>JAIUCV010000279.1:0-600000 GCA_026724425.1 Erythrophleum ivorense
TTGTAGGCCACTTTTAATGATGAAAATGAGTTGGATTTATAGAATTAAATATGAGAATATGATACATGAGCTCATATGGTCTACGTAATGTAACACCATAATGTCTTAACCTCAATTAATTTTCTTCTTGGCTTGATTCCATATGATTCCCAATGAAAAAGGACCAAAATCGTAGTATTTTAATACTTTAAGTCGGGGTTTAAACACTCATACTTTGCCCTGTGGGTATTGTGAACCCATCATTCATATTCTCTACTCAAAATCCATTTATAAAATTCATCATAGCATAAAACAACCCATGAACTACGGATATGAAGCCAAAACCAAGAAAATGCAATTTCTTAAATGGGTCCAAAAGTCAGATTTTTGGCTCTGACTTTGAAAAATTATAACTAATTCTAAAAAAATGGAATTAAGAAAAACATAACTTTCTGGAAAGATTTAGGTTTTAAATTTACACTAAAAATAATTTCAAACCACAATCTCAGCGTTTGGACTATGTTTGACATCGAAAAAGAGACAGAGGTTCAGCTGTCCTTGGTACTGATACAACTTGCTGTCATGAACTTCAAAAATTCATACTAATTCCATAAAAATCTAATATGGTCAAACTATACTAATTTGGAAAGCTATCGATGTTAACTAGAGGGAAAAATAAGCTCAAATCATTTTAGTAGCTTTTGGACCTCAAAAACTAATAGAACAATAACGAAGGTCAGATGACTTCCCTAATACTAACACAGAACTTCAGAAAATTCTTTCTCCCTCTACAGACCTCCAATCAAGGTGCTTCTAGTTGGTACAGTCACTGTGGATATCTAGTTTATACCCATCATATTTCATGACAATTAGACACTGTTTGGTCCATGAATGATACAGATTCATTTTTGGACCTATTTATACAGTACAATAACCAAAATTAGAAAATTTTTCAACTTCAACAATTGAAAAAATATTCCTTAGACCTCCAAATTTACCCACTTTAGCTTTTCAAGAAGCTCTCAAAAAATTCTAGATGCATGCCAAATTTCATATCAAGAAGAGCTTATTTGATTATACTTTGACACAATTCACAAATTTAATAGTTTTGACACCATAAATGGTTCAAACTGGGGGTAAATGGTCCCCTACGTGCTCAAGTACCTCTTGAACAAGTTTTAAAGTATAAACACAACATATATGAATTGCCTGAGTGATCCAAATCAATACACATCTCAAACTCACCATGTTACGGGCAAAAATACACTACTACATATAAGCCACAAAGGAGCCAAATCTCATAATTTCATTACTTTGGTTCCATACATGGATCATATATTATTGATACATAATTTTACATTTGTTTAAGCATTTACATCTCAAAAAGAATATGTATACATAAGCACTTTGGCCTTCCTATACATCAAACTATGCCAAAGTATGCAAAAGTATAAAAAAGGCCATCTATGCCTCATGGCCTCCACTCTTAGGCTCTTGAGCTCCATCTGGACCATATGAGATGAGAGAGGGAAGGGGGTGAGATTCATGGAATCTCAATAGCTCATACACTCATTCAAGAAAGCAATTAAGGCATATAAACAAGTCAAAGCATACAAACCATTCACAATTATACAACACATGATTTTCATGCCATGAATATTATATCAATGCCAAGAATAAGCTCTAGGGACTTTTGGTCTAGCCTCACCCAATTTTTGGGACTTTTGGATTGGCCTCACCCTTGGTTTAGGGACTTTTGGTTCCACCTCACCCATCTCAAGGGACTTTTGGCACTACCTCACCCGAGCAATTTTTATAACCCAAAACATAAGCATATTGGTACTAATGTATCAAGGCAATATCGAATGACATGTCTCACAATACAAGCATATACACAAGCATACAATGACTATTACATATCCAAAAATGCAATAAGAAAGAGTGGAAAGCTACCTTATAAGCCAACACAAGCCTTCCCTTTCAATTTCTCTTCTCCCTTCTTAGTTTCACAATCACAACTAGATGGAGCTGCTTCTTTTGAGCCTAAACACAACAAATAGCATGGAATTACTCTCTTATAACTCAACAATTATTCATAAAGTTAAGGGGCTCTTCATCAAGGCAAACCCCACTAAATATGTAAGAAACTAGGGATTCTCTCTTTAGAATTTCACTAACTCTTCTTCTCCTTTCTTTGTAATTCTTAACTTATCACACTATAATTCAAGGATCTCTTGCTTATTCTAGGTCAGAATTCCTTCCTCTCTCAAGCTCTCAAGTTGGTAGAACCAACATACTCAAGAAAAGTAAGGGGAGAAGATGCAATAAAATATAAAGTAGTTATCTTAAATAAAAATTTTTCCAAAAGGCTCTTCCTTTGCATAAATCTTCTTCTTAAATCCTTACACTTCCCCTTCTAACTTTGGCCTAAAATAAAGCCAACTCAACAACCAAAACTATAAAAAAAAGGGCAAAGAGAGAAGAACAAAACTCTAAGAAGAAAAGCTATGGAGATCTCAAGTTATGCTTACTTTTTTCTTGTTCTTCCTTCCTTCTCTAGGTCTCTCTCTCTCTCTCCACATCCCTTTTCTCTATTTTGGTCGAAGCCTAAGTCTATTAGAAGAAAAGGAAAGGATCTAGACTCTTTAAAAAGTAAAATTCTCTTTTTTTATGCTCTTCCAGACTAACCTTTGCTATAGCGAAGAATAACCCTCGCTATGGCGAGCACATATCAGTCCCAGACCCCTGTTTTTACTACGGTGTGCACTATTGCGAGAAACCCCCTGGTTTTTGTATGAGATGCCCGAATTCGCTATAGCTAGAAGCATTCTCGTTATAGCAAACAGGCACTCTCACTATAGCTAGGCCATTTCTCGCTATATAGCTAGCAGACTTAGAAAATTTCAAAACTTTAAAATTTTTTTTCTAGTTGTTACATTTATACCCCTCTTAAAAGAAATTTCGTCCTCGAAATTTAAAGACATACCTCAAGGGAATAACTCTGGATATCTCTGTCTCATTTCATCCTCTAATTCCCAGGTTACTTCTTTAGATGTCAGACCTTTCCAGATCACTTTCACCAGAGGAATATTCTTGCTTCTCAGCTGTTTTAGCTTAGCATCCACAATTCTCTTTGGTTTCATTACATAAGAAAGATCTTCCTGCAATTGCACATGCTCATATTCTATGACATGTGAGGGGTCTGGTAAATACTTTTTCAATTGGAAGACATGAAAAATATTATGGATTTAGGCTAGGTTAGGAGGTAAGGCTATCTGGTAAGCCACAGGTCCAATTTTCTCAAGGATTTCAAATAGACCAATATACCTAGGACTGAGCTTCCTTACCCTTATTAACCGACTTACTCCTGTCACTGGAGACACTTGAATAAACACATGGTCTCCAATCTCAAACTCTAACAGCCTCCTTCTCTTATCGACATAGCTTTTTTGCCTACTTTGGGTCGTGAGAAGTTTCTTTCTAATCAATTTTATCTGTCGGGTGGTCTGGTCCACAATCTTAGGTCCTATCATGCTCCTTTCACCTAGATTAACCCAACATAGAAGGGATCTGTATTTTCTCCCATACAAAGCCTCATAAGGGGCTATCTGAATACTGGAATGGTAACTATTATTATAAGAAAATTTTGCTAATGGTAAATACACATCCTAGTTACTCCTCATTTCTAACACACATGCCCTCAACATGTCTTCTAAGGTCTGAATGGTCCTTTCAGTCTGATCATCTATCTAGGGGTGATATGTAGTACTAAACCGCAACCTGATCCCTAAGGCATGTTGTAATGACCTCTAAAAGTTCGATGTAAACCTAGGGTCTCTATCTGAAACTGTGCTACTAGGTACTCTGTAGAGTCGCACTATCTCTCTAATATACAATTGGGCTAATCTATCTAGTGTATGAGTAGCCTTAATAGCTAAAAAGTGTGCAAACTTCGTTAGTCTATCCATAACTACCCAAATAGTGTCGTGTCCAGAGGATGTTCTGGGTAGCCCCATAACAAAGTCTATGGCTATACTATCCCACTTCCACTCAGGGATATCTAAAGGTTGCAACAATCCAGCTGGTCGTTGATGTTTTATTTTTACCCTCTAACACACTAAGCATCTAGCCACGTAATCTGTCATATCATTCTTCATCCCTGACCACCAGAAAATTCGTTTCAAATCCTGATACATCTTAGTGGCACTTGGGTGGATAGTATACTTACTCTTATGTGCCTCTTCTAAAATGCTTTCTCCCAATTCATTTCGACTAAGCACACAGATTCTTTCTTGATATACTATCATACCATCCTCAGACATCTTGAAATCTGAGGTCTTACCTTGGGAAATCTCATTCCTAATCCATCTCAGGAACTCATCCTCTCTCTGGGCATCTAAGATCTGGGTTCTCAATATATTCTCAATTCGGGTTTCCCTCAGATATAATTTACCTGATACCACCTGACAAGAGAGGTTCAAGTTTCTAAACTTCTCTAGGAGCTCCTGCTCCCTAATCATCATATGGGCAACGTGGATGGACTTCCTACTCAGGGCATCTGCCACCACATTAGCCTTGCTTGGATGATATTTTAACACATAATCATAGTCTTTCAGGAACTCGATCCATCTCCTCTGTCTCATATTGAGCTCCTTCTGGTCAAACAAGTATTTCAGACTCTTGTGGTCACTGTAAATCTCTATGGTAGCACCATACAGATAGTGCCTCTATATTTTAAAACCAAACACCAAGAGGGTTAACTCCAGGTCATGCATGGAATAATTTTCCTCATGAGGCCTTAACTGCCTAGAGGTATATACCACTACTCTACCCTGCTGCATCAACACACATCCTAACCCTTTGCCCGAGGTATCACAATAAACCACAAATGGTTCACTAAGGTCAAGGATAATCAGTACAGGGGCAGTGGTCAAACGGAGCTTCAACTTTTAGAAAGTCCTCTTACATCTATTATTCCACATGAATGGTGTCTCTTTCCTAGTTAGCCTCGTCAGTGGTAAGGCTATCTGAGAAAAGCCCTAAATAAACCATCTATAGTACCTTGCCAAACCTAAGAAACTCCTAACCTTGGTGATTGTTCTAGGTCTATCCTACTATAACACAGCATCAACTTTATGGGAATCAACTGCGACCTCGTCTCGTGAGATCACATGACTTAAGAATCTCACCTCGGTTAGCCAAAACTCACATTTACTAAATTTGGCATACAACCTTTTCTCTCTCAAGGTCTCTAGGACTAATCTCAAATGCTTCTCGCACTCCTTAAAGGATCTGGAGTACACTAGAATGTCATCAATGAAGACCACCACAAACTGATCTAGATACGGTCTGAATACCCTATTCATGTAATCCATGAACACAACAGACGCATTCGTCAGCCCAAATGGCATCACAAGGAACTCATAGTGCCCATATCTCATTCTGAAGGCCATCTTGGAGACATCTTTAGTTCTCACTCTTAACTGGTGGTAGCTAGATCTAAGATCTATCTTAGAAAACATAGATGCCCCAGCCAACTGACCTAACAAATGATCGATCTAGGGAGAGGATATTTGTTCTTGATGGTAACTTTATTCAACTCTCTGTAATCAATACATAAACGTAAGCTACCATCTTTCTTTTTCACAAATAACACTAAAGCTCCCCAAGGTGATACACTAAGGCGGATAAACTCTTTCTCTAACAATTCTTCTATCTACTTTTTCAACTCAACAAGCTCAATGAAAGCCATCTTGTAAGGAGCCTTGGACATCGGTCCAGCCCCAAGCACTATGCCTATAGGGAACTCTAGCTCTTGCTCGGGGGGTGGGGGTAGACCACTAAAGTTAAACTCCTTAAGAAAAACTTTCAGGAATTCTTTGACAATTAGGATCTCTTCTATCCCTTCCTTTACCTAAGCCTGAATAGAGAAAAAGACTAGAAACCTTTGATATCCACACTCTAAATGTTTCTCAGCCTGGCCAATAGTCACAACAGATAACTCAACTCCTACCCTAAGTATGGTCCCATAAGCAGGTAGGAAAATAGTTTACTATTCACAATCAAGTATCGTATTATTCGTGGCCAACCAATTCATACTAACAATCAAATTAATATCATGGAAGGGTATATAGATCAAATCAATAATGGTATGACAATTATTGAACTGAACAGTGACATTCAAACAGGTATGGGAAGTAACCACGTGGCCTCCAGTAGGTGCAGTGACAGACAAGTCAAATGGCAAGATACTAACAACTAGACCCAATTGCCTCACATAATTATAGGATATAAATGAGTGACTAGCACTTGAATCAAACATAGCAACTACAGGAAAGCCATTCACTATCAGCGTACCTCGAATCAAATTGGAAGACGTACTAGCTTCCTGCTGAGTGAGGGCGAACACTCGGCCTTGGGTCTACGGCTTAGGAGGAGGCTTTGTATCCACCTAAGGATAGTGTCTAGCGTGTGCCTTGGCTTCCCACACTTAAAACATATCACTGGAGACTACTAGAAGGATGACTGGCTCCGAGGAGGCGGCATCAACTTACCCCGCTATGGCCTTCTGTTCTATGGCCCCTTACCTCTCTTCTTGGCACTAGGTGTCACATTAGAACCCTCTTTCGGTCTTGATCTTTTTAATTCCGAAGCCCCTTTCTGACTAGCTGTAGCCGTAGCAGGCATGATAGCTCGCAGGTTAGTCTCAATCACCCTACTGACCTCTACAAGGGTATTGAACTTCTTGATCTGCTGTGGGGTAACTCTGTCGCTAATTAGAGGCTTCAACCTAGTCTTAAACTGCTCACATCTCTAAGGTTCATCATCACACCTCTAGAGGTAAGAGGAATACCAAGACAACTCAATGAACTTGGCCACATATTGGTCCATAGTCATCTCATATGTCTATCTCAAGCGTATAAATTCCATCTCTTTCTTCTTCCTCACTAAACTAGGAAAATATTTCTCATAAAATTCCACCAAGAAGCTTTCCTAAGTAATCAGTATATTCTTAGTCTCTATCAGGGGTTTTGTGCTACGCCATCACTTATCGACTTCCTTTTGTAGCATAAAAGTGGTTAGCTGAGCTTTTTGCTCAGTGGTGCAATCTATTACCGAGAATATTTTCTCCAACTCTATAACCCAAGCTCTACCTTATCCGCATCCAACTCCCTATCAAACGAGGGTAGACTGTTCTACCTAAACTGCTTCAATAGTTTCTGGATAGGCATCTGGGTTTGAGCATTAGCAAGCTCCTGAAGAGGTGCAGGTGGAAAGCCAGATGTGGATGGCTGAGGTACAAGGGCTTCTTTCCTAGCTTCTTCTTGCCTAACCAGGGTATCTTACAAGTGTATGATCATATCATGCTATTGCTAGGCAATGTACTTCTGCTATTCCAGCATCTCTTGGTGCTGGCCCATTATGGCCTCATACTGATCAAATCTCTCCATGATGGTTCGCAGAGGATCCTCAGGCCCAACCAGAATCTCTAGCTTAACTCTCTAAGCCCTGGGCGGCCTGCCTCTACCCTTGCCCTGTCTAGTCTCAACCATGTCTGAAAATAAGTAGCAATCCCTAGTTCATAATCATAGCACAAGCACATATGCATATGTATGCTACCACTTCCATGGCAATTCACACCAAACACAAATGATTCAAACCATTCAAGAGCCTAATACCAAGAAAAAGTACCTGAACCTTTGCTCTGATACCAAAAATGTAACACCATAATGTCTTAACCTCAATTAATTTCCCTCTTGGCTTGATTCCATATGATTTCCAATGAAAAGGACTAAAACCATGGTATTTTAATACTTTAAGTCGGGGTTTAAATGCTCATATTTTGCCTCGTGGGTCTCGTGAACCCATCATTCACATTCTCTACTCAAATTCCATTTATACAACTCATACATAGCATAAAACAATCCATGAACCATATATATGAAGCCAAAAACCAAGAAAATATAATTTCTCAAATGGGCCCAAAAGTCATATTTTTGGCTCTAACTTTAGAAAATCATAATTAATTTTAGAAAAATAGGAATCAAGCAAACCATAGCTTTCTAGAAATATCTAGGTTTGAAATTTACACTAAAAATAATTTCAAACCACATTCTTAGCGTTTGGACCATGTTTGACATAAAAAAAGAGATAGAGGTTCGGCTATCCCTGGTACTGATGTAGCTTGCTGTCATGAACGTAAAAATTCATAACTAATTTCACAAAAATCCAATCTGGGAAAACTATACCAATTTGGAAAGCTACCAATGTTAAATAAAAGGAAAAATAAGCTCAGATCATTTTAGTAGCCTTTGGACTCAAAAACTGATGGAACAGTAACAAAGGTCAGATGGCTTCCCTGATACTGACATAGAACTTCAGAAAGTTCTTTCTCCCACTATAGACCTCCAATTGAAATGCTTCTAATTGTTATAGATCACTGTGGATATCTAGTTTATGCCCATAAACTTTCATGACAATCAAACATCGTTTGGTCCATGAATGACATAGATTCATTTTTGGACCTATTTGCACAGTATAATAACCAAAATAAAAAAAATTATCCAATTCAACAATTCAGAAAATATTCCCTAGACCTCTAAATATTATCCACTTTAGCTTCCCAAAAAAATCTCAACAAGCTCTAGATGCATGTAAAATTTTATATCAAGAAGAACTCATTTGTTCATACTTTGATAGAGATCACAAATTTAGCAATTTTGACACCATAAATAATTCAAAATAGGGGTAAATAGTCCCCTACATACTCTAGCACCTCTTGAGTAAGTTTTAAAATATAAACACAACATATATAAATTGCCCAAGTGATCCAAATCAACACACATCTCAACTCATCATACTACGGGCAAAAATACACTACTACATACAAGCCACAAAGGAGCCAAATCTCATAATTTTATTACTTTGGTTCCATACATGGATCATATATCATTGATACATAATTTTACACTTGTTTAAGCATTTACATCTCAAAAAGAATATGTATACATAAGCACTTTAGCATAACTTTGGCCTTCCTATACATCAAACTATGCCAAAGTATGCAAAAGTGTAAAAAAGGGCCATCTATGCCTCATGGCCTCCACTCTTAGGCTCTTGAGCTTCACCTAGACCATATGAGATGGGAGAGGAAAGGGAGTGAGATTCATGGAATCTCAATAGCTCATACACTCATTTAAGGAAGCAATTAAGGCATATAAACAAGTCAAAGCATGCAAACCATTCACAATTACACAACACATGATTTTCATGCCATGAATATCATATCAATGCCAAGAATAAGCTCTAGGGACTTTTGGTCTAGCCTCACCTAATTTTTGGGACTTTTGGATTTGCTTCATCCTTGGTTTAGTGAATTTTGACTCCATCTCATCCATCTCAAAGGACTTTTGGCACTACCTCAGCTTGAGCAATTTTCATAACTCAAAAGATAAGCATATTAGTACCAATGTATCAAGGCAACATTGAATGGCATGTCTCACAATATAAGCATATACACAAACATACAATGACTATTACACATCTAAGAATGCAATAAGAAAGAGTGGAGAGTTACCTTATAAGCCAACACAAGCCTTCCCTTTCAATTTCTCTTCTCCCTTCTTGGTTTCACAATCACAACTAGATGGAGCTGCTTCTTTTGAGCCTAAACACAACAAATAGTATGGAATTACTCTCTCATAACTCAACAATTATTCACAAAGTTAAGGGGCTCTTCATTAAGGCAAACCCTATTAAATATATAAGAAATTAGGGATTCTATCTCTCTAGAATTTCACCAACTCTTCTTCTCTTTTCTTTGCATTTCTTAACTTATCACACTCTAATTCAAGGATCTCTTGCTTACTCTAGGTCAGACTTCCTTCCTCTCTCAAGCTCTTAAGTTAGTAGAACCAACATACTCAAAGAAAGCAAGGGGAGAAGATGCAATAAAATGGAAAGTAGTTATCTTAAATAAAGCTCTTTCCAAGAGGCTCTTCCTTTGCATAAATCTTCTCCTCAAATCCTTACACTTCCCCCTCTGACTTAGGTCTAAAATAAAGCCAACTCAACAACCAAAACTATAGAAAGAGAGGGCAAAGAAAGAAGAACAAAACTCTAAGAAGAAAAGCTATGGAAATCTCAAGTTATACTTACCTTTTTCTTGTTCTTCCTTCCTTCTCTAGGTCTTTCTCTCTCTCCATAGCCATTTTCTCTGTTTTGGTCAAAGTCTAAGTTAGTTAGAAGAAAAGGAAAGGATCTGGACTCTTTAAAAGGTAAAATTCTCTTTTTTCATGCTTTTTCAAACTAGCCCTCACTACAGCGAACATGTATTAGTCCCAGACCCCTATTTTCCCTATGGCATGCACTATTATGAGAAACCTCCTGATTTTTGTATGAGATGCCCGAACTCACTATAACTAGAAGCATTCTCGCTATAGAGAATAGGCACTTTCGCTATAGCTAGGCCATTTCTCTCTATAGCTAGCAGACTTAGAAAATTTCAAGACTTCAAAATTTTTTTTTAGTTGTTACATGTGACATCGAATAAAATTTTCATATGCGACACAATACTAAATAATGCATTATCTTAATGTCATTTTCCTACTCTCTTGTGTAATTCATGATATGAGACATGGAACTAGCATAAATTGAGCTAGGAAATTATGGTGTTACATTACTTAGATGGAAAGAATAGTTTTCTCGCTTTAAATTCTCAATGTAACATATCAAAAGAACACATAATACCTTTATAGACCTTTTCTTAACACCACCTACCATCAATTTGATCACCTCACAAAAACAAGTCCCATTAATTTTTTTGGCTCACATAGTCCCAAGATGTACTTATTTCACTCTTGTAGCCCTGGCAAATACCTAGAAAAAAAAATACTTCCTTCCCTGTTCTAAAGCTTCAACAACTCCTACATATCACTTCATTGTACAAATGAATAACTCCTTATTTCCAAAAGTGCTAGACTCCAAGGAAAAAAAATTCTTTCTGATAAGTAATTACTTAAATGGAAAGAATAGTTTTTCCATTATAAATTCTTGATGCAACATATCAAAGGAACATATAATACCCTTTAAGACCTTCTATTGAGACCAGCTACCGTCAATCTAATCATCTCTCAAAAATAAGTCCCATTAATTCTCATGACTCACATAGTCCCAAAATGTACTCATTTCCTCCATGCAACCCTAGCAAATACCTAGAAAAAAAATACTTCCCTCCCTATTCAAAAACTCCCACAACTCCTACTAAAGTAAGAGTATTGGTAGACAAGTCCTCGTTATACTATCTTCACCTCTACCTCTAAAATACCAAATTCCTGAATATCCTTCCTATTTTAACAGGAGAGTTCCTTACCTCATTCTCTTTGATATCTATGCTAATCTTCTCAACGAAACTTTATGGTACCTTTGGTCATTAACAGCCTTATACTCAAGAGCAATTAAAGTTCATCCTTTGCTTGCTTTTAATTTCCTCACTCAACCCACAAATAAAAAGTCTAACCTTTGGAATCTTCTTGAATGGTTTTCTCCCTTATAATGGTGGTGTGAAGAGCTCCAAAAGGTTATCACCATTTATCACCCAGCTTAAAAACCTCTCCAAGAACAAATAACAATTAGCATTTTTATCCTCCATAGGCCCTATCACATTGGTAGTGATAATCTCTTATAGACTTAAAATTAAGCCTACCTCTGGAATGCCTTTGCAAACTAGCCCAATCAAAGAGTTTATGCTCTAAGATACTTAAAAATGTTTCTCTATGAAGTAAACAATTATTATACCCTAATTGATCACATTTTTTTGCACTTCTCTTAACCTTAAACTAGGGAAATTTATTCCAGGAGAACTTAAGATGCCAGACCATAAACACCTTAGACATTGATGTCCATTATCTTAACCAAGCCTAAAGTTCTAATTAAGTCTAATAGTTTAATGAAGGCTAGTTTTGTCTCAAGATATTCCCATGGAAGATTCCCATGTTGAATGTGACATTGATGACTAGATTGTTAAGAATCTTGGAAAGAGACACAAATGACTTAGATAGCTCAAATGATAAATTCTCTCTTACTTATGAGTTTATCCTCAATAGGAATAAAACCTCATAGTGGAACCTAGTGTCACTCTATTGTTGTACTTAAGTATATGTATTATCACTAGTCTAGGTTGTCATGCTACTTTAGAATGTTGTATTGCCTTAAGAAAAGTCACTTTTGCAAAAGCTATGTAATAATGTCTAAGTGAAGAGATAATGTTACTTGTCTATTTGCTCTAGCCTTCAACTATAAAAACCAAGGCTTGTGTAAGTTTATATCCAACCATTGATGTATATTGAAATCTAAGTTTCAATCTAAGCATTTATAGTATTATAGTTTTCTAAACCTCATTCTTCCTCTAAAATCTTTTCTTCATAAAATTTGTACTCTTATTTTGCCTAATACAACTATGCTCTATACTTATCTCTATTAAGGAATCCTATACATTAGAAAGTATTCATAAAGAAAAACAATATTATCATATAATTCTATCTTTTCTATTAGTTTGTACATTGAAAAGGTGTCCAAAAAAATCAAGAGAATTCTAAATCCTAAAAGGCTAAGAGATATAGAAAGCCTAGAAAAGGATAAGCTAATTGTTCAGGCATACCAAAAAAAGGATTCAAAAAGCCTAGAAGAGGAGAGGTTAATTGTCCAGGCATACCAGAAAGAGGATTCTATTAATTCTAATTAAAATACTAAAATAGAATTTTATACTTTTCATAGTCATAGACAAGGTATAAGACCAAATCCTAATTCATTAAAAGATAGATATGAAAAAAACCATCCTAAAATACTATATTAATTATTGCTCTCCTTTAACCCCAAAAGAAAGTGCTGGATTAAATAAAATTACAAAGCTCTTATTCTCTAAAGTAGCAATTTTATGGTTTTATGATCTTAGTTCCCCCAAAATGATATTAGAGCTAAGGGAATTTTGAGAACTAGTTTCTAAATTATCTTTAAGAGTGAATATTGTCTCATGATTTGCAAAGTCTTGTTCAGAGAAAAGATCCTTCATTTCTTCATTTTGTTGAAGAGGTGTGCTTGCTTGGAGATGCTGAAGTAGCTTGATAGCCTTCTTTAATTTGTTAGGACATTCATTTGCAAAATACTCTTTTTTCCATAAATATAACACTTGTTCTTTCTTTTAAATCTAGAAGTTCTCTTTTTGAAAAATCTTACACATTTTATTAAGATTTTCTTTTATGCCTATTAGGTTTGAAGAAGGTCTTCTTATAATAAGACTTATTCTAGGTAGGACAAGTGCATTTATTTTGTGCTTTGTGTAACACCATATAGTATTAACCTCAACTAACTTCCACTTATGCTTGATTCCATATGATTCCTAAAGAAAAGGAGTAAACCGTGGTATTATAATGCTATATGTCGAGGGTTTAAACACTCATATTTTGCCACGTGTGTCCTGTGAACTCATAGATCACATTCTCTATTCAAACTCCATTTATACAACTCATACATAGAATAAAACAACCCATGAATCACGGATATGAAGCCAACAACTAGAAAATGCAATTTCTCAAAATGGGCCTAAAAATCAAATTTTTGGCTCTAACTTTAGAAAATCATAACTAATTCTAGAAAAATAGGAATCAAGCAAACCATAACTTTCTAGAAAGCTTTAAAATTCATAGTAAAAATAATTACAAGACATTAATATGGCCTTTGGACCATTTTTTACATCGAAAAAGACACAAAGGTCTAGCTGTCTCTAATACTGATACAATTTGCTATCATGAATTTCAAAAATTCATAACTAATTTCAAAAAATTCCAATTAGGAAAAACTATACTAATTTGGAAAGCTACAGATGTTAATGAGAGGAGAAAAATAAGTCTAGATCATTTTAGAAGCCTTTGGACCTCAAAAATTAATGGAACAGTAACAAAGGTTGGCTAGCATCCCTGATGCTGATATAGAACTTCAGAAAATTATTTCTCCCTCTATAGACCTCCAATTGAGATGATTCTAGTTGGTATAGGTCATTATGGATGTATAGTTTATGCCCATCAAATTTCATGACAATTGGATGCTGTTTGGCCTATGAATGACAAATCAAATTTTAGACCAATTGCACAGTACACTAACCAAAATCAAAAAATTCCCTAATTTCAAAAATTTGCCAAATATTCCCTAGATCTCTAAATATTCTATACTTTAGCTTCCCAAAACGCTCTTAACAATCTCTAGATGCATGCCAAATTTCATATCAAGAAGAGCTCGTTTGGTCATATCTTGATAAAGCTCATGAATTTGGCAAATTTGACACCATATATGGTTCAAAGTGGATCCAAATGGCCTTCTACATGTTCTAGTACCTCTTGGGCAAGTTTTAAAGTATAAACACAACATATATGAATTGCCCAAATGGTCCAAACCATTACACATCTAAAATTCGCTATGCTACAGGTAAAAATGCACTACTACCTACAAGCTACCAAGTGACCAAATCTTATATTTTTATTGCTTTGGCTCTATACATGGTTTACACATCATTTATACATACTTTTACACTTGTTCAAATATTTACATCTTAAAAAGAATATATATACATAAGCACTTTGGCTTTCCTATACATCAAACTATGCATAATTGTGCCAAAGTGTCAAGAGATGGCCATCTATGCCTCATGGCCTCCACTCTTTGGCTCTTGAGCTCCACTTGGACCATATGAGATGGGAGAGGGAAGGATGAGAGATTCATAGTATCTCAATAGCTTATGCACTCATTCAAAAAAGCAATTAAGGCATATAAATATGTCAAAGCATGCAAGTAGGCATCCAACCATTCAAAATCATACAACACATGATTTACATGCCATGAAAACCATTTCAATGCTAAGAATAAGCTCTAGAGACTTTTGGTCTAGTCTCACCCTATTTTAAGAACTTTTGGATTGGCCTCACCCTTGGTCTAGGGACTTTTGACTTGGCCTCACTCATCCATAAGACTTTTGGCCTTATCTCACCCATTTCTAGAGACTTTTGGCTTTACCTCACCCATCACAAGGAACTTTTGGCACTACCTCACCCTTTAAGAGCAATTTTCATTATCCAAAATATAAGTAAATTGGTACCAATGCATCAAGGTAATATCAAATGGCATAAGCCTTATCCTTACAAATTGGTACCAATGTATCATAACCCAAAATATGTGCACACACAAGCATATAATGACTATCACACATCCAAGAATGTAACAAGAAAGAGTGGAGAGCTACCTTACAAGCCAACATAAGCCTTCCCTTTTGATTTCTCTTTTTTCTTCTCGGTCTCACAATCACAACTAGATGGAGCTTGATCTCTTAGGCCTAGATACAACAAATAGCATGCAATTACTCTCTTATAATTCAAATAAACACTTACAAGGTTAGGGAATTCTTACATCAAGGCAAACTCTACAAAGTATTTAAGAATCCCTAGTTTCTCCCTCTAGAATTTCACTAGCTCTTCTTCTAATTCCTTTGCAATTATTAACTTTTCACATTTTAATTCAAGGGTTTCATCTTGTTCGAAGTCAGAATAGAGCCATACTACTTAGTAACCCATGAAAAAGGGAGCTTAGAAGGAGAAGGATAAAGTCTCAAGAAGAAGGAGTATGAAAATCTTTAAAGATTCTTACCTTTCTTCCTTGGTTTCCTTCTCCCTCTCTCTCCTTGAATTTCTCTTGTCTCTTACTCTCTCAAGACCTTTTCTCTGTTTTGGTCGAAGCTTAAGTCGGTTAGAGAGGAAGAAAAGCTTCTAGGGTCTTTAAGAAGTATAAATATCCTTTTTCATGCTTTTTTGAACCCACCCTAGCTATAGCAAAAAATAACCCTTGCTACGGCTAGCACGTATCAATCCTAGGCCCCTGTTCTAACTACAGTGCGCGTTATTGCGAAGAACTCCCTAGTTTTTGTATGGGACACCTGAACTCACTATAGATAGATGCATTTTCGCTATAGTAAACTGCTATATTTGTTATAGCTAGCCAGATTCTCATTATAGCGAACAGGTACATTTGTTATAACCAGTAGACTTAAAAAAATTTCAGAAATTCTAGTTGTTACACTTTGCACTTAATTTGAAGATAAGCTTTCTACAGGCCTTTTAGATGAATATCCTACCATTCATCATTTCATCAAAGGTATTGTATGTCTCAAATAAATTCCTGAGAGAAGCTTTAGCCAATTGGTAAATTTTTCTTAAAAAGGTTTTAGCAATATCTTTTCAAAATGCATGTATGTTCTTATAAAGTTCTAGTTTAAGTTCTTCTGATAAAGAAATGATGAAAATGTGTCAGAGGTTGACATCATTGAAGCCATTAAGCATATAATATTTTTCAACCATTCTTTTATAATGAAGGTTAAGATCTTTATATTTTAGTGAGTAGTACTTCATTTCAAAGTATTTTTGTCTTTTTTGTTTGTGAACCAAATGAAAACCACTAATGAATTATGTATGAATTACACTAAGAATAGCCCGAACATCTAGATTTTAGGTAAAGTGAAGCTATCAATACTCTCGTAGGCTTTGGAGCCATTCTCGAAGAATATAAGTAAATCTTGAGACAAATTCATTGACAAATACTTGGATATTTGCTCTTAGTTTTGTCATTTGAAGATCTACCTATGCACTAATTTCAAGTAGCCTATCTCTCCATCAATCTGGAGGATCATTATCCAAGGTGAACCAAGGAGCAGATGTTAGTTTGGTAAAATAATCAATCTATTGATGATGGGGAGTAGAATATTCTTTAGGATGTATTTCATCATCAATATCTTGATTTTCATCAAGATCTTCAACTGCAGATTGTTTTGGCTCATATGTATTTGCCGTGTAAAGAGTGGAGATATCAGCATAATGGTCTGAGGCTTCAGAGTTTATATCAAATCCAGAGTATTTAGAGCGTTTTAGTGATGCATCATTTTAAGGAATTTGGTTTAGGATGTTAATAGGTTTAGGTGGTTATGTTTCTAAAGATTTTGTTTATTTTTCCTTTCCTCTTTCAGTTAATGGAAGAGTTTTTTTTTTGTGTGGAGAAGATGGTGAGGGATCATGAATTTTTAAGGCTGTGAACCAAAGATGTTCAACAAGTTTTGTCCATGAGGGAGATGCTTGAAACATTTTAGGTCTAGTGGGAGGTTTAGGTTGTGATTTTTATCTAAGAGGATTATAATGCTTTTTTGAGAACTTCATGGGTTATCTTAAAAGCATTTTTTATAATTATTTTCTAAATGATAGAAAGAATATGGCGGTGGAAGGAAAAGGGCATGAGGACTGGTGGATAAAGGTGGATATGGCTCATAAATACTCTTGGTGTAATTTCTTGCAATATTAGCCTCAATTCTTTGAATTTCTTTTCTCATTTCTCTGATCTCTTGCTCTTTCTAGGAAAATAGGTGTCAAGCATAACCATCAACAATAAATTTTCTTAGTTCAGCATCTAATTGTTTAATTCTTTGGGAATAATGGTGATAAAGTTATTTTATTTTTTAAGAGAGACCTTTAAGCTTTAGATGTATCTAAGATGTTTGTCCAGCCATATTTTTGAGCCTAGAATCAATCTTTTATAGAACTATATTCTGCACAATAGTGTTGTGGGTGTGCCATTTTATTACTTCTTCTATTTGAGTGACTAGTACCTTTATCCCATTATGAGAGACCTTTGTGGTGGGATATGTATGCCTTTCTAATGGAGGGAAGCTAGAATCATATGTTGATGATGTAAAAGAAAACATCATGCAAGGAATGGGCTTTGGCAAATCTTAGGACTTGATTACTGGTTCTAGAACTTCTAACTTTAGAACTACTGTAACTTCTTACCTCTTTAGTTTAAGAATGTCTTCTTTCTTTATGAGAGCCTTAAGAAGATCATAATAACCAAGTTCTCTTAGCAAGTTTTTAAATGAAGTTGGCTTTGTGGAGGATTTTTTACTCCTAACCATCTTGGTTTTAAAGGATTATCCTTATCATCATCATTTCTAGTTCTATAAGATCTTGAATGGCAGGACTTCTTGTTCTTCCAGTTTATAACTGCAATTGGATATCTAGGGGTATCATCATTGTCTCCAAGACTTTCCTAATTTTCTAAATCTTAACATCCAAAGTTGAAATCACACATGGACATATCACAATCCCATGTGAAGTGACCATTGATTTTAGCCACATAAGAGCAGTTACTATTTGGTTTGAAATCATACATAGGAATTATTTTCTTGCTCAGCTTTTAGGTTGTAATTGGAGTGAATATTATTAATTGTAATAGGATTTTTTTGAAAATCCTTCTTCTCCAGCTTTTTAAAGATGGTTTTTACTCTTCCATCTTTTAAAGTATAAAGTTCTAGTTTATTTATAGCATGTATCGACTGAGAGAAGACATAAAATTCTTTTTCATAATTAGTAATCCATTCTACTAACATGATATCCATTAGATCTTCTATAAGAAGAGTCATAAGAATCTAAATGATTGTTAGATGAATGGTTAGTCAGTAGCTACATCCAAGGCTTCTCCAAAAGTACTTGAAAAGTGCAAATCAAGGCCATAATCTTGAACCTTGGATCATCAAATTGGATATTATAATTTGGCAAGATGGTTAGGATAACACTTCTATGTCAAGAGTGGTGAAGATAGTACTAACCATGGCATTTTTATAACTAGTATAGCTAGTATCTAAGAAAGCTATTCTAGCTATTGCTGCTATGCCTTTTCTCCCATGCAGTGTAAGGACCATTCTAATGGATCCCAAATGAATATAAGTATATCCACTAGTTCTTTAATAGTTAATGAGTTCATGAGGGATTTCAATAGTAACATACTACTCAAATTGTGTTGATACTAAACCAACATGGTCTAGCTTAGAACACTAAAGAATTTCTTTGACATGCAAACTTCTTCTGGTGATCAATCACTTGATGGAACTAGTGAAGGTCTTACTTTGGTAATAGATATAGTAAGGGTTGAGAAGAGGGAGAGAAGTTTCTTCAATTTTGGTGCTATCAGGAACATTAGTGATTTCAATAAGATTATCTATCTTATTGGAGAGGGTTTTTAGACGAGAAAAAGGAATATTATTGATAGGGAAGATGAGAGACAGACAAGTTCAAAAGTTTCTAGTTGAGAACTCATGGGAATGAAAATCTTCTTACTTTCTCTCCTTTTTTCTATTTCTTCCTCTTATTTTGAGAAAATAGGCTCTTATACTATTCAAGGGGAATGAGAATCATAAAAAAAAACCACTACCTTAGAAAGTAAGAGGCTTTGCTATCCTATCTAATTTAGCCTTTTCTTTTAGGGTTAAAAGATAGCAATAATAACATAGTATTCTAAGATAATGTTATTTTCATCTATCCTTTAGTGAATTAGGATTTAGTCTTACACATCATAAAATTCTATTTTAGTACTCCAATTAGAATCAATAGAATCCTCTTCCTGGTATGCATGGACACTTTTTGTCACACCATATATTTCCTCCTAGTATATCCTTCCATTCAAGATAATTATGTGCATGTTCATAGGGAATTATTAAGAAAAATCACATTGTCATGCACTTTATCGCATTACCTTGGGGTTAATTTTTCTCAAGTAGCGTTATGTGGGCCTTATGGATTATCCAAAAATATTCCCTAGTCATTTATTATTAGAATAAATCACAATCAACTCAATTTATCAAGGAATCCATGGTTTGCAAGTCAAAACCCCCGAAATTTTCACTTAATCTTGTGAATAGCATGTGGTAGATTTCATGAGCAACTTTGAAAAATCATAACTAAATGTAAAAAAAATCAAAATATACTAGACCATAGCTTTCTAGAAATCTCTAAGTGTTAGCTTTATGTAAAAATAAATTCAAGCCATGAACAAAGCATTTAGACCACGTTTGACAATGAAAAAGGCCTAAAGGTCCAACTGCCCTCTGATACTGATACAGATTACTGATATAATCTTTAGAAATTCATAATTAATTCCAAAAAAATCTAATCCATACAAATGATACTAATATGGAAAGCTACGGATGTTATCTAGAGGAAAAAAGTAAGTCTAAACCAATCCAGATGCATTTAGATCCCAAAAATCAATCAAACAGTACTATGAGTCTAATTGTGGGCCTGAAACTGGACAACAACTTTAAAAATTTATATATCTCTCTCTAGACATCCAATTAAGGTCTAATTGGAACAAGTTATTAGGAAGGTCTAGTTTTTGCTTGTAAAATTTCATAGTAATTGGACATCGTTTGCCATATGAATGACAAAATTTCATTTCAAACCAGAATGAATAGTACGCTGACCAAAACTAGAAAAATTTTCAACTTCAAAAATTCGCTAGATATTCCCTAGACCTCTAAATATTCTACATTTTACCTTTCTGAAAAGCTCTCAACAAACGCTAGATGCATGCCAAATTTTAGACCAAGAAGAGTTCATTTGGATAAAAAGTGACATAGCCTCACAAATGGTCAATTTTGGTTCCTATAAGGTGTTAAGTTTGTCCAAATGGCTTTTCCAATGGTTTGGCACCTCTTGGGCAAGTTTAAAAGCACAAATACAACTTGTAGGTACTACCCAAGTGGTCTCAAATACCATGTATCTCAATTTGGCTATCCCACATCCACCTATACACTAATGCACATAAGCTACCAAAGAGGCAATTTACATATTTACATTGCTTTGGTGCCATAAAGGTTTATACAACATTCATACATCATTTTGTATTTGCTTAAGGTCGTGCATCTCAAAAATAATATGTACAAGCTTATTTTAGCATTCAACTACAATTAGAATTACATAACTAACAAAGTATGACATATTAGGCTCATTGGCCTGCATTCTTTTATTCTTGAGCACCACCTAGATATTTTAAGAAGGGAAAAGGAGGGGTCTGAGATTCATGGAATTTCAATAGCTCACACACCCATTTATACACACATTCAAGGCATACATACATTAAAGGCACACTTTTGGAAGATGTCTTAAACATAAACATGCAAAATGATACACTTTCATGCCACCATTTCTTATCAAATTCAAAAGTAGGCTCTAGGGACTTTTGGTCTTACCTCACCCCATTTCTAAGACTTTTGGATTTGCCTCACCCTTGGCTTAGGGGCTTTTGACTTAGCCTCACCCTTCCAAGAGACTTTTAGCCTAGTTTCACCTATGCCTTAGGACTTTTGGCATCTCCTTATCCATATTAAGGGACTTTTAGCATCACCTCACCCTTATGAGCTATTTCTACAATCATTAACATTCAAAACAACATATTGGTACTAATGTAATCTCAAAGTATCACATGGGGCATGTTCTCAAGTCATATAAACATATACAAGCACACAATGATATACATATACACAAGAATGCAAGAAGAATGAGGTGGAGAGTTACCTCAGTATTTATGCAAGCCTTTCTTTAGTTTATTCCTTCCCTTTCTTGGTTCCACAGGCATAACTAGTTGGAGTTGGTTTTCTTGGCCTAGCCACAATAAACAGCACTTAATTATACTTTTGGAACAAGTTAGGACATTAAACTTACACTTAAGAACACACCCTTTGCTTAATGGTCACATAATGGCTTCATTAATGGCCTAATGAAGCAACCACCATAATTCAAGTTCTTGGCTCCATTCTCTTCTCATATCTAAATCTCTTGATCTCATTTAAGGTCCTTGGAGCCCTCACACGCTCACTTCCAAAAGCCTAGACACAAGTTGCTTCATAAGGTCACATTATGGAAGCCATTGCCTCATCTCCCCATTCATTGCTTCTAAATTTTTTCTAAGGGTTCCTCCCATCTTCTACCATCATATAACATCCCAAACCAAGGCTAGAATAATTTAAAACACTTCTTAACCCTTTATGCTAGCCTAGGCTGAGACACCTCTCAAGGAAAGAGTTCATGGAGCTTTTGATTTTTCCTTAATAGGAGGGCCACTTGGAAGGCTTTCTAGAGGTCTTAGGAGCTCAATGGAACACTTACATACCCTAGGGAATTCATATACTAAGTCAATTTTTACAAAACTCTCAAAGGCTCTACACTTTTCGTTTTTGATTTCTACTAGTTTTTCATGCATTTTCTTAGTATATTCCTAGTTCCCACACTCCAATTTCATGGTTTCCAATTAGTTTTAGATTAGAACTTTCCTCCCCTAAATGTTTTATATTCTTGGCTGAAATACATGCAAGAGGAAGGCAAGGCGAGAAAGCAATAAGAACAAGAAAATACCTTAGATTCCTAGCTCCCTTTTGATGCTTCTTCCTTTGCTTGAATCCTCTTTTCAATTTTTGAAAATTTCCCCTCTATTCTGGGCTCAAAATAGAACCAAACAACTTAATAAAATCATGGAAGGAAAGCTTAGAGGGAAAGGAGTAAGATTGGAAGGAGGAAGAGCGTGAAATTTCTCAAATTCCCTTACCTTTTTCTTAATTTTCTCCCTCCTTCTTCTCCCTTTCTTGGTGCACCTAAGGAGCTATTTTTTTCTGTATTTTAGGCGAAAGAAAGTAGGTGAAGAAGGAGGGTAGATGGGGATGTTTTTATAAGAAGCTTGAAGAACTAAACAATTACAAAAATTCCCATTTTGTCCCTTCGTCTTGGCATTTTCGTTTCTAATTCGTTGTAGCTCCTTTTTGAGAATCATCTTCTTCATCATAAAATTTAGATTCCTAATTTTATAAAATACCTTTGGAATCACTCAAATTAGAGTTAAAACTTTTTTGAACAAATCAATCAAAGTTCGGGCTCACCGCCATTGGAAAACATACACCAAAGGGACTTTAACTGTCCCGAAGCTTTCCATGATTTTCAGGGCCTCTGAGAACCTTGAATAACTCAAATTTTCTATTTAAAAAGCCCTCATGTGAGTTTTCCAAAAAGTTCTTATATTTACGAAAATGTCACTGGCCTTTTCGCAAATTTTTTGAACCATTCTGGCTCCGATTTTTAGGTAAGTCAAGACTCAAATCCACATTTTCTAATATTTAAAATTTTATCCTAATTTTAGTTGGTGTTAAACCTCTCTATCCAGGAGACTTCCTTTTGAATTCTCACATTTCTAGCCCTTTTTTGGCAAACCGGGTGGCACACTTTTTCAATGTATGAAATTATAAGACAAGATAAAATTCTTTGATAATATTGTTCTTCTTTATAAGTACTTTCTAATGCACAGATCCTTTAACAAAGGCAAGTGTAGAGCATACTCATATTAGACAAAATAAGAGTAAGAAATTTTGTGAAGAAAAGATTTCAAAGGAAGAAGGAGATTTAGAAAACTGTCATACTAGAAACACTCAAATTGAAACTTAGATTTCAAAATACTTCAAAGCTTGGATATAAACTTACACAAGCCTTGTTTTTTATAATTGAAGGCTGAAGCAAATAGACAAGCAACATTATTGCTACATTCAAATATTATTGCATAGCTTTTGTAAAAAGTAACTTTTCTTAAGGCAATATAACATCCTAAAGTAGCATGACAACCTGGATTAGTGATAATACATATACTTTAAGTATAATAATAAAGTGACACCAAGTTCCATTATCAGTCTTTATTCCTACTGAGGATAGGATCATAAGTAGGAGAGAGATTATTATCTAAACTACCCAAGTCCTTGTGTCTCTTTTCGAGACTCTTAGCAATCCAGTTATTAATGTCACATTTAGCATGAGGGTCTTAAGAATCTTCCATGGGAACATCTTAAGATGAAATTGGCCTTCATCAAACCATCAGGCTTGATGAGAACTTTGAACTTGGTTGGGATAATGAATTTCAGAGTCTAGGGTGTCATAGTCTAGCATCCTAAATTCTCTTGAAATAAATTCTCTTGATTTTAAGTCGAGGGAAGTGCAAAAAATGTGATTAATTAGGCTAAGAAATTTGTTTACTTCATATTGAATCATTTTTAAGTATCTTAGAGCATCAACTCTTTGATTGGACCAGTTTGCAAAGGTATTCCAGAGCTAGGCTTGATTTCGAGTCCATAAGACATTATCACTACCAATGTGATAGGGCTTGTGGAAGATAAAAATTCTTATTGCTATTTATTCTTTAAGAGGTTTCCAAGCTAGGCGATAAGTGGTCATGACCTTTTGGAGCTCTTCACACCACCATTGTAAAGGACAAAACCATTTAAGAAGATTCCATGGCCTAGAATTTTTATTTGTGGGTTAATAAAGGAAATTGAAAGTGAGCAAAGGATGGACTTTAATTGCTCTTGAGTATGGGGCTGTTAATGACCAAAAGTACCATAAAACTTATTAGACTTTAATTGCTCTAGAGCTCTTCATACCACCATTGTAAAGGGCAAAACCATTTAAGAAGATTCTAAAAGTTGGAATTTTTATTTGTAGGTTGACAAAGGAAATTGAAAGTGAGCAAAGGATGGACTTTAATTGTTCTTGAGTATAGGGCCATTAATGACCAAAGGTACCATAAAAGTTCATCAGGAAGATCAACATAGATATTAATGAGAATAAGGTAAAGAACTCTCTTATTAAAATAAGAAAGATATTTAGGAATTTTGGTATGTTGGAAGTGAGGTAAAGATAGTAGAACAAAGACTTGTTTGCCAATGCTTTTACTTTAGCAGGAGTTTTTCAACAAGGAAGGGAGTATTTTTCTGGGTATTTGCTAGGGCTACAACAGAGAAATGAGTACATCTTAAAACTATGTGAGTCATAAGAATTAATGGGACTTGTTTTTGAGAAGTGATCAAATTGATGGTAGGTGGTCTTAAAAAAGGTATGCTTTGATATGTTGCACTAAGAATTTATAATGAGAAAAACCATTCTTTCCATCTAAGTTATAATACCTTAATTTTATACACCCCATACTATACTAGTTAAGCATTATATATTTATTCAAAAGGGGTTTGTATATTTAAGTACCTGAAATTTAGCGTATGGATACTGAGATTGTTCAATTTTTCCCACATGAGTTATTTAAATTTTTCTTAACTCATTTTCATCCATGACATACTCATACATATTAGAAATAATACATCCATATTCATCTCAAGCATATGGGACCACATTTGTGATAAAGCATGTGTTTTCATACATGGATAATTAAGTACTTTGAAGGCTATATACATGATTCATGGTTTTAGGGACCATATGAACTCATTCATATCATTTCCTATCCATAACATATTCATTCAAGTTATAATCATCATCATTTAACTCATGCATCACTGGTTTGGAGCCATACCTTCCAAAACCAACATTTGGTCTCGGGTTAATAGGCCAGATTTCTAATATAAAATTTGAAAATTCATAATTAATTCTAAAAAAAATCAAAATCAAATAAATCATACCATTCTAAAAAGCTCTAAATATTAACTAATGAATAAAAATAATTCCAGATCAATGCAATGGCCTTAAGCTTTTAGAAATTGATAGAATAGTACTAGAGGTTGAGCTGTATAACTCGTATTGTCATACAACTTCAAAATTTTGGTTCTCTCGTTACAGAGCTCCAAATGAAGTGATCTTAGTGGCTATAGAAAGCTTATAATGTTTAGTTTATGTTATAAAATTTTATCACATTGGACATCATTTGTTCCACTTTTGATACAGAAATATAAATTGACTATATGAATAGTGATGTTACCATATCAGTATAATTTTTTCAACTTTTAAAAATCATAATAAATTCTCTAGAGTTCCAAATTAGGCATTATTTAACTTTGTGAAAAGATCTAGATGAGATTTATATTCATGCCAAATTTCATGGGAAAATTTTTTTATTTGGTCAGTTTGGGGTTAAGCTCAAGATTTGGTCACTTTTAGCACTATAATTGGGTCAAAGTGGCACCAAATGTTCTTCTTAATATACCATAGCCACTTAAGTATGTGCCATAGCATAAACACAACCTAGGGAAGCATCTTAAATGGTTCTAAACATCATGGGGCTTAAACTCACCATGTCAGTTGCATCCATACACATATACATACTAGCATATGGGTGGCAAAATCTCACATTTCCATACATATAGCTCCAAGATTCATACATATATATATTCAAACTTGTTCAAATGATTACATCTCATATATCCCATATGAATACATTTCGTGACACCAATATGTCCTTAAAACAACTCATTAACTACTTCCCTATCAAAGTATCATACTCCAATGCATTTGGTCTCCTTTCCTTAGACTTTTTGGCTCACCTAGATATGAATAAGCATATGGAGGGAGAAGAATGAGATTCAAAGAATTTCAATAGCTCTTAACCCTTTCAAACATATATAATGGGTGCATATACATGCCAAAGAATGCATGCATGGCTTTCAAGCTACTAGTGAACATATAAATAACATTTTCCATGTTCAAGAAACTCATAAATAGGCTCTCAAGGGCATTGGTTTAGTCTCACTCATTTTCCTTGAGACTTTTAATTTGCCTCACCAATTTTTAAGGGGATTTTGACTAAGCTCACTCTTCTTGAGACTTTTGGTTTGGTCTTATCCAATTCTAGGGACTTTTGGCATCATCATACCCATTCAAGCTAAAACATATTCATAAAACACATTTCAAGATCATCATGGTTCCATAGCATGTAGGAAATAGCTAGAAACATTTCTTATGGCATAAACATACATACACATATCTAAGGATAAGAAAATATCCAAAAATGTATAAGAAAGGTTAGAGAGCTCCCATGGAGTAATTGTGCACACTTTTCTCTTGAAATTCTTCTCCCCCTTTTTAGCTAAGCCATGACCCTTGGTTTTTTTGGCCTAAACACATCAAGCAAGACATATTTAGATCATGGAAACAAGCCCTAACTTCTCACAAGCCCTATACTATGCTATTTTCTTATATGACTCCATTATGCTTCCATACAAAACATAATGAAGCAACCTTTGGATTTCATGATCATAGCTCCCATTGATCACTCAATTCTAGTCTTTTGACTATAGTTAGACTCCTTGGAGTCATCACAATTTTATTCTAAGGAGCCTACATATTAGTTGCTTCTCAATGTCTCATTATGGAGCCTATACCTCCATCTCATAATTTATGACATCCCAAAATTAATTAAGGTGTTAATCATGGATTTAGGTTAATTAAAAATAATTAAATGAGATAATTGGGTAAGTTAAGTGAATAAAAATTTTAGAAAGATAAATTATTAATATGAGTTTGAAATTTAATTAAGTTATAAACCCCATCTAAACCTAAATTAAATTAAGTAAGCCAAGGTTAAGGACTAATTGAGGTCCAATAATTTTAGGTGCAGACCCAACCTTTTATTACGAGACTTGACCTAAGAGAGAGCACCTAGTGATAGCCCAATAACCTTTATGCAAACCTAAATCAATTAAGTTCTTTAAATTTGGTCTGGCCCAATTAAATTTCTATAACCCAATACATTAAAGTTGGCCCAATAAGATTTAAATCAGAACTCACTTGCAATTATACCTTTGGGTCAACTCATAACCCATGTTAGACCCAAATTCAACCTAACTAAAACCCTAAACACTTTAGCCCCTCCACATTTTGCTGAAACACAAACACAACTCATTTTCAGAGGTTTGAAGGAAGGCTAGGGTTTGGGGCAAGAAATCTACTATTTCTCACTTCTAAGCTTAAAATCAGTCAAGGTACTTGTTATATAACTTAATCTCCTTCTCTTTCTCTTCAATTTGACCTAATTAGTTTCTCATTTGGAGCATTTTCACCATACCCAAAATCTGAAATGTGGTTATTTGATATTTTCCTAGAGGATTTTAGGAGGTAGAGGCTAGGAGGGACATTGGGTAAGTGTAAACTCTCCATTCTATTGTACTTTCTGCTGGTTTAAGATCCCTATAGTTGATTTATAGTATGGGTATAAATTCTATACGAATTTGCTTAGGAATTTGGGTGATATATTGAAGTTTCTGGTAGAGGCCATATTCAATCTGAATTTGAGGATTTGTAGTGGCTGGGTAAGCATCTTCTGGGTAGCCATTAGTATTTTAATTCCTTAGGTACTTGTTATTGCTATACATTATGATTTAAAGTAGTAATCTTTTGATGTTATGGTTATAGGGAAATTTTGGCACTGTTGGTGGCTTTTCAATTATTTATAGAGTGAGATAACCAAGTTTTTATGCTAATTCCATGCATATGTCTATTTTAATTTTGTATTTACTGCATGATTATGATTTTGATGCTAAATGAATTGGTTGGCTATCTGTTATATGTGATTGGACCTTGTGAGTCCATGGTGGAGCTATGGTGCGACTGCCACCCATGCATGTGCTTCGATCGGATACTGGGTTATTATCAGACCTTAGATGCACTGAGCCTTGGTTGTGCTCAATGGGGAGTAGGTGCTATGGATGGGCCTTTCTTGGTGTTATTGGCCTATAACATATGAAATTGTGATTGTTAGTATGGATAGTAATCATAAATAGCCTAATTATTTCATTTACTAATATGACTGGTATGTTTTCTGATGCTTATGTGAAATCATGCATATATGTTGATTAAACTAGAATATACGAATGGAATTTACCTTGATTACTGAGATTTGTATCTCACCCCGTTTCATGAGATTATACTTTCAAGTGAAGGCCCTTCGGGTAAGGATAAGGGGAAGCAAGTGAATGAAACTCCATGAGATTTAGCCATGTGTGAAAGAAGCTACACTTAGGCTAATCTGAGATAATAAATGAAATTTTGTTAATATTTTATATAGCATCATCATGTAATCATATTTCCAAGTGTAGGAGTTTTTATTTTGATTAGTTGAAATGTATCTATTAAGGAGTTAAGTCGTATTATAGCTTGGTTTTGGGTGTATGAACCATTAGTATCTGATGTATGAACTTTGTTGAATTCATGATATGGTTTACTATTGGAAATGTCATCATGGGATATATATTAGATTGTTGATTTGAATAAGTGATGTATAGAATCTCTAATGGAATATGTATTAAATGATAATGGTTGATAGTTCATGAACTTTTACTGTTATTACTCTATGGACTTGCTGATATAGGGTAGTTGGAGGAGTAGAAATTAATATTTAAGTCTTGAACTAGTAACGATAGATAAGCTAGGTAAATTAGGCTAATGAAAGCTATTGGAGCCACACAATTAAGGTAGAGTGGCATTAAGGTGTCATTGGAGGGAGAGTGGAGAGTATGAGACAAGATTTTAGGTTAGGATCAGAAGGCATTTTGCCGCAGCCAAAATATTATTAGCCATGGCCAATAGAGGCGAAGTTGCCCAGGGAGAGTACCAGAGAGTAAATCGTCGTGGTGAAAAGTGGAATTAGCCACAACGAAATATGAGAGGCAAAATTAGGGGTCATCCAGAAGGAATTTGTCGCGGCCCATTTAGCTGCGGTAAACTTTTGTAAGAATTTGTCAGGCGTTCCGAAGAGGAATTAGCCACGATAAAATAGGGAATTGACCGCGGCCAATAGCGAAAGGCGAGCGAGGTAGGTTCCAGGAGGCTTCCTCGCCGCAACACCATGTAAGTTAGCCACGATGAAGCTCCAACTCACCACGGTGACATGTAAAGATAAAGAGTGAACCCAAGAGCAATTGGCTATGGTGCAAGGGCATTTAGCTGTGGCTAATGATCCCAAACTCTCATTTTAACCTAGAAATCTTAGTTTTTCATATGGTAACCTTAAGGGATGACTTAGAAATATTAGTAGAAGATTCTTATGAGTTAGAATTAATGGGTAATAGAATTAAAGGCCTATAAATGAGCGTTTGTTTCCTTTGTGTACATGAATGCTTGTATTTATTTAGTTGATGACTCTAGTAACATTACAGTTCAAATTTCCTTACCTTTTTCAAATGTAATTAGTCATAATGTCTTGTAACCTTGATTTATAGTTATTAATCACGTATTTTACTTTAATTACAATGATTAGAAGTTGGGGTCGTCACATTCTAATTTTTTTTCAATGCCTCATTTAATGTTCTTCTATCATATCTAGTCTCATTTTACCTTTAGAAAAATTTCAAGCACTCCCTAGGTGCTTTAAGTAGCCTAGGTCGAGACATGGAACATTTTGTTGCCGAGGAAGCTTTGTTCATTTTCTTGTGCAATTAGCCACTTGTGAAGCTTCTTAAATGTCTTAAGAACTCTTACATACTCTTAGATAGGCTATGTGACCCTTAGAAAGCTTCAGATTTCCATTTGCAACTTAAACTCTTTAGGTAGCACAACTTGCATTTTATTACTTCTCTTTTGCTTTCAATTGGAAATTCCTATTTCTTTTACTCTAAATTCCTTATTTCTAACATGCTAAGACTTGAATTAATTCTTTCCTTAATGGGTTAGATTCTAGATGAAATTCCCATGAAAAAAACAACCAAGAATAGGCAAAAGAAAGCCATCGATCTTACCTTGGTTTTAAGCTTCTTCAAGAGTACTTTCTAGGCTTATATAATTCCTTTCAATTCCTCTCCTCTTCCTACTAAATCAGTCATGTTTCAGCCTCAATTAGTTTAGCAAAATCATAGGAAAAGAGAGGAGAAAAGGAAGGACATGGCTAGGGAAGGAAGAAGCATGAGATAGTCTTGGACTTTTACCTTTTTCTTGGTCTTTCTTCTTCTTCTTTCCCCCTCCTCTTGTGTGTCTTTGGAGCTCTTTCTTAGCTCTATTTTAGACCAGCAAAATCATGGTTAAGGGTTAGAGTAAGTGGTTGGACATTTTAAAAGCCAAAAGGTAAAGTTAACATACTTTTTTAACTTTTCATTTTAGTCCATAACCATAGTTTCTCCGTTTAACTCATTTTTTAGAATCATCTTTTCTATCGTAAATTTAGGTCATCTAACTTATAAAATGCCTTTGGTTTCATCCAAATTAGATTTGAAATCATTCTAATAGTTTCGGTCAACCGACGACCAAAAATCACTCACCGGAGGGGTTTTAACTATTTTAGATATTCCCATGATTTTTAAGGCTTCTAAGAACTTTGGAAAACTCAAATTTTTTATTTAAAAAATCCTCTTATGAGTTTTTCAAAATTGCCAAAAATTACAAAAATGTCTTAACTTTCTTTCACAAACTTTTCTAGCTTATTTGGATTGAGTTTCAGGGCAACTCAAACCTTAAATCTTCATTTTTCATTATTTAAAATTTTATTTGTCCTTAAATTATTCATTTTTAAGGGACTTACTTTTATATCTAATGAGTTTTGTGCATTTACAGAGAAAACAAATATTATGTTTCTCCCCCTTTAAATAAATTTTGTCCTCAAAATTTAAGGGTAATCTCACCTAGTTTTTCTCATATTCTCATTAATTGGCCCTTTCTTTCCCTTGTTCCTGGCTCTATCTACTTCTTTTAGAGGCTAGGCTTTTTTAAATTTCTTTCTGCCAGGGAATTTACGTTACTAGCTTATTATGTTTGCTTCTCATTCTCTGTACTATTACTATAAAGCATATAACTGGCTCTTATCACAAGGGAAAGTGGCTTCAGACACTAAAATGTACTTTTATAACTCTAGCCTATTTTTTAAGAGAGCTTACATTTTCACATCTAATTAGTCTTAACCTATTTGTAGGGGTTGACTTTCCTGTTTAGTGGACTTATTGTCATATGCCTTCGAAGATTTCTTATTTAGTATTAAATCTCCCTTATCATCTCCTAATGGCTTTCTATAAAGCCTCATTATCTTTCTTTATTCATTGACAGCCATCAGAACTTTTATCTGCCTACTTAACTCACTTACTTAAGCATTTAGTCCACACTTTAACTTACTTTTTTTCTCACTAGCTCATCTTATAGTCATGATTCATAGTTCCCCTTATCATAGCCTCATGTTCTAGCTACTTATCCCTCATCTTACTAACTGACTGGCATGACCCTTTAATCTTTCATGCTAATATTGAAGAGCAACTACCACTGACTGATACTGAATCCTTGTGGGATGCTAATTTTTCTAATAGTTTCAACTTTGGAGACATGGTTTACCACTTACCCCATCAAAAGAGCTACACCTAACCTCTTTCTATATGCATATAGGGATCACTTTATCCTTTAGTCAGGTTTAATATATGTTGAGTAGTAATTTATCTAACTATAACTCTGGAAAGCTACTTTTTGACTTTTCTCATTGTAAGACCATATTATTTTAGCCTCACTTTCCCATACATTAAGCCTCATACATGCTTCATATATAAGTTTCAAGGAAAATAGAATAAAATAATGGAATATTTTAGCGTTGTGTAGTATTTTAAAAATTCAAATTTCATTCCTTGGACCTTGTGAACTCCCTAATAGCATTCCCTACTCACATTCCATTTAAACAAGTTATAACCATTGCCAAACATCCCATACAATTCAGTTTAAGAACCACACATCAGAAAAATAGAGTTTTTGCCATAGATTTAGAATTTAAGTTTCTGCTACCAACTTTAGAAAATCATAATTAATTCTAAAAAAAATTAAAATCAAGCAAATGATAGCTTTCTAGAAATTTCTAGATGTCAACTATAAATAAAAAATCATTCCAAGCCATGAAAACCCAGATGAACCATGATTGAAAAAATAGAAGCACAAAAGGTCCAGCTACTTAAGTTTGTTATCACAAGTTATTGGTATAAACTTCAAAAATTCATAACTAATTCTAAAAAAATCAAAACCTAACAAACCATATGATTCTAGAAAGCTATAGATGTTAAATTTATGGAAAAAATAAGTTCAGACCATGTTAAGCTCATTTAAGAATTGAATTATAATGAAACTATATAAGGTTGGCTGGGGTCACTAGTTCTGATACAAAACTTCAAAAATTCATTTCTCTCTCTACAGACTCCAAATGAGGTGCTTCCAATTGCTACAGATCACTATAAATATTTAGTTTCTCCATGTAAATTTCAAAACCATTGGACCTTGTTTAGCTCACAAATAATACAAAAATAAAATCTACTTAAGTGAATAGTGCCTAGACCAAAACCAACTTCTTAACTAAACTTTAAAAAATCATAAGAAATTTTATAGACCCTAAATAATGCAGTTCTAAGACCATCAAAAAGCTCTATATGAGATCTATATGTGTGAAAAATTTTAGCCTTAAAATCGCTCATTTGGTAAGGTTGGGGTTCAGCTCACAAAATGGGTCATTTAAGTGCTAAATGGTCTTCCCTTTAAACTAAGACCACTCAGGCACGTGGGAAAGCTTCAAAACACACCATTAAACTTGTCTAAGGAGTTCAAATATCCATATATCATAAAATTGCTACCCCAATTATTCACATACACAAGTTCTTAAGGACACTTCCATACATCTTAATATCAAAAACATCCATTCTCATTCATATACTTTCAATTCCCATACATATATCATATTTCCATGTTTGTCCATATATTCAAGTGGCTAGATATCATTTACAACATGGGGTTACATCATTTACTAACAATATGGTTCCAAAATGACTAGATAACATAATTCTTTGTCAATCTCTCTTCTTCACGTGTGGTGGCTTTCATCTCTTGGTTCACTTGGTCCACCTAGACATGTTTAGGCAATAGAAAGAGAAGAATGAGATTTTAAGAATCTCAATAACTCTTAACCTTTTCATCACACATAATAGCCATGCTTTCAAGGTAAAGGATGCATATATGAATATTTTGCTACTAATAATCATACATAGAATCATTTTCATATGTAAGAAACTCATACACATCATATGTTGGCCTTTAAGAGTATTGGTTTAGCCTCACCCTTTTTCCTTAGAAGTTTTGGACTTGTCTCACCCATTTTCAAGAAACTTTTGACTAAGCCTCACTCTTTTTGAGACTTTTGATTTTGTCTCACCTAATCCTAAGAACTCTTGGCTCATTTTCACTTTTACTAAGGGACTTTTGGCTTCACCAAGTTCATTCAAACTAACCATCATTCATGAAACACATATTATGCACATAATGGTACCATGGCATGTAAAAAATCATGAGAAAAATTTCTCATGGTAAAATCATACATACATATATCCAAAGACAAGAAAACAACTAAGCATGCATGAGAGAAAGGTTAGAAAGCTATCTTAAATGCAAAAATACACACTTTTGCTTATTTTCTCTCCTCTTCCTTTAGCTACACCTTTGCAAATGGGTGGAGTAGGATTCCTTTAGCCTAAACACATCAAATAGGACCCAATTACACTCTTGAAACAAACTCTAACACCACACACACTTTAGAAAAGTTTCAATTCTTATTTGGTTCAATTATGGTTCCATAAAGTACCTAATAAAGTAACCTTAAGGATTCATGATCTTGGCTCCATTCTCTCCTTTCATCTATGACTCTTGACTCCATTAAGACTCTTTGGAGTCATCACATAATCATTTTAAGGAGCCTAACTATATGTTGTTTCTTTAAGTCACACTATGGAACTTATACCTACACCTCCATCTCACATCTTAGGCTTTCTAAATTTTTCCTAAGGCTTCCTCTCATATTCTCCCATATATGATGCAAATCTAGGCCTAGAAAGATTCAAAACACTCCCTAGGTGCTTGAACCCTTCTAGGTTGAGGCTTATACATTGTTTTAGGATCATGAAGTTTTAAATTTTTCCTTGAAGGAAGAGGCACTTGAGAAGCTTCTTAGGGGTCTTAGGAACTCATTTAAACTCTCACATAACCTAGAATACCCTTGGATAAAATCAGATTTTGCCATATGTATATGAATCCCTATGTTTCCATTCTTAGTTCTCTTTTGCTTCTTAATTAATTCCACTTGTATCTTTCTAATCCTCACACCTTAGAACCACTAATCCTACCTTAATATGTCAAAATTTATCTCCTATGGAATAGGCCCTAAGTTGAACAAAATTACCATAAAGGAAGTAAGCAAGGAGAAGCAACAAAAACTATAGTTTCTTACCTTGTTTACATACCTTCCAAGGGCACTTTCTTATGCCTCCAAGAGCACTTCCAAATTCTCTCTTCCCTCTCCTAAACCAAATACATATTAACACCTATTTAGTCACTAAAACCATAAGAAGGAAGAGGAAGAAGAGGGGAATGAGTTTAACAAAGCAAGGAGTAGGAAAATATGGTTAAATCTTACACTTTCAAGGCTTTCTTTCTCCTCCTTTTGCTCTCCCTTCGTGCACCACTTCAAGAAGCCTTTGATTTTGTTTTCAGTTAGCCATAAGTCAGTCAAGAGATGGGGAAGAGTTCTGGATGTTCATAATATAAGGTGGTTCACTTTTTTATAATTTTATAATTCTAACTATGTCTCTAAATTTGGTTTTCCCCGTTTGAACTTATTTTAACTCCTTTTTTAGAATTGTCTTTCCATCATAAAATTTAAATCCTCTAATTTCTAAAATAGCTTTGAAATCACTCAATTTGGATTTAAAATGTTCTAAAATGAAAAGGTCAAAGTTTGGGTTAATCAATACTAAAAAACGTACACCAAAGGAATTTTAACTATCCTAGTAGTTCCCATCACTTTCAAAGCCTCTGAGAACCCTGAAAAGCTCAAATTTTTCATTTAAAAAGCCTTTCCATGTGTTTTTTAAAAAGTTCCTATATTTACAAAAATGCCATTATGCTTTTGGCCATTTTATTAAACTACACTGGCTTCAGTTTTCAAGTATCTTAGACCTTGGATCCTCATTTTCTATTATTTAAAATTTTATCCTAATTTTATTTAGCCTCAAATCTCTCATTTCAAGGGACTTGCTTTTCAAACTGACTCATTTTGATAGTTTTATGAAAAATCGGGTGTTACATTTCTACCACCTTAAATAAAATTTTGTCCTTGAAATTTAAATACATACCTCAGGGAAATAGCTCTAGATACTTCTTTCTCATGTCTTTCTCTAGCTCCCAGGTAGCTTTCTCAAGAGATAGTCCCTTCCGAATCACTTTCACCAGCAGTATTATCTTATTTTGTAACTACTTAAGTCTAACATTTACGATCTGATCTGGTGATACTATATAAGATGGATTGTCTTGTAACTGTACATTTTTATATTTTATGACATGTGAGGGGTCGGGCTAATACTTTTTAAACTGAGATACATGGAGAACATCATGTATTTGGCTTAGGTTCGGAGGAAGGGCAAGTCGATAGGCCACAGGTCTAACTTTATCAATAATTTGGAATGGACCTATGTACTTTAAACTGAACTTTCTACTTTTAATAGACCTATCTCTCCCTGTGATTGGAGACACCCTAACAAAAACATAGTCTCCAACCTTAAACTCTAACTACCTTCTCCTTTTATCTACATAACTTTTCTATCTACTCTATGCCATTAGAAGTTTCTTTCTTATGGTTTCTAATTGTTTAGAGGTCTGGTCCACTAAATCTGGGCTTATGAGGCTCTTCTCTTTAAGCTCAATCCAACACACTGGGGACCTACACTTCATCCCATACAATGCCTCATACGTTCCCATCTGGATACCAGCATGATAACTGTTATTATAGGCAAATTCTACAAGAGGTAAGTATATATCCCAGTTACCCTTTAGCTTTAAAACACACATCCTCAACATGTCTTCTAGGGTTTGGATGGTCCTTTCTATCTGACTATCTATCTAAAGGTGATAGGCTATGCTGAAATCTTAATCTGGTTCCTAGGGCATCCTGTAATGATCTTTAAAAATTCGACGTAAATCTGGTATCTCTATCTGATACTATGCTCCTAGGTACACCATGTAATTTCACTATCTCCTTAATGTATAGCTGGGCCAACTTATCTAAAGTGTAAGTGACTTTCATCTCTAAGAAATGTGCTGACTTCATTAACCTATCCACTATCACCCATATGGCATTATGTCCCAATGATGTCATGAGTAAACCCTTGACAAAATTTATAGCTATACTATCCCACTTTCACTCAGGGATATCTCGGGGCTAAAGTAACCCAGTTGGCCTCTGATACTCTATCTTGACTTTCTGACACCCTAGACACCGAAAGACGTACTCAGTTATGTCTACTTTCATCTTAAGCTACCAAAACATTTTCTTTAAAGTGTGATATATCTTGTTATTGCCTGGATGAATCGTGTACTTACTTTTATGTACCTCTTCTAATATCCTTTCTCTAATTTTTGAATTCTTAAGCACATACAGTCTACCCCTATACCTCACTATCCCATCCTCTAATAGATTAAAGTTTGGAGTTCTACCCTGAGACATCTGGGCCCTAATCTTCCTTACATACTCATCCTCTTGTTAAGCCTCTCTAATCTGACTCCTCAGGTCACTTTCTATTTGAGTCTCACTCATAAAAAACTTTCCTAAATGCACTTTACACAAGAGATTCATATCTCTGAACCTCTCAATCAATTCCTGCTCTCAGATCATCATGAAAGCCATATGTATGGATTTCCTACTTAGGGCATCTGCAACCACATTAGCCTTACTTGGGTGGCATTTCAAAGTGAAATCATAATCTTTTAGGAACTCTAACCACCTCATATGTCGCATATTTAACTCTTTCTACTCAAATATATACTTAAGGCTTTTATGGTCACTATAGATTTCTATAACTACTCTATACAGGTAGTGTCTCCATATCTTAAGTACAAATACCACTGCTGCTAGCTCTAAATCATGGGTGGGATAGTTTTCCTCATGGGATTCCAGCTGTCTAGAAGCATAAGCTACCACTTTGCCCTCTACATAAGCACATATCCTAACCTCTTCTTTAAAGCATCACTATAGACTACGAAAGTCTCTTTAGGGTCAAGAAGCACTAGAACTGGGGCTATGGTTTACCTATGCTTCAACTCTTGAAAACTCTTCTCACACTTTTCATCCCACACAAATGTTTTTTTCTTTCTAATAAGCCTAGTCAGTGGCGTCACTATCTAAGAAAAGCCCTAAATGAACCTCCTATAATACCCCGCTAAACCTAGAAAGCTCCTGATCTTTATCATTATCTTAAGTCTCTCCCATTGTAACACTATCTCTACTTTATGGAAATCTACTACAACCCCTGCCTAGAAGATCACATGGCTTAGGAACTGAACCTCAGTGAGCTAAAATTTTCACTTACTAAGTTTAGCGTACAACTACTTTTCTCACAAGGTTTCTAGGGCTAATCTTAGGTGCTGCTCATGCTCTTCCTTATTCTTTGAATAGATGAGAATGCCATTTATGAAGACCACTATAAATCTATCCAAGTATGGCCTAAACACCATAAGTGCATTCATCAACCTAAAGGGCATAACTAGAAACTCATAGTGCCCGTACCTAGTTTTGAAGCCTGTCTTTAGGATATCCTCAGCCTTGATCCTGAGCTGGTGATACCCTGACCTGAGGTCTATCTTAGAGAATACTAATGCTCCTACTAGCTAGTCTAGGAAGTCATCTATCTTGACAGTAAGCTTGTTAAACTTCCTATAATCTATACATAGCCTACGACTCTCGTCTTTATTCTTTATGAATAAAACTAGAAATTCCTATAGTAATACACTAGGTCTGACAAAACCTTTCTTTAAAAGCTCTTTTATTTGTTTATTTAGCTTTACTAGCTCAATGGGAGCTATCCTATATAGGGCCTTAGACATTAGACCCCCCAGGTATGATGTTTATAACAAATTCAACCTCTCTATTTAAGGGTAGTCCACTAATCTCCTTGGAAAAAATCTTTGAGAACTCTCTCACTATAGGGATCTCATATATACCCTCTTCTACCTCAGCTTGGACTGAAAATAAAACTATAAACTCTTAACAACCATGCTTTAGTGACCTCTTAGCTTAGGAGGTAGTCATGAAAGCTAGCTCAATCCTAATACTAGACATAGTTCCACATTTAGGTAAAGAAATGCATCTATGATCGCAATCAAGTGTAGCATTATTTGTAGACATCCAATTCATACCAATAATCAAGTCAATGTCAATAAGAGACATGCATGTCAAATCAAGTGTGGTAAAACAATGGTTAAATTACACTACACAATTCAAACAAGCATGGGATGTAACAACTCTGTTTCTTGTAGGGATGGACAGATGTAAATCATATGGCAATATATGTATACCCAGACCTAACCTCCTAGCACAGTCATAAGATATAAAAGAGTACCTAGCACCCGAATCAAAAAGTACAAGTATAGAATAATCATTAATTCTAATAGTACCTTGAATCAAATTCAGGGATTAACTAGCCTCCTACTGTGTTAGGGTGAAGACTCTACCCTGGGTTTGTGGTCTTTGTGCAAGACCTACCTCCCTCTGCTGTGCAAGTTGTGTACATTCTTTGGCTATGTGCCTCAGTCTACCATGTTTGTAGCACACATTCTGCCTTATATAACATAGTCTGCCCCCATGATTTCTACCATACTGACTATATATTGCTGAAGTGGTACTACCTCTTGTGGACTGAGTTGATCTCTTCTTGCCCTTACCTCTTCTGTGCCACTTACCTCTGCCACCTCTCTTACTGCTTCTGGTGGTCTATAACTCTTGTAGAGGTTTAACACTAGGGACTGTCTGCATCATCCTTAAGTTCACCTCTGTGACTCTACAAATCTTAACTAGGGCATTGAAGTCCCTAATCCTCTGTGGCATCACCCTATTTCTAATCTCAGGCAATAGCCTTTTCTCTAACTTATCTGCTCTCTATCCTCATCATCATATTTCTAAAGATACAAGGAATATTAGGAGAGCTCAACAAACTTCACCACATACTAGTCTATGGACATCCTCTCAGTCTATCTCAAGAGTGTAAACTCTGACTCCTTCTGATCTGGGATGGAACTAGGGAAGTATCTTTCATAAAAGGCCTAGAGGAATGTCTCCTAAGTGATCAAGAGGTTCCTTGACTTTAGTATTGGCTTAATGCTTCTCCACCAGTAGTCTACTTCTTTCTCTAACTGAAAAATGGCCATTATGGCCTTCTACTCAGATGTACACTCCATTACTTAAAAGATCTTCTCTAACTATATAATTCAAGCATTGGTTTTCTCTGTGTTAAGTTCACCTCAAAGGTAGGAGGCCCGAACTTCCTGAATTGAGCTATAACTTGCCTCATGGAAGGCTGCTTTGGAATGGGAGGTGTTTGAGCTGGTGGAGTCTGAGAAGTATGTGGGTGCTAGAGGGGACCACCTCTAAATCCTTTGGATGGTCTGAGTGCTGTGGTGGAAGAGGAGAAAGCCTCTCAGTATCTATATGTGCAAACCTTTCTTGTAATTGCATGATCATGGCTTGCTGTTGATTGAGGTGAGCTATAATGGCTTGTAAGGCTCCAACCATCAGATCACTAGGCTCGGCTCTAGCATCTCTGGGCTTGGGTCTATCTATTTTGGGAGGCCTGCCTCTACCTATTCGTGTGTTCACCATCTTTCTAAAATGACATTAACATAGTTTAATACCAAATATGAACACACGCCACATTTCCATACTCAAATCATCCATGTATAGTGCGTAAACATATAGCAAGTCACATTCTCAAGCCATAACCCACCTTAAAGTGCCTGAACCGAAGCCCTGATACCAAAATGTAACACCATATTATTTTAGCCTCACTTTTCCATACATTAAGCCTCATACATGCTTCATACATGAGTTTCAAGGAAAATGGAATAAAATAATGGAATATTTTAGTGTTGTGTAATATTTTAAAAATTCAAATTTTGCTCCATGGACTCTCCAACATCATCCTCTACTCATATTCCATCTAAACAAGTCATAACCATTGCAAAACATCCCATACAATTCGATTTAGGAGCATACATCAGAAAAATGGAATTTTTGCCATAGGTCCAGAATTTAAATTTCTACCACAAACTTTGAAAAATTATAATTAATTTTAGAAAAATTAAAATCAAGCAAATGATAGCTTTTCAGAAAGCTTTGGATGTAGATTAACAATCATTCTAGACCATGAAAACCCAGCTGGACCACGATTGACAATAGAAAAGCATGAAAGGTCTGGCTGCCTAGGTTTGCTGTCATATGTTAGTGATATGAACTTCAAAAATTCATAATTAATTTTAAAAAAATTAAAACCTAGCAAACCATATCAGTCTGGAAAGATGTGGAGGTTAACTTTATGAGAAAAATAAGTTCAGACTGTGTTAAGCTTGTTTAGGAACTAAATTATAATGAAATTGTACACAAGGTCAGCTGGCATCACCAGTTCTAATGTAAAACTTCAAAAATTTATTTCTCTTTCTACAAACTTCCAAATAAGGTGCTTCTAATTGCTACATATCATATGAATATCTAGTTTATCCATGTAAAATTTTAGAACTATTAGACCTCCTTTAGCCCTTGGATGACACGAAAATGAAATCTACTTAAGTGAATAGTGCCCAGACCAAAACCAACATCTGAGCTGAACTTTAAAAAATCATAAAAAATTCTATAGACCTCCAAATAATGTGATTCTTAGACCAACAAAAAGCTCTATATGAGATCTATATGTGTGCAAAATCTTCACCTTAAAATAGCTCATTTGGTCAGGTAAGGGTCATTTTTTGTCCAAAAATGGTTCTTTTAAGTGCCAAATGGTCTTCCCCTTGAACTAAGACCACTTGGGCACATGAGAAATATAATATCCAGTTCTCTAAAAATGAGAAAAAATGTAAGAAACATAACTTACATTTTCTCCATAAAACAAATGAAATTTACCGAATATAAAAGCAAGTCCCTCAAAATGACTTAGTTAAGGTCTCAAAAATTTGAAAAGCATTCTAGACTCCTAAAAATGAGAATCCCAGGCTTAGACAAAAAAAAAAAAACTAGAGCTAGATTGAAGAAATAAAATGTAACAAAAGGTTGACAAAACGTAAGGGCATTTTTATCATTTTGATGAAATTTTAAAATTCTCATAGGAGGACTTTTTAAATGAAATTTTTAAGTTCTCCAGGGTTCTCAGAGATACTGAAAACCATAGGAAGTCCCAGGACAACTAAAGCCTCTTCGGTGGACGTGTTTCAATGTTGGTGTACCCAAACTTTGACAGATTCGTTCGGGAAGGTTTTTGCTCCGATTTGAGTGATTTCAAATGCATTTTACTAAATTAGGAATCTAAATTTTATAATGAAAAAGATGATTTTCAAAAAGGGGCTAAAATAAATTAGAAATGAAAATGCTAAGAACGAAGGGTAAAATGAGAATTTTTGAAAAGTCTTCCTTCCTCCACCTATATATAAGTTGCGCCCCACCTCCTCATTCATTCAGCCCATTATGTTTCTGCCCTAGACTAGAAGAAAACCTTAAGGGATGAGGCACACCAAGAGGAGGATGAAGGAAGGAGAAAGACAAGGTGAAAAGTATGAATTTTTGGTTATTTTTCATGCTCTTTCCTTAGCAAATCTCTTCTCCTCCATTTCCCTTTCTTTCCTATAGTTATATTAAAGCATATGGATCTATTTTAAGGGAAGAACAAAGGGGAAAATTCGGATTTGAAAAGAGGAGGCTAAGGAAAGTAAGAATCAAGCAAGAAAATAAGAAAAAACAAGGTAAATCTTTCATCCCATGAAAGCTACTTCCTCCCGCTCCTTCTCCCTATTCCGTCCCATGTATGTAACTATAAGAGAGCTTGAATTTTAGGCAAAACCAAGGGTGAATTCCATGAATTTGAGGGAGGAGAGTAAGAATATGTAAAGAAATTCAAGATAATTGATTTTCAAGGTGGCAAACCTAGGGTTTCATGAGTTCCCTTAAAAATCTGATTTGATATAATTACTCATAGGCCTAAATGAATGTTTGAATGAGTTTCTAAGATCCCTAGGAGTCTCCCTATATGCATCTTCCATGTAAAAAATAAAGCAAACTCTATGGAGGCCAAAAGGAGGTATAAGCTCGGCCAAAGAGGGTTGAGACACCTAGGAAGAGTTTTGAATTTTTCTAAACCCATTTTTAAATCATATATGATGAATGAAAATGAGGGGAAACCTTGAAAAAAATTTAAGAAGCCAAGAGAATGAATTGGTCTCTTAGGTTAGGCTCTTTGTTTCGATTATATGATGACTCCAAGAGGCTTAAAGGGAGTCAATAATCATATATGAAAGAAAGAATAGAGCCTAGAATTTATTTTATGGGTGTTGCTTCATTATATGCATTCTTGGAACTATAAAGGAGTTAATAGACCAAGTTAGTGTGTGAGAAAGTTGTGTGGCCTTAGAATTAATTCCATAAACCTAATTGACTTCCATAAATTGTGTTTAGGCCAAGAGAAATAATTCTCACATCTTTGTGTGTGTGAGGCCGAGAAAGGGAGCATTATTTCAAAGGGAAAAGTGTGTAGTTGTATCCAAAATAGCTCACTCCTCCTTCTCTTATGCATAAATATATGCTTGGCTTGTCTTTGAATGTGTGTATGTGTATTTTAAGCCATGAAAAGTATTCTAGTATGATTTCATATACCATGGTATCATGATGATGCATTATATTTCTAAATGATGTTATGATACTTACTTGGGTTTGCTTGAGTGTGGTGATGCCAAAAAGCCTTAATTATAGTGAAGATGAGTCAAGAACCCTTAAAGTTAGTTGAGACAAAGTAAAGAGTCTCTCAAAAGTGAAGTTGACTCTTAAGAGTAAGGTTGAGTCCAAAAACCTCTTAAAGAATAGGTAAGGCAAGTCCAAACTCCACAAGTGAATGGGTAAGGCTAATCTATTTACTTGGCAAGCCTTTATATGCTATATATAACTTATTCAAATATTGAAAATATCTCTTGAATAATTGCACATTCTATAATACTCATGCATGCATTTTTAAGATTGGTTTTGCATCTTTATGTGTGATTGAAAGAGAGATGAGCTATTGGGATTCTTTGAATCTCATTCTCTCTTCTCTAATATTCTAACATGCTAGGTGGACTAAGAGATTAAGAAAATAAGAGCCAACCACTTGAGAGATAAAAGTTTGATATAAAAGTGCATGGATTGGGTTACTTTAAGGCCTTATGAATAACAATTGATGTAATTTATTGTTGTATATATCTTGTGACCTAATGAGCATGTATAATTATATTAATGTATCATATATAAATGAGAGCTAAAGTTATATGTATGAAAATGTGCAATTTGGACATGTGATGGCAAACTTGCATTATGAAATGGCTAGACTAACTTTATGGAAGTGTATATGTAAATGGAAGTGAAATAGCCAAATTGAGATACATGAGGATTAGGACTACTTGGGCAGTTCATACAAGTCATATTCATGCTTTTAAACCTTCATAAGAGGTGCCAAACACTAAGGGAAGTCATTTGGAGACATTTGGTCTCTAATATGCACCAAAATTAACCATATTGGAAATATATACCACTTTTTGTCCAAATGAATTCTTCTTAGTCTAATATTTGGCATGTAGTTAGAGCTTATTGAGAGCTCTTTCAATAGCTAAAGTATAGAATTTTTGAAGGTCTATGGAATATTTGATGAATTTTTAAAATTGAATTTTTTTTTTTTTATTTTGGTCAAGGGTACTGTTCATACTAATCTGAAAATAAATTCTATCACTTAGGGGACAAATGATGTCCAATTATCATAAAATTTTATAGAAAGAAACTAGATATTACCAGTGACTTGTGCCAACTAGAAGCATCTTATTTGGATTTCTAGAAAGGGAGATATGAATTTTTAAAATTTCTACCCAGTATTAGGCATTCAAACATACCTTAGGTATTATTTGATTAATTTTTGAGACCTGAATGTACCTAGACTAGTCTAAAGTTATTTTTTCCCTCTAGTTAGCATTTATAACTTTCCAAATTAGTATCATTTGTATAGATTGAATTTTTGTGAAATTAATTGGATATTTTTGAAGTTTGTGATAGAAACTTGTATCAGTACCAGTAGCCAGTCAGACCTCTGCCACTTTTTGAATGTCAAACATCTTCTGTGTTATGTCTCATAGTCTGGACATATTTTTAACATAAAGTAGACATGTGTAGCTTTCTAGAATGCTGAAGAATGCATTATTTCTATTTTTCTAGAATTAGTTATAATTTTCCAAAGTTTGTGTTAGAAAAGGAAAAATCCTGGCTAAAATTGCAACTATGAGTTTTGTGTGTTCCCTTTCCTTGCATGAGCTCTAGGCCAATTTTGATAATGGAAATAAGTTGTATCTATATAATTAAATATAAAAATGTGATACATTAGCTCACATGGTCCATGAAATACCGCAAGAAAAATTTATACGTTACACAACACTAAAATATTCATTATTTTTATGTTAGTTTCTTATTCTTCCATAAAAGGCATGATGTGAAGCATGAGAATAACATGAGATAAACTAAAAAAATTATGGTGTTACAAGAAAGCTTCAAAATAGTCCATTAAACTTGTCTAAGGAGTCCCAATATACATGCATCACAAAACCACTACCCCACTTGTTCATAGACACAAGTTCTTAACGACACATCCATGCATCTCAATGTCAAAAACATCTATTCTCATTCATATGCTTTCAATTCCCATACATATATCATATTTCCATGTATGTACATATATTCAAGTGGCTATATATCATTTACAACATGGGGTTACATCATTTTCTAATAATATGGTTACAAAATGACTAGATAACATAATTCTTTGTCATCTTTCCTCTTTAAGTATGGTGACTTCTATTCCTTAGTTCACTTAGTTTACCTAGACATGTGTTAGGCAATAGAAAGAGAAGAGTGAGATTCTAAGAATCTCAATAACTCTTAACCCTTTCAATCATACATAATACCCATGCTTTCAAGCTAAATGATACTCATATGAATATTTTGCTACTAATAATCATACATAGAATAATTTTCATATGCAAGAAACTCATACACATCATATGTTGAGTTTCAAGAGCATTAATTTAGCCCCACCCCCTTTCCTTAGGACTTTTGGATTTTTTTTACTTATTTTCAAGGGACTTTTGACTAAGTCTCACTCTTTTTGAAACTTTGGCTTTGTCTCATCCAATTTTAAGAACTTTTGGCTCATCTTCATCTTTGTTAAGGACTTTTAGCTTCATCAAGTTCATTTAAGCAAACCATTATTCATGAAACACATATTATGCACGTAATAGTACTATGACGTGTAAAAAATCACTAGAAACATTTTTCATGGTAAAATCATACATGCACACATCCAAAAACAAGAAAACAACTAAGTATGCATGAGAAAAAGGTTAGAGAGCTACCTTGAATGCAAACATACAAAGTTTTGCTTGATTTCTCTCCCCTTCCTTTGGCTGTTGCAAGTGGGTGAAGTAGGATTCCTTTGGCTTATAAACATCAAATAGGACCCAATTATACTCTTGAAACAAACTCTAACACCATACATACTTTAGAAAGCTTAGGTTCTTATTTAGTTCAATTATGGTTCCATAAAGCACCTAATGAAGTAACCTTAAGGATTCATGATCTTGGCTCCATTCTATCCTTTCACCTATGACTCTTAACTCCATTTAAACTCCTTGGAGTCATCACATAATCATTTTGAGAAGGCTAGTTATATGTTGTTTCTTTAAGTCACACTATAGAATCTATGCCTTCATCTCACATCCTAGGCTTTCTAAACTTTTTCCAAGGCTTCCTCTCATATTCTCCTATCATATATGATGCAAATCTAGGCTTAGAAAGATTCAAAACACTCCCTAGGTGCTTAAACCCTTCTAGGCTGAGGCTTATACATTATTTTAGGATTATAGAGTTTTAATTTTTTTCTTGAAGCAGGAGGCACTTGGGAGGCTTCTTAAGGGTCTTAAGAACTCTAAACTTTCACATAACTTAGAACACCCTTGGATAAAATTAGATTTTGCCATATGTTTATGAATCCCTAGGTTCTCATTCTTGGTCCACTTGTATCTTTCTAATTCTCATACCCTAGAACTCCTAATCCTACCTTGATATGGTTAGAATTTATCTCCTGTGGACTAGGCTTTAAGCTGAATGAAATTACCCTAAAGGAAGCAAGCAAGGAGAAGCAACAAAAACCATAGTTTCTTACCTTGTTCACATGCCTTCTAAGGGCACTTTCTTATGCCTTCAAGAGCACTTCCAAAGTCTCTCTTCCCTCTTCTGAACCAACTGCATATCAACACCTATTTAATCACTAAAACTATGAGAAGGAAGAGGAAAAAGAAGGGAAGGAGTTTAACAAAGCAAGGAGTAGAAAAATGTGGCTAAATCTTACACTTTCAAGGCTTGCTTTCTCCTCCTTTTAAGGCCCTTTGTGTGCCACTTCAAGAAGCCTTTGATTCTATTTTTATCCAACCACAAGTTGGTCAAGAGATGGGGAAGAGTTTTAGACATTCAAAATATAAGGTGGTTCACTTTTTTACAATTCCATAATTTCAACTATGTCCCTAAACTTTGTTTTTTCTATTTGAGCTTATTTCTATTCCTTTTTTAGAATTGTCTTTTCTATCATAAAATTTAAGTTCTCTAATTTATAAAATGGCTTTGGAATTACTAAATTTGGATTAAAAACCTTTCTAAATGAAGAGGTCAAAGTTCGAATCAACTGATATTCAAAAACGTATACCAGAGGGGTTTTGACTATCCCAATGGTTCTCAGGGCCTTTAAAAACCGCAGAATACTCGAATTTTCCATTTAAAAAGCCCTTCTATGATTTTTCTAAAAATTGCCCGTATTTACAAAAATATTATTATGCTTTTGGCTATTTTATTGAACTACCCCGACTTGGATTTTCAGGTATCTTAGACCTTAGATTCTCATTTTTTATTATTTAAAATTTTATCCTAATTTCATTTTGTCTCAAATATCTTATTTCAAGAGACTTACTTTTCAAACTGACTCATTTCGATGAATTTACGAAAAATTGGATGTTACACCCATCCACATACTATGCTCATTTACAGAGTTACATAAGCAATTGATTATCAAGAAGGATTTTCTTCTAGCACTTTTAGAAATGAAGAGTTATCCATTTACACAATGACACCTATCTTATGAATAAAGCTTTTAAAGTAGCGACAAGTCTAATTCCTATAATAGGGGCAAGGAGATAAAAGAGGTGGGAGAGAGAGAGGGGTGAGGGCTAAAGAGGGAGGGGAAAGTTATTATAATATAATATAATATATTATGTATAAAATAATATAATAATATAATAATATATAACATATTATTTAATTTTTAATAAATAATAAACATATAAATTCATTTGTTATAAAGTTATATGTTTAATTAAAATTTATTTGTATAAAATAATATTTTATTTTTATGAAAAGTTTATACAAAAAAAATTATCTCAACATATGAAATAATAAATTAGCTTAAAATATTATTAAATCATATTTAAAATAATATTTTATATTTTATAAAAACTTAAACAGACTAAATTTATAATTCTTTCTTTAAAATATTGATAAAGTTCAAAACACCATGTTTAAAGAGCCATGCCACTAGCTAGCTTGTGCCTTTGTGATTCACTACTATGCTCTGAATTGTTAGGACACGGGTTTGAAAGCTAGTACACCCAAAAAAAAAAAAAAGAGCCATGCCAACACCTATCTTATATATAAAGTTTTGGGAAAATTCTAGGATTCAAACTTGGAAAAAATTATAATGAGGTACCTTAAAAATTGATATTATTTTACAAGATCAAATGACAAATGATGGACGAAAATATTCTCATTCTATTAGACAAGCCATATGAATCGAAATGCTATGCTTCTTCTTTCCATATGTTGCTCTCTTCCTCCTCAGACCTTCATTGCCATTAGCAATTGATTTTCTTTATCAATAGTTACCTATCCTTCGAAGGTTTCTCCCATAATGATTCAGTGAAATTCCCTTGGCAGTTTTCATTAGACGATTTACTAAAATACTTATCTTTTGACGATTTATCCCTCGCATGCAAAATCTAGTCTTCAACGAGTCTCCCTCACTCACAAAGGTTCTCATTCAATGGTGTCTCTTTCACGTGTACGACCTCTCCTTCTCTTTATCTTGACATGCTTTACATTTGGGAATCAATAATGAGCAAAACCTCTTATGACATTTGCAAAGCACACCAAGATAGAGAGAAGGAGAGGTCATGCGTGAGGAAGACACCGTTGAATGAGAGTCCTTGCGAATGTGTAGGAGAACTCGTCGAAGGCTAGGTCTTATACACAAGGGATAAATTGTCGAAGGATAGGTATTTTAGTAAATCGTCTGGTGAGAAAATATTAAAGGAATTTCAATAACCCATTACAGGAGAAACTGTCAAAGGATAGGTAACTATCAATAAAGATAATCAATGGGCAATGGCAACGAAGGGTTGATTTATATGACTTGTTTAATAAAGTAAGGGTATATTCGTCCATCATTTGCCATTTGGTCTTACAGAATAATGTCAATTTTTAACATCTCTTATTATACTTTTTTTCAAATATGAGTTATTTTTTCTAATTTTCTCTAAAACTTTTAAAATATACTCTTTCCTACAAAGTAATCAAGGTAGCTACAAGCCTAATTCCTGTAATAGTAGCCTTCAAACTTGATAGGATATCAAATAAATTTAAATGATTTTTTGTTTTTTAATTTATTTAAATGCTTTATTGGTAGGAGCAATAAAATTTAAAAGGGGAAAAAATAAAAGCCAAAAACTAGAGACTAGTACACTGTGAAAGAGCTAATCAGCCAACCCTAATGGTTTTTTATGCTCCCTTTTTCAACCTCGTGAAAAGATAAAGAGATTTAGGAGAAGATCCAAATTCATTATAGATATTGGAAATATGCAAATGACAAACAAAATCAAAAGTTGTCATATATACTTTTCACAATGAAAAGATTTGTTTCAAAAGAATAATTAAAACAAAATTCTTATAATCTATTTTCTATAATTTTTTATTTAAATAAACATAAAAATAAAATAATATCCTATTTTTTTATATTATATTAAACATAATTATTCTCTTTGTTTGTCTTTAAATTCTAAATAAGACTTGGTAGCATTTTAAATTGATCTATTTTTTAAAAATAAGTTGAGATATATTTTTTTGGTATAAAACCTTTTAGAAGAGTTAAAATAGTATTTCATACAAATAAATTAAAAAAAAATTGAATTTTATTCAAAAATATCACCTTATAAAAATTTATATTTTCATTATTAATAATTGTATTTTATTATTTTGTATATATTATATCATATTATATTATAACATCTATTTCCCAACCCAACCCAACCCATGCGCCCCACCTCATCCCTCCCTTACCAATTCTATCCTCCTATCCCTATCATGCCTTCACACAAATAGGTGTGACAAGCAAGGAAGATTCCATAAAATATTTTTAAAAAAAAAAAGAGAAGAGGGAAAGTTGGACTTATGTCACTGACTTCTCTAAAAATATGTAAGATCAAAAAAATACTTTTATTATATATGATTTTGGATTTAAAAAATATTATTTTGATTGGGAAAGGTTTAAAACGTTGAGCTAAGATTATAAAAATTTGATGAAGGAAGAAGATTGTTTGTTAATTTGTAAGTTAGATGATAAAAGAATATACGTCCAACTTACTCCCTGTACATTTCTTTCACTATTAAACTCTTGGTAAAAATTATAATTTAATTTTTTGTGAAAATTATATATATTTTTTTATAAACTTTTAATAGGTACATTTTGATTCAAATTTGTATCTGAATACTTTTATTTCATAAATAATTTTCTTATATCTTGGGACCCTAACAATTTAATGAATTCTTAAAATTTTTTAAGGTTATTTATTATATTATAAATGAAAATTAATTTGAATTTATTCCAAACTAATTCCTAATAATCCATAAAATTTTTCAAAAATTTCCTAAAAATTAGATAAAATTTTAAAGTATCCTAAAGTTAATTTACCTAAGTTTCCAAGGTAGACTAGGAATTCATATATAATTTCTAATAAGCATTTTAATCTTAATTAATTAGTTAGGTAACTTGGGACAAAGAAGATGTGACTTTATGAGCCATTTCCATGAATAAAAAATTTTGATATGTCAAATCATTATCAACTAGTTAAAAATATTTATTTCATATATTATATTTTTAAAAAAATCAATGGTATAACCATCAAGTTTTTCTTTTTTTTTTTAATTTTGAGAAAGTTGATGGCAAACTTCTTACTTTATAAAAGCGTGGCTCAAAGTATACTTTTATGCCCTAAATTTAGCTTTCAAAAAGTTAGAAAAAATTATATTTGTATTGTACTTTTATTTAGTTGATTGCAAAAGTAGTGAAAAGTTTGGAATTTTTCCTACCTTGTAAGTTCTATGTACTGAATACATAATGTGTAGAAAAATAAAAAATAAAAAATAAATTTTTAATGTAATACATAATGTATAGTGAATTATATACACAATTAGTTTGTAGCATAGTTATTTTGTTTTGATACATAATTATTTAGAAAATGTAGTTTAAAAAATTGTTGCACAAAAATTTAGAACTTTAAAACTTCTCAACAAATAATTATATGTGGAAAAATAAAAAATGGTTTTAATTAAAAAAATTAAGCATGACTTAAGTCTAAGCTTTTTATTTTTAAAATTTATTTAAATTATCATATTTTAAATAATTAAGTATTTTAAAATAATTTTAAAAATAGAAAAGCTTATACTAGAGTCTATTGGTATCAGAGCTTGAAGGGGAAGTAGAGATGTGTTGATTAAACTCATATTAAATTTTACTCTTTCAAATTTCCTATTAACATTTTCATATGATCACTAAATCTTAACTTAATAGCGTCATATCCGTCTTAATAGACTGGATCTGTATCAGTTTATTTTCATGGTATCTGAGTTCTTTCTGTGATGGTAAGGCTATAAGTCCTGGAGAGGCATGCGATTGATCACAGCTATAGGGTATCATGAACAAAAAACAGTATACTATAATACTGGCTAGAGTCGAGATTACGAAATCATAGTAAAATCTTAATAGAAAACTTGATTGATAGAATTTAATAGAATTTTAATCTCCATATTTCTATGGATCTTGATGGTAATGATATCAAAAGCGGGAAATTTATATAAAATGTTTAGATCTTTGTCTTTCTCGCGTAGATCATCCATCCCTAGTTCATCATCCTTAACCGAAAGAGGTTCATCCTCATCTTCAACCAATATTTTCAATGAAGAAATTCATTTTAAAGATATTAACCAAGAACTAGATGACTGGAGAATTCCAAAAGTCGCTAGAGATGTCCTTTATAAACTAGAAGGAACTTTCTTTCATAGATCTGATTATATAATTAGAACTGTAGAAGAAACTATTCCTATAAATCCAACAACTGAATAATTTCTTCTTCTTTCTAAAAAATCTATAAGTCACCATAAGAAATCCTATAATTTTATTAACATAGAATGTGTTCAAGTGGCAATTAAACCATTAGTAAGAGAATGGTTGAATATTTCTTGTCTTCTGTGTCTTAAAGATACTAGGCATTATGAATTTGCAAACTCCCTTTTAGGAACAGTTGAAGCTGGACTTCATGCCGGTCCAATCTATTTTAATTGTTATCCTAGCCGTACAGTTAACCTTCATGATGATAATATCATGGACATTCTTAAACTTAATATCAAACTTAATGGATTTAAAATGAAACCAGGATCTATCCCTGTAGCCCTAATATATAGGATACAGTATAAAGTCATGAACTCTTCCTGTTCTAGGATTCGAATCCCTAGGAAAAGAGGACAAACCGCGGTTTTCTTAACAGATACTACAAAAACCAACGTCATGATTCCAAAAACCATTCTTTGGGAAGATGTCACCTTACCAGAAGAATGGATAATGGAAAAAGCTGTCCCAACTCTACCTCAACCTACACCTGAAGTAAATAGGATTAGGCAAACCCAAACAAGAACCGTAGGAATAGCCTTCGAGAGAAATAGGAGGTCATTCAGTCAAGCCTCTTCCAGATCTAAAGATTTTAGGTCTATAGCTTCAGAACTACCTAGGACATCCTGTTCATATATATCTCAAATGGCACCATCTGTCATACCTCTACAAGGAGTAGATAATTCTTCAAACATTTCTAGACCAACCTATCAAAGGGATGAAGACGACCAAAGGTCAATTCAATCCCCAACTTATTCTTCAATGAATGAACCTTTAGAATTAAACTGTATAAAAACAGAATTTCAAATAGATAAAAAAACTTTACAAAAGGATTTTTATTCTAAAGAAAATACTCAACCTAGGAATTGGTTTCTTGAAAAAATCAAGGGATCAGAAAGAAAACAAATCCAAGAAAAATTTTACAGTTTTCTTAAAAATATTCAAACTAATATTCCTTTCTTTGATTGGTTTAAAGCTTATGCTTTAGATCAACAATTGGAGTATCCTTTTGTTAAACTGATTAATGTAATCAAAAAGACCTGGCACACAGCCAAAGGAGAAGTAATTAATTCAGAATTATCTCTGTCTGGGTCTATCCAACTTCCAAACCTTAGTGACCGTAAGCAAAATCCAGTTTTAGCTTCACCTTTTAAGTGTAAAAACTTAGAAGAACAAGTTAATTCCAAGGATATCCAAAGTCTTATGGAACAAAATAATTACACCAACAAGTATCTCCAAACGATAGGGGAACATTTTACTAAACCCATAAATGAACCTTCAACATCATTAACTCCCCAACCTAAAATAGTTAATCCAATTTTTAAACCTTTCCAAATATCACTAAAAACTAAAAAAGAATTTCAAGATCAGAGGGACAATCTCATTAAAAGAATTAATGACCAACTTGGATCTCTCACAATTCCTAAATCTCCTCAATCATCTCAACCTGTTTCTAGAACCATAAATACTTTAGGAGAAACATCTTCTTCTTGGAGTGAAGAAGAAAAAATTGTCCAAATTAATCAAACTTCATTTAATTGGAAAAAACCTTCTAAACTTTATTATAAAAAAGCTACTGCCCTTGACCTTCTCATCGAAGAAAGGCAAAATCAAAACTTCAAACACTTTTCTACTGATAATATTTATGAGTGGAATATTGATGGTCAAACTGAGTATAATATACTTAATATCCTTCAACAAATGACAATGGTTAGTACTGCATACCAAACCTCTCATAGTTATTCAGAAGAAACCATAGTCAATATTTTAGTTGCAGGTTTTTCTGGTCAACTTAAAGGCTGGTGAGATAATTATGTCTCATTTGAAGAAAAACAACAAATTTTTACTGCTGTTAAAATTGAACAAGATGGTACACCAGTAATATATAATGGTCAACCCATCCCAGATGCTGTAAACACTTTAATTTTTACCATAGTCCAACATTTTGTAGGTGATCCTTCCTTATGGAAAGATAAATCTGCTGAATTATTATCAAACCTTAAGTGCAGAACCCTTTCAGACTTTAGGTGGTATAGAGATACCTTTCTAACTATAGTCTACACCAGAGAAGATAGCTAACAACCTTATTGGAAAGAAAAATTCTTAGCCAGATTACCTAAATCCTTAGGTGATAAGGTTAGAGAAAAAATTAGAAACCAAACTAATGGAACCATCCCATATGTTCACATTTAAGTTATGGCCAACTCATAGCTTATGTTCAAAAGGTTGCCCTTAAAATTTGTCAGGATGATAAAATCCAACGACAGTTAGCCAAAGAAAAATCTTAAAACCAAAAAGACTTAGGAAGTTTTTGTGAACAATTTGGATATTCTCCTTGTAAAGGCCATAAGTCCAAAACTAAAATTCCTGGTAAATTTTGGCCTAAAAAACATAAAAATTTTTATTAAAAATATAATACTCCACCAAAAAGGCTCAAGAATGAGTTTAGAACCAAACCAACCATAGATTTACCCTCTAAAAAGATAATTTGTTAAAAGTGTGGTAAACCTGGACATATTTCAAAATATTGTAGATTAACCAAGAAAATTAGAAAATTAGGTTTAGAAGAACCTATCCTAAATCAATTAAATAATCTTATGATAGAAACCTCAGATGACGAAACTGAAAAATATGATTCAGAAGAAAATCTTAACCAAATTCAAGATGATGATCTTTCTGATGAATCTTCAGAATCTCAGATAGAAATTAATAGTACTAAAAAAGAAATTAATGTTCTGACGCAAGAGCATGATCTTCTTTTTGACATTATTAATTCTCTTTCTAATTCTGATCAGAAAAGGCATTATCTTACTAAATTAAAAGATTTAGTAGAAGAATCCTCTAAAACTGAAGAAACACCTATTTTGAACAACAAGTATAACTTAAATAATATACTTAAACAATTTGAAAATACTTCAAAACCCGTAACAATCCAAGACCTTCAACAAGAAATTAATAACCTAAAAATCAAAGTTAAAATATTAAAAACCCAACAAGAAAAACAAAAATTTGAAATTACTAAGATAAAACTTAATCAAATTCAGAATAATGAATTAACCCGAAATATTGAAGAATAAGGTGAGGATCAAGATAAGAATGGTTCCAAAGATCTTTCAAACGAAAAACTTTCTAAACCCTTCTTAAACCTTATTTCTGATCTTAGTCTCCAGAAATTTTATATTCCCATTAAAATTATTATTAACCATGAATTTGTGTTGGAAGAAACAGCCTTATTTGATATAGGCGCAGATTCAAACTATATGTAAGAGGGTCTTATTCTAACAAAATATTTTGAAAAAACTTCTGAACGACTTAGCACTGTTAGTGGTTCAAAACTACAAGTTAAATATAAGATAACCGATGCAGAAATGGAAAATGAGGGTTTTCAAATCCAAACTCCTTTTATCCTAGTCAAAGATCTTAAAAATAAGATTATTCTAGGAAGTCCATTTATTAAATCAATTTTTCCTTTTGAAGTATCTCAGGAAGGAATAACCATTAGATATTTAGGAAAACTAATCCTTTTTAAATTTCTTAAAAAACTAATTTTTAGGAAACTAAATTATATTCAATTAAAAGAAAAACAAATTAATTTCTTAAAAGAAGACATTTCTTTCAAAACCATAGAAGCCCAATTGGCCCAGCTAATAGTCCAAAATAAGATTCGAACTATATTAGCCCAAATCCAAAATACTGTTTGTTCTGACCTACCTAATGCTTTTTGGGATAGGAAAAAACATGCAGTAGATTTACCTTACGAAACAGATTTTTCAAAAAAACAAATCCCGACCAAAGCTCGTCCTATTCAAATGACTGAGGAATTACAAGAAACTTGTAAAAAAGAAATAACATATCTTCTTACCAAAAAACTAATTAGAAAAAGCCGTAGCCCTTGGTCATGCGCTGCTTTTTACATTATTAAAAATGCAGAAATTGAACAAGGAGTTCCAAGATTAGTTATAAATTACAAACTTCTTAACCAAGCTCTTAGATGGATTAGGTATCCTAGTCCTAATAAAAAAGATCTTTTAAACAGGCTTCTGATAAATGCTAATTTTCATATATTTTTATCCACATTTATTATTGATTTTAATGATTAATTTGAGCTTAAATGGATTTATTATGCAATATTTGAATTTGTGGTTAATTTTGGAAAATAATACAATTTTGAATTAATTAGGAGAATTTTTGGATTTAAATTGCTAAGATTTTATTCTCCAAGATTCTTTGATGATTAAATATTTTCAATCTTTAAAACACTTTTTAATTTTGTGCAGAATTTTCTTTTGGGCAAATGAATTGAAAAATTAAAATGAATTAAAGGAAAATATTGGATGATAATTCTGTTTTTATTAATTTCTGATAATGGCAATATTGTAAATAATATATTAGGTTTTTATATTTGTTTTTTTTTGGTTTTCTTAAGCAGAAAAACGCAACAGTAGGTCAGGAAAGAAATCACGTGGAGTGCTGGAACACCGAAAACGCACTGGGAGGCTTCTTCATTCTCGGTGAAGGCTGGAGGCAGCTGGATTAACTCATTTCGGACTTCAGGATGTTGAAAAGTACTGAGCAGAGGAGAGAAGGCATCGAAAAGAGACACAAATGAGCTGTTGCATTCTTCATGATCTCTGAGATACTGAAGGGAGGAGATGCTAGCAGAGGGAGCTAGAGGAGCTGCAAGTACAGAACAGAGCAAAAACTACAGGTTGAGTGAGAAAGAGGAAGCTGCACATGTATGCAGAAACAGAGACAGCCAGCACGTTGCCATGAGCTCGCATCAACTGAAGCACGTGATAGGAGGAGAAAAGACGCAGAAAACATGAAGAGAAAAGCTACTGGAGCAACACGAATGAATGAAGCAGCAGAGCACGTGAATGGTAGAGCGAAGCAAGAGCTGGGAGCTGGCTAGAGAGAATGCTGATTGAAAACACGTCAAGAGGAAATAAGAAGCTCACATAGGAGGCTGCATGTGAGCACATGGAATCATTAAAAGAATTCACATGAAAAGGAGCATATTACATCGTCCAGACTCCAGCCCATTGACGCCTCCATATCTTTGGAAATCCTCGCCTATATATAGATTCATTCACTCATTCCAGGAGAGAAAGAACAGAATAGAAAAAAGCATACTATACGTGAAGAACAAGAGAACAGAATAGGAGAGGCGTGGAGAACGTAAAAAAGACGAGACTTCTGGGAGAGGCAAGGATGTGCAGAACGCGAGACTCTTGGAGTATTCTTTCATCAATCCTTCCATGGCTGATGCTAAATTCATCAACTCTCCTCCAATTAAAATCTCCATGGCAGCTTGAATCACTCATGGTGGCTGGCTGAAGTTTGGAAACTCCCAGATGCAGATTTGAGCCCCATATTTTCTCATCAATTTGGATAAATACTCCTTGCTATATCTTTTAAATTCCAGCATTAAATCTTTTATTAATTTGACTAGGTTTAGTTGATTGATTTAAGAATTTAGTTGCTGAAAATTATTGGATTAGTTTGTTTTATGAATTGAATTTGATTTTGGAATTTTAATTATGATCATCACATTCCAGAATTAGTGCTGTGCAAATTACTTTCAAATTCCTCTTGATCTTTGGTTAATTAATGCAATGGTTGTTGGATTAATTAACTAGAATTTTTGTACAATTAATTGTTTGAAGAATTAATTAATCTAATTGGTTAATTAGTATCTTAAGTAAACTGTGCTGTAGATTCTATTAATCAATTAAAATTGGTTAAAGTGTGTTCTTATTCTTAATTCAATTAATTAGTTATTCAAGGTTTCTTGTGGTTGCAAATTCCTTGTATAATTAATAAATTGAACCTTGGATGGTTATTCAAGAATCTTTATAGGGAATACACTAAAGAGCAAGGAATTAATTCCAAATTTGGTAAACTAAACCAAAGGCAAGGATAATTGAATTCTAGGGAGTCCAATGCAAAGCTAGCTACCATATTCTCTTAATTGTTCATCTCATTTAGTTTTAAGTTCTTTTGATTTTCGAAAATTAAATTTAGTTCAATTAAATTTTAGTACTTCAAATCTCCAAAACAAGTTTCAATTAGCAATACTTAGAATACCTCTTCCATAAACAAATTGAGGCACAAACTCCAAGGGAGATGACCTAGGTTGCACTATTAACTATAAAATTTATTTTGTTTCCTAGTTTTATTTGAGATTGCGCGACACAATCGTCAGCTTCATTCAGTAAAAATATTTTCAAAGTTTGACATGAAATCTGGATACTGGCAGATCCAAATTTTCAAGAAAGAAAGGTATAAAACCGCTTTTACTGTTCCTTTTGGACAATATGAGTGGAATGTTATGCCATTCGGTCTCAAAAATGCTCCGTCAGAATTTCAAAGAATCATGAATGATATTTTTAACCCATATACCAAATTTATTATTGTTTATATTAATGATGTTTTGGTATTCTCTCATTCTATTGATTAGCATTTCAAACATATTTACATTTTTATGAATGTTGCCAAAAGAAATTGAGGCATAAACTCCAAGTGAGATGACCTAGGTTGCACCATTAACTATAAAATTTATTTTGCTTCCTAGTTTTATTTGAGATTGCGCGACACAATCGTCAGCTTCATTCAGTAAAAATATTTTCAAAGTTTGACATGAAATCTGGATACTGGCATATCCAAATTTTCAAGAAAGAAAGGTATAAAACCGCTTTTACTGTTCCTTTTGGACAATATGAGTGGAATGTTATGCCATTCGGTCTCAAAAATGCTCCGTCAGAATTTCAAAGAATCATGAATGATATTTTTAACCCATATACCAAATTTATTATTGTTTATATTGATGACGTTTAGTATTCTCTCATTCTATTGATCAGCATTTCAAACATATTTACATTTTTATGAATGTTGCCAAAAGAAATGGCTTAGCTATTTCCAAACCTAAAATCAGTCTTTTCCAAACTAAAATCAAATTTCTTGGTCACCATATCAATCAAGGTACTATTATCCCAATAGAAAGAGCAATCCAGTTTGCCGATAAATTTCATGACCAGATCATCGATAAGAACCAACTCCAACGGTTTCTAGGATGTTTAAACTATGTAGGAGAATTTATCCCACAATTCAACAATTTAATTAAACCTCTTCATGATCGCCTTAAGAATAGCCCTCCACCTTGGACATCTATTCATATGAATATTGTTAAGCAGATTAAACTCCAGGTTAAGCAACTTCTTTGTCTTAGCCTTCCAAATCCTTCTGCTTACAAAATTGTTGAAACCGATGCCTCTGATATTGGCTATGGAAGTATTCTCAAACAAAAAATTGACAGAAAAGAGAAAATTATTTCTTTTACTTCCAAACATTAGAATTCTGCCCAACAGAATTACTTTTCAATTAAAAAAGAAATTTTAACAATTGTTTTACGTATTTCTAAATTTCAATCTGATTTACTAAACCAAAATAGATTTCAATCTGCAAAAGATGTTAAAAATCTTGCATCAAAATAGATTTTTGCCAGATGGCAAGCAATATTAAGTGTTTTTTATTTTGATATTGAATTTATCAAAGACACTTCAAACTCTTTACCTGATTTTCTTACCCCGAGAGTTTTTACAGGGAAGGTGAGAGAAAATCAGAAAAATCAGATCAAATCTATTTTCTGGGTATTGATGAGTGTTCCTAATGCCTCCGAAAAAGAAAAAACCAGAATTAAAACTCAAAGGACCTTCCATTGAATGTCAACCAAACCTAGAGGATTATTAACCAAAAAAGACGATTGAAGAAGATCTTCAAATTGTCTTAAGAAAATTTATGAACAATTATCAACCAAGGTCATCTACCCACAAAACCAAAGGTGAGAGTCTTCGACTCAAGCTTCTCAAGCAGGGTCATCAACCTAAAAACCCTAAACCAAAGATTCATACGCTATGCCTATTGAAACTTTGTTAGGTATGCAGAATTGTGGTTTAACCCATTTTCCAACCAAATCTTAGGCAGATATTGCTGAAGAGGAAGAAATCTCCTAAGAAAAAATTGAGAGAGAAAGCCAATTATCCCTTTCTCAAATGATTGAAAACATAAAAAATAAACAAACCAAAATTATTCCTAAAGAACAACCAAAAGATGTTGTTTCCTCAACCTTGCAAAAGGCTATTATTCAGTCTCAGCCATCCACCTAAAAAAAAACTCCATATTTTTTGAAGCCAAATAAGTTCATGAATATTCTGCAAATGGAGCCAGAATATTTAAAAAGAAATCCAAACAGTATTGCTCCAAAAATTTTCCCAAACAATTTCCATTATAAACCTTTAAATGTTTTGAAAACTTAGCAGTTTTATGAGTTTATTCTTGTTGACTCTGATTCAATATCAATTAAAAGATATCCCGATCAGAATAATCCAACAATTATAACTCATTCAACCTTGCAGATTTTGAAAGTTTTAACTCCAACAGAATGGGGATAAAACTTAAACAAAATAAAAAAAATTTCTCAGAATTTCAATCCCATTGGGTATAATTACTGGGATTATACTGATACCTGGTACCTTTTGGTTTCAAAATAAATGTTTTCAGCATTCTTGGCTAATTTATTTTAAATACAAAGTCAAGTACAATTTTTCCCAATGGTTCTTATGTTGGTGGGATTTTTTCAGTCCAACTGAGGAAATTTTCCCTAATAAGGTCCATCAGGGATATAATTATTTTAAAACAAATTTTAACAATGGAGAAAATTCTTTTTCCATGGATCTCCATTTTTTCTCCAAACTTTCCTTGGCTTGGATTTTTGCTTGGCATTATAGGTACAGCCACCAGGATTTAACCATCCAATCCTACCAATCCTCCAAAGGGTTCCTTATGTCCGATGATGGATTCAGTTTCAAGAAACCAGAGCTGATGATGTCAACATTGTAAAGTTTTAGCTTAAAAGAAACTCTAAATTCATATGCCATATAGAGTAAAGCAGGTTTCTTAACCAAAGAGTTCAAATCCAGACTTGCTTGGCAGCCACCAAAAGCAAGGATTAGCTCACAAACCAATTGAAAAAAACTATGCTCGAATTTCTTGAAGTAGAAAGCAATGAACCTCAAACCCTTCTTCATTTTCAACTTCTGAAGCTAGTTCAGAAAAAAGAAGAAAATTTATTTAAATTATCATATTTTAAATAATTAAGTATTTTAAAATAATTTTAAAAATAAAAGAGTTTAGACTCAAGTAAGACAAATAATTTTATTAAAATTATACCTAACAAAAATTTATTAAAAATTTATTTTGTTTATTCCCCCTATATATCCATGTATCAAAATTTTCTAAACTTTTCTACTACTTCCACAGCTTAATTAAATAAGCTGATACAAAAGTATAATTTTTTTTAACTTTTTAAAAATTTTAGTATAATTTTAATTACATTTTTAGAAAAAAAATAAGAATAAGTAAATAGTTGTGCCAATGAAATGAATCATATGAAGTAACTTCAAAAAAAGTTCAAAAAGAGAAAGAGAGGGAAAGGTGGATCTCACCTCTCCATCTCTTTCTCTTTGGACTTCTTCTGCAATTCACTTGAAAGGATCCAAGTTCACTATGCCAATAACTTCCTCAAAATCCAAAAGAAAAAATAAAAAGAGATGAATCGTAAAAAAATAAGAATAAGTAAATAGTTGTGCCAATGAAATGAATCATATGAAGTAACTTCAAAAAAAGTTCAAAAAGAGAAAGAGAGGGAAAGGTGGATCTCACCTCTCCATCTCTTTCTCTTTGGACTTCTTCTGCAATTCACTTGAAAGGATCCAAGTTCACTATGCCAATAACTTCCTCAAAATCCAAAAGAAAAAATAAAAAGCAAAATATAAGAAACTCGATGGCTATACTACCAACTTTCTCGAAAATACAATATATGAAACAAATATATTTATTGTTGACAAAAATTTAACATTAAAATTTTTTAGGCAAAATTGCATATAAATCTTTTAAATTTTAGGTTATATGTAAATAACTCCTTAAATTTTAAAAGTTGACAAAGAATCCCTATGAACTTTGGATAATATGCAAATAAACTCCTAAACTTTATATATATATGCAAATAATCCCTCTAAACTTTAGAAATATGCAAATAATCTCCTGTGATATATAAAGAGTTATTTACAAATAATTCAAAGTTTAGGGGTCTATTTGCAAATAATTCAAAATTTAAAGGGACTATCTATACATATCCAAGGTTTAAGGAGTTATTTGCATATTATTCAAAATTCATAAAGATTTATTGTAAACTTTGAAAGTTGAAAGGAGATTTTTGTATATAACCCAAAGTTTAAGGTTATGTATGTTAGCCAATTTTTTATTCGTGCAACTAGTTTAAAAAGTTATAGGATGTTACACATACTCCTTTATCAAACAAGTATATTTATTTAAATTTAAACACATATCACCTTATACTTAATGATATTAGAAAAAAAAACACAAAAATATTACAAGATAAATAAATATACATTTCCTTCCCAGAGAATGCTACACATATCCAAAGTTTAAGGGATTATCTACATATTATTCAAAATTCAAAAAGATTTATTGTAAACTTTGAAAGTTGAGAGGAGATTTTTGTATATAACCCAAAGTTCAGGGTTACGTATAAGTTAGCCAATTTTTTATTTATGCAAATGGTTTAAAAAGTTGTAGGATGTTACACATACTCCTTTATCAAACAAGTATATTTATTTAAATTCAAACACATATCACCTTATACTTAATGATATTAGAAAAAAAAAACACAAAAATATTACAAGATAAAATAGATACACATTTCCCTCCAAGAGGATGCTACAGCTAAGGTTTCATATATTTAAACACATTGCTCCAAAAAGCAAACCTTGTTATGGATAGAGAATAGAAAAAAGGAAGCCACGGCATTTTTGAGTAGTAAGCAATTCTACTATTTTTAAAAGAAAGTAACATTTCCATTACCTGGATTAAGATATTTTATTGTACCGATCCCTCCTTAATTTTTCTGTCAGCCTGTTGAATTTTTTTTTTTTTTTTGGGGAGCTGTACAAACAATCCATTGGTTCAACATCAGTCCTTTGGCTGCAGAAATATAAGTTCCAGAACAACAAAAAATAACGAAAGGTTAGTCCATTAATTTCAGCTTTGGAAAAGAAGAGCAAGCAAAAGCTATAAATTTACAGAAAGGAGGCAACAACATTCGTGAAGCCAAATGAGAAAATCCAATAGCATTTTCTCAACTGAGAAAAAGCCAATTAAGGATCAATTCTTGTTTTTCTTTTTCAAGTTAAATATGCAACACAGAAACCTAATGATGCAATATGTAACACATTTATAGTATTTTGAAAAATTAAAAAGTATCAGCATTGATACGTGGCTTCTGCTTCTTCTTCTACTTCTATATTAATTAAGAAAATATCTCAGATGCTCCAAAAAAATAAATAGAACCACAAAGTTAGAAAAGGAAAGAGATAAAAAGCAAAATATGCATTGAGGGATAAAATGCCAGTTGTAGAATTTCAGAGTTATATGCTCTCTGAATATCTTTTACTCAAGTGAAACAGATGTGTACACATATAGCAGAATCATGGCCACAGTCCAGCCGCTGGATTCCAAGGAAAAAAATGGAACAGAAGCATCCGAAAATATCTCAGAAACTAAGCTGAGAAATATCAGGAACAGAAAAAAGGAATATTGGGGAAGATATAATACGAAATATTGAGGAGTATTCGAATAAAACACCATTGATAAGCGGACATGGATTTTCCCGAAAGAATCATGTAAGATAGAAACAAGGGGAGGTGGGGCCCACGTGTGCTTCCATTAAGCTCCACCCATGTCTCTATCTCAGATCCTCTCTTATACAGCAGAATCATGGCCACAGATCCTTCTTAGAACGAAAAGCCCAGTTTTAATTATTAGAGCCAGATGAATTCCATGAAAGTGCAGTATATTCCATAAAGCCAATTCTCCATTCTAACAAACACACAGCAAAACTAGTAGTGATCCCTGGCCCGAAAAGTATAGTAAATGATAATCAATATTTTAATTAACTAGTTCTGATCGCCCTAAAGTTACAACTAGCTTTGATTCTTATTACTAAACCAATATGTAAGTGATATGTACCTCACTAAGTACCAGTCTATCACATAATGACCATGGTTTACCTGTATTTACATGATCTGCCGCGTTCAGATAACAAACGGCTTGTTCCATATGCAATTCCCGAAATTGCAACCCGATGTTCAAAACAATAATTTCCGACTTTAACAAAGAAAATAACTAAATGCATTCTCAGACTGAATGTACTGAGTGCGAATTTAATGAATTATAATACTTCTAAGGTCAAAAAATCAAAACAGAGTAGATTTCAAAGTAAAGAAATCATTGCAAACGTTAAAGAGGGAGAAGGAAAGGAAACGAAATGGCCATGACATTCAGAAGATTATTAGCTTTTAGAAAAATACGATCATGATTCATGAATTACCATATCTCATTCAGCCTCTGGAAATATGGCGTTCTCTCTGAATCAGATTCAATCACAATATTTCGATGATGATCTCCGGTTTGGCTGAGTCGCGAAGAAGAACTCCACCCAGAGCGTCCTCATCGATCCATCCACAGTAGAAATTCACAGCTAATTTGAATTTGAATGATTTGTTCAAAGTCTGAATCTCGCCGAAGCAACTTACAGGGTTCCTAGACGAAGAAACGCTCCATTTCTTCTCAATTGTGACAAAAGCACAAAAATACAGCCGTTACTATTGTGCCGTTAAAGAGAAACTTTCACGGCTTCAATGGCAATGACATAATTAATAAGATACTAGCCGTTGGAAATTAGACGAAACGCTTCCCTTTCTTCTCGATTGTTTGAATTCGAACCTTGGCGCACAGAAGCACAATATAGCCGTTGGGTAGGGACTTTCACGGTCAATCCCTATCTGCATTATTAATTGATCGCATAATTCACGGGAGAGGATATTAGTCGTTGGTTAGAGATCATCCTGGCGTGTACGTGTTTCAGAAAAAAGAAGCATACCCGATCCAATAAAATGGATGCTCCAAAATCCGAACCCATTACTTCAAAAGCCTTCTATTCTAGCACTTTAACCTAAAAAGAATAATTACATAAATTTCTCTTAAACTTTATTGAAATTATAAAAATTTCTTTTTTATTTTCTAAAATATATAAACTTCTAAAACAAAAATTTACTCTGTACTTTAGTCTAATTTTAAATTTTTTAACTAAAATACTATCATTTAAAAATTTTTTAGTTAAACATTACATATATTTAGGTTTAATAAATGGTATTTTCGTTAAAAAATATTATTTTGGATTAAAGTGAGATAACTTTTGTTTAAAAAAAGTCTATATATATTTTGAAAAAAAAAAGATTATATATGTAACTTTAACGAAATTGAAAAAAAAAATATAATTTACTTTAACTTAAATTGCGTGACTTTATAGTTGTCAAAAGTGAGCCTAACTAAGGCATTGTTTGGTATGCATGATAGAGTGTTGATAAAATGAGAATTGAAAATGAATTAAGAAAGAAAAGGAGTTTTATAGCCTATAATCATATTTGATATGACATAAAATTGAATACAAATGCTTTTATTTTTTTTATGTTTGGTTAAATAAAAATGAGATAGAAATGAAAAGAAATAGTGGTTAAATGACTAAAATACCCCTAAGTAAAAAAATTAATAAAATAAATACTTTTTTAACTTTTTTTTTTATTTTTCAACTCTTTTCACATTTAAAAAAATTGCTTCAATTTTTGCCCAGCCCCTAATTTGGACAATCTTCGACCTTTAATTTGGATTATCCTATTCAATTTTTTAGTGATGGCTTCTGCCCCTAATTTGGACAATTTACTTTTGCGATTGTTCCTAATTTGAATTGCCCTATTTCTACAATAATGAGCTTGTTATTTCATTGACCAAATGCAATGAAAGATCCAACTAGCAACATTTGATCAAAAACAATTTGAAGGGAAATGTTAAAATTGGAATATTCATTTGCATAAGTATCAATTCTAACGAGGAGGTACTAAGGAACATTGAGTAAGAGAAGAGTGAAACTGTGCTTCACAAGTTCTAACACTGTTTAAAGATCCCTGGTTCTAACTTTCAATCTTTAATTTGCAATTTGTGTTCTTCATTTAAATGTAAGAAGAACAGAGCAAGGTTTTTTTAATTTTGTAGAAAGTTCCAAAGTTCAGAAACTATAAACTGGAAGTGGAAGAGACGACTATATGGTAGCATCCTTCCTCCATCCTCTTCCCATCATCCTCAACCACAGTGAATGCCAAAAGCTTTTAATGGCCAATGTTGCTTATCTCATGAGGATCTAATGACGACCTTTTAGTGGACAACAGATGCAATGGCTAAGGGAATGGTGCTTCACCAAATCTGATTTTCTTCCATAAGCAAAATGGTCAACATATTGCCCTATTCTGCTAAGGAGACTTCTCGCCTTCAATATTCTAAGGGACTGCAAACTCCCGTGTTTGAAGGAGGTGGCTCACCCATGGTAGCAACTCTCCTACCAACCAAACATGCATTTTGAGCAACCCCAGCCCCTTTCCCATTTCAAAATTGAACTCTCCAACCTACCACATGAGACTCAAAAGGTTAGCTTAAGCCATTTAAAAAGAGAATATATATATTCAGCTATTATAATTTGTTCGCATTATTAGATATTTTTTAAATAATTTTTTAGATTTTGTTATTGTTTCTAATTTAGTCCTTAATATTAAAGTAAATAATGAAGTGCATAAGTAGCATTCAATTGGGAAGGCTAAACTAAAAAAAACTTTGCCCCATTGGCACTTAGAAAAATTATCTCACATTTGCATCCAAGGAGACTATGAAGCTTATCTTTTTCAAGCATAAATCAAACTATTATTATTATTATTATTATTATTATTATTATTATTATTATTATTATTATTACTATTACTATTACTATTACTATTACTACTACTAGTATTATTATTACTACTGCTGCTGTTACTTCTAGTATTGCTAGTGGATCTTATTTTTACTAGATACTCACTTATTATTGTTTATGCTTTATGTCTAATTTGCTACATTGTACTTTTTGTCTTACAAAATTACTATTTGTCCCCAAAAATATCTTAAATCTAGAAATTTATAACATGAGTAATTAAGTGATTAAAAAATCTAATAATATGATGTTGAATTATAAAAACTATGCATTTTTTATAAAAATTATATACTTATTATGTTGTTACTAAAAAAATTATAGTAAATTATACTAATTTTGTAACATCCGGTCCCTTCGTAAACGTGAGAAACGCGATGTTCGATTTCTCCGTAAACATCAGAAATGGACTAAATATAAAAGGAAGTCCTCGAAATAGAAGGAATTGGGGCCAAATAAAATTATGATAAAATTCTAAATATTAGAAAATGAGGATTTGAGATTTAAGATGTTTAAAAACCAGAGCCAGAAGAGCTCAGAAAATTTGCTGAAGAAAGTAGGGGCATTTTTGAAAAATTTTGAAATCTCATAGGAAGGCTTTCTAAATGGAAAATTTGAGCTTTCCGGGGTTCTCAGAGGCCCCGAATACCATGGGAACCCCTAGAACAGTTGAAACCCCTCCGGTGAGCGATTTCGACTATCAGTTGACCGAAACTTTGACCGAACGGTTCGGAATGGTTTTAGATCCTTTTTGAGTGATTCCAAAGGCAATTATTATGATTAAGAGCCTAAGAAATATGATGGAAAAGACGGATTTTAAAAAGGAGTTGAAATAAGCCCAAACAAACAAAACTACAAAGAGGGACTAAATTGCAAATTCTGAAAGTTGCTTAAATGAATCCCTAGCTTATAAAAAACGTCCCTCCTTTGCTCAGATCTCCTCACCCACTCTCTCACACGTTAAAACAGAACTGAGAAGGGCTAAGAGTGGTGCACAAAAAGGGAGGCCAAGGAAGGAAGAAGAAGCCTTGAATAGGTATGAAAGGGTGTGTTTTCTTCCTTTTGTCTTTACAATAAATATTCCCCTCCTTCTCCTCCATATTTCCATGGGTTTAGAATGTATTTTGATGCTATTTTGGTTCTGGTCCAGCAAGGAGAGAAGTTAGGATTGGAGGGAAGGCTTGGGTGCAAGAGGAAGCCACTTGGAAGAGCAAGAATTTAAGGTAGGTTCCCATTCCTTTCCATGGCTTTTCTTGCACTTCTTGCTTGTTCTCCTCCATATGAATTTCGTGCAACCTAGAGTCCATCCAAAGGGAGTTGAATTTTGACCATATCAAGGGAAGAACAAGTGATTTAGAGTGTGGGAATTTAGAATAGACAAGTGGAAACAAAAAGGGAGTCTTAAAATTCAAGTTGGCACAACTTGGGGTTTTGAAATAAGTGATGAAATATGATTTTTCCTAGAGGTATTCTAGCTTATGTAAGACATGGTTTGAGTCCCTTAGACCCCTAGGAAGTTACATATGTGACATTCCCTCCAAGAAAACAAAGCAAAGTTCAAGGACTTTTTTCATGATGTATATCTCGGCCACACAAGGTCTGGTCACGTAGAGAGTGTTTTAATTTGTTCCAAGCCTAGAATGGGACTCCTTATGATGGTAGAAGGTGGGAGGAACCCTTGGAAAAAATTTAGAAGCCATGGATTGGGAGATGAGACAATGGCTTCCATAATGTGACCTTATGAAGCAACTTGGGTTTAGGCTTTTGTAAATGAATATGTAATGACTCCAAGGACCTTAAATGAGGTCAAGAGGCCTAGAAATGAGAAGAGAATGGAGTCAAGAACTTGAATCATGATGGTTGCTTCAATAGGCCATTTATGGAGCCATTATGTGACTTATGGAACCAAGTGTGTTCTTAAGAGTAAATTGAATGTTTTAGCTTGTTTCAAGAATATAATTGAGTATTATTCATGATGTTTAGGCCAAGGAAACCAACCCCACCTTAGTGTTCTTGTGGAACCGAAAAAGGGAAGGAGTAAGGCAAAGTAAAGCTTGCATAGATAATAAGGTAGCTCTCTCTCTTTTCTCCCATGCATGAATGAATGTCTACATTGTTTTTGAATGTGTGTATGAGTATTTTAAGCTATGAATTGTATTTTAGTATGATGCCTATGTTCCATGGAACCATAGTATTGCACCATGTATTCAAATGATGCCTATAAATGTTGCATTGGTTTGCTTGAATGTGGAGAGGCCAAGAACCTTCTATCTTCGGTGAGGATGAGCCAAGAACCCTTAGAAATAGTTGAGACCAAGAGAAAGTCTCCCAAGAGCAAGGCTTAGTTCAAGGCCTTTGAGAAAAAGGGTGAGGCAAGTCTAAGAACCTTGAAGAAAGTGGGTGAGGCTAATCCATTCATTTGGCAAGCCTAAGTATGTTATGTGTGCTTTGTGTAAATGCCAAGAATGTATTTTGCACCATTTTCTATATTGATATGTCATGCATGCATCCTTAACACTTGTATTACATTCTTTATGCATGATTGAATGGGAGATGAGCTATTGGGATTCCTAGAATCTCACTCCTCCCTCCCCATTACTTAATATGCCTAGGTGGATCAAGAGAGCAAGGAAATGGGAGCCACCACACTTGGAAGCAAGAAGATTAGCAATGGAGTTGTAACATATTTGTATTATAGCCATATGGTTGTCACATGATATATCTCCATAATGTATATGATGTATGAGCTAATGAATATTTGTAAAAGTATGGGTATATTATATATGTATGAGAACTAGACCCATGTGAATGATATTTCATGAATTTAACTTAGATATGCCAAGTTATACAAGTATGGCTCTTGTGTATATCTTGGTGTGGATGAGTGAGATTATGGAATCTGGGTTATTAGCCCTTTGAGACATGTTTGATAGAGTGTTTTAATGCTTTCCCACGTGCTCATGTGGCCATAGAATGAGAAGAAGCAAAAATGGACCCCTTGAGACCCCATATGAAGCTTAAAAAGGGCATTTTGCAACCCTATGTCACAAACCGATCAAATGGACAAATTTCCTCATGAAATTTGGCATGCATGTAGATCTCACCTAGATATTTTTGGGAAGCTAGAGTGCAGAATTTTTGGATGTCTATGGAATATTTGGTGAATTTTTGAAGTTAGGAATTTTTCTGATTTTGGTCAGTGTACTGTAGCTTTGGTCCGAAAATGCATCTGTGTCAAACATAGGACAAATAAGGTCCAATGGTCCTGAAATTTTACATTAAGAAACTAGACATGCACATAGAGATATAGCAACTGGAAGCACCTCATTTGGATGGCTAGAGAGAGAGAAATGAATTTTTGAAGTTAGAACTCACTGTCAGTGATGTAGCAGGACCCTCAGCACTGTTCCATCGAGTTTCTCTAGCTTAATGTCATTCTCTGGGTATGGATCTATTTTTCTCTTAATTTAAACATCTTTAGCTTTCTAGATTGATATAGTTTACTTGATTTGGAGTTTTTTGGAATTATTTATGAATTTCTAAAGTCCATATCAGTAAGCTGTAGCAGAACTCAAGGGCAGCCGGACCTTTCATAATTTTCGGTTGTCAAACATAGTACAGCTGGGTGTTTCATACCTGTAATTATTTTTAACTTATAGTAGACATACAGAGATTTCTGGAAAGCTATCATTTGCCTCGTTTTGATTTTTTTAGAATTGATTATGATTTTCAAAGTCTGCCCCAAAAAACTGAAAACTGGAACCCGTGGCAAAAATTCAGATATGTGTTCCAAACCTCCAAACCAGAGTTTCTTGACCTAAATGGCTATGAATCTGATATGTTTTAATATGTTATGGTCTAAGAGGAGTTGAGGATCAATTCATGGGCTTGGGAGTGATTTAATGCTGAGCTAGAGGTTCTTAGTAGTGTGCTTCTCATTGTTATGTGTTGTATGTCCAAGTAAATTGTGTAAAAAGTTCAAGTAGTGCAAAATGGACCTTAAGAGCTTATGTAATGATATTCTTGCTTTGAATGAATGTTGTATGGATATTATATGGAGAAAATTGCTTAAACCAAAGTGGGATTCATCCGTGTGGGTTTGTTTATGTGATTTCGGTCCATATGCTACGCTTTGTGTGCAAGTCTAGTGTTTATTGCTTGAATGCTATGATATGAGTTTCTTGGGGTTAAGATATGACATTTTTGGTATCAGAGCAAAGTTCCAGGCCTTCCAGAGATGTTTATGGCTTGAGGATGTGGCGATAGGGCTATATAAAGGCTTGTAGAAGTATGGAAAAGCCTTATATGAGACATTTACGGTGTTTAAAGTTGGCAAATGATTATGTTTATATTATGTAAGATTGGAATGGTCTTGAGTAGGTGGTAAGCCTTAGGTGAGGTTGGCCTCTAGAATTCCTAGATCAAAGTTAAGTAATCCAACGACTAGAGCTCCATACGTTGTAGTAGCTTGTTGGGATCAGTGGCAAGCTTGTGCGTTACCAGTAAGAGATGACTGTGTAGCAGCTAGAGAGGCTTGCTTAGAGAGGTTATGAGAGGCCTAATGTCCCTGATTACCACACCCAAATTGTTTAGGGGATGTTATACCCGATGTAGGCTAAGCAATGAGGTAGAGCAGTATCAGACGAAACTGCTGCTGCATGTTGATGAAGCTATTCCCCCTAGCCATGACACCCAAGTGTTAAGATGAATTCAAGAGCCTAGAGAGCTATTACCTCAAGCCGGATGTAAAGTGTACAGACTACACTCCATCAAGCCTTGATAACGCTGAGGTGCTATTGGTTACGAGTGATTACAGTAAGAAGCAGAGTCTTCTAGTTTAGAGGATGAGCCGTAGCCAGTGACAGTGAGGCTTGAATTAGGTAGCTATAAAAGAAATATCTAGTTATGATGGAGTGTATTGTCTTATAAAAGGCCTTGTTGGTCATATTCAAGCTAACCTGAATAATGAACTGTTATGGGGTTGGTCAGAGCACCAAAAGTTAAGAAATATGAAGGTAGAAAATGATCCATCGCCAGACATGAGGGATCATTAAGCGACAGACGAGTAGTGGGCCCAGTGAAAAGGACTGAGAAAGAAATTCCCATAGCTTCTGGTATAGCACGAGAATGTTTGAGATAGAGTAGTAGCCAGAGGTAAGATAGCAGACACGAGAGTAGTAAGGTTGTAGAGATCCGCCTGTGAGCCGAAAGAGGAGGCTTGAAAGCTAAGGAAAAAGTGTGTGAAATTGTGCAAGGTAGCTCTCTCCACCTTCTCTCATGCATGAATGTGTGTTTAGCTTGTTTTAGAATGTGTGTATATGTATTTTCAAGCTAAGAAAAGTATGCTAGTATGCCTTTATATTCCATGATCCTTGATGCCATGTTATGTTTTAAATGAATCTATGATATTTGTATAAGTTTGCTTGAGTGAGGAGAGGCCAAGAACTCTTCCCTTTGGAGAGGATAAGCCAAGAACCCTTGAGTTTGATTAAGATATAGTAAAGAGTCTCCCAAAAGTAAAGTGAGCTCTCAAGAGTATGGTTGAGTCTAAAGCTCTTAAAGAATTGGCGAGGCAAGTCCAAAATCCATGAGGAGAAGTGTGAGGCCAATCTAAACACTTGAGGAACTTTTAAATGTCTTGTATGATTGATTCACATGCCAAAGTTGCTTTGAAAATGTCCATGACTTCCATTTTTCCATACATGCATTTGAAAAGCTTGCTTTGTACATATTATATGTGATTGAATGGGAAATGAGCTATTAGGATTCTTTTAATCTCATCCCCTCCTCTCCAATGATCTAACATGCTAGGTGGACCAAGCAATTACGGTGAAGGGAGCTAACAACGATGAGGAAGAGAGATTGACAACTTTGTATCTTGTTTGGTTGATTTTGGAACCATAATGATGGTCCATCATGTATATGAGGTTGTATATGTACTATGAACATTGAGACATGTGTAAATACACTATTATATGATGTTTAGATGTATGATTATGATACATGACCACTAGCCCATGTTTTGAGTATGTAAGGCTATAGAATGAGAATTTAAAGTTTGATGAATATGTGTATAAGTGAGGGTTGAATGGCCAAAATAAGATGCATGAGGTTTGGGACCATTTGGGTAACTCACACAAGTCTTAAATATGCTTTTAGACTTGCCCAAAAGTTGCCAACACCAAGGGAAGACCATTTGGCAAGTTTGGTACCTCATATGGAGCCAAATTTGACCAGTATGAAACCCTATGTCACTTTTTGGTCAAATGAGTTAGTCTTGGTCTGAAAGTTAACATGGAATTAGGTCTCAGTAAGAGCTTTTTGGGAAGCTAAAAATCATAATTTTTTGGAGGTTTACAGAATATTTGATGTTTTTTCGAAATTGGAAAATTTTAGGGATTTGGTTTGCTGCATTATTCAATTGGTTTGAAATTTTTTTCTATCATTTGAGATTCAAATGATGTCCAATTGCCATGAAATTTTATACAAAGAAACTAAGAAATCACAGTGACTTGTGCCAACTAGAAGCACCTCATTTGGAGGTCTAGAGAGGAAGATATGAATTTTTGAAGTTTCTGTCCAGTATTAGTAGCCTTGCCCGACCAGAAGTATTTTTCCATCGATTTCTGAGGTCTAGGCTTGATGAACTGATCTGAAGATATTTTTTCTCTCTAGTTAACATTCACAGCTTTCTAGATTTATATCATTTGCATGGATTAGATTTTTGTGTAATTAATTGGACATTTTTGAAATTCATATCAGTAAATTGTGACAGCATCAGGACCCAGCCCGACCTCCAGATCATTTCGCATGTCAAATGCTCTGTGTGTGGGATGTTATGACTTCTACATATTTTTTCATGAAGTAGACATCCCAAGATTTCTAGAATGACCAAGATTGCATGTTTTTGATTTTTCTAGATTTAATTATGATTTTCCAAAGTTTGCCCAGAAAGGAGGCCAATTCTAGCCGAGAATGAAACTTCATTTTCCACCTCCCAATTTGGTTTCCATGAGTTGTAGGCAAGTTTTTATGATACAAATGAGTTGTAATAATGAAATTAAATATAAGGAGGCATAGTATGAGCTCACACGATTCACGTGACACCAAAATGAATTTCTAGATACGATGCAACACAAAAATATTCATTATTTTCTCTTGCTTTTCTATGAGAAACCTACATCCTCCATGATATTAAGTCATTGAAAAGCATGGGATGAGCTAGAATTTATGTTGTTACATTTATCCACACACAAAGCTCCATGAGGTATTATCCCCTGCCTTCCCGGTTCGTGGGTCTGTGACCCTGCTTTCCCGGTTCAGTGGGGTTTTGTCCCCTCCTGCTTAGTTCACGAGAAAAGGCGCCTCGTGAAGGGGGAGCTTCGCCCCCACTTATTTGCACTAGCCCCAGGACCTTCCTATCCAATGTGGGACTTTACAATCCACCCCTCTTTTAGGGCCAACCCATCCTTGGGTTGCACATGCGACTAGGCCAACTCTGATACCACCACACACAGAGCCCTCACGAGTATTGTCCTTTCCTTCCCGGTTCGTGGGTTGTTGACCCTGCCTTCCCGATTCAGTGGGGATTTGTCTCTTCCCGCTTAGCTCACGGGAAAAGCACGCTCGTGAGGGGGAGGATTCTCCCCACTTATATGGGCCGTTTTTAGGATTATTCCATCCGATGTGGGACTTTACATTCCACCCCCCTTTTAGGGCTGACCCGTCCTCAGGTCGCACATGAGCTAGGATTGCTCTGATACCAACACATACAGAGCCCTCACGAGTATTGTTCCTTCTTTCCCGGTTCGTAGGTCGTTGACCCTACCTTCTCGGTTCGTTGAGGTTTGTCTCTTCCCACTTAGCTCACGAGAAAAGCGCGCTCATGATGGGAAGGATTCTCCCCACTTATATGGGCCGTTCCCAGGACCATTCCATTTGATGTGGGACTTTACACAAAAAAATTAGAATAAAATTTTAAATAATAAAAAATGAGGACTTGAACCCTGAGTTGCCTAGAAACTGAGGCTGTAGTGATTCAAAAAATTTGCCAAAAGGCCAGTGGCATTTTTGTAAATAAATATAATTTTGGAAAAACACATAGGAGAGTTTTTTAAATGAAAGTTTTGAGTTTTTTGGGGTTCTCAGAGGCCCTGAAAACCATGGAAAATCCCGGGATAGTTAAAACCCCTCCAATGTAGGTTTTCTAACATTAGTTGACCTAAACTTTGATCGATTCATTCAGGAAGGTTTTACCTCCGATTTGAGTAATTCCAAAGGCATTTTACTAAATTGGGAACCTAAATTTCATAATAAAAAAGACGGTTCTAAAAAAGGAGCTAAAACAAAAATGCCATAACGAAAAGAACAAAATGGAATTTTGTAATTGTTCTTTCTTGAAACTTCTTTAAGAAGCACGTTTCACTTCTCCTCCACTTTTAGACAGACTTAGATTTGCCAAAAACCAGAGGAAATTTAAGAGACTTAGTCACACAAGATAAAAAAAGGAAGAAGGAGAAAACAAAGGCAAGGAAGGTAAGATTTCTTAAGAATTTCTATGTCCCTCCTTCTTAAAACTTGTTCTTCTCCCCTCAAGCTTCCTTTCTATGGTTTTAATGGGAAGTTTGGTGCTGTTTTGAAGGCAGAACAGAGAGGGGAATTTCGAAATTGGAAAGAGTAAGCCAAACAAAGGAAGTGCCTTCTTGGAAGAACTCGATTCAAGGTACTTTCCTTACAAGATATTGCTTCTTTTTCCTTAGTTTCTTCTCCCATATTTCGGGCCAAAACAGACCCAAGGAGAGGGAGGGGTTTTTGTTCAAGAAACATCAAGAATTAGTGAGATTAAGTTAGAGGAAGATGGAAGATACTAAGAAATTTCAAGGAAATCCATGAAATTAAAAGTTGAAAAAGTGTAGAGCATTTAAGGGAATTGTAAAAGCTGATTTAACCCATGAGTTTTCTTGGCTATTTAAGTGTTTCCTTGAACTCCTACAACTCTTAACAACCTCCCTAAGTGGTTCCCCCATCAAGAAAAAATAAAAAATCCATTAAACCCCATTAAGGCTCCATATTTTGGCCAAGCAAGGATAGCATAGTTAGAGAGAGTTTTAAATTGTTTTCAAACTATTTTTGAGTCACATATGATGAATGAAAGTGAGGGGAAGCCTTGGAAAAAATTTAGGAAGCTTAGAGAATGAGTTGGTGCTTTATGTTCCATAATGTGATCTAAGGAAGCAACATGTACTTAGGCTCTTGGTTTTAATTGGGTGATGACTCCAAGAGGCTTAAAGGGAGTCAAGAATCATATATAAAAGGAAAAAATAGGGCCTAGACTTCAAAGAGTGGGTGTTGCTTCATTAGTGCCATTAGGAACTATAAGTGAATGATAAAACAAAGTTAGAGTTCCAACTAGATAGGTAGTTTTGAGAATGGTTCCAAGAGTCTAATTGGTTCTTATTTTGTGTAATTAGGCCAAGGAAAACAAGCCCCACCTAGTTGTGAGTGTGTAGCCATGGGAGGAGATCTAATTTCAAGAGAAAAAGTGTTCTTGTGTAGCAAAGGTAGCTCTCTCTCTTTTCTCCTATAAATGTCTACATTATCTTTGAATGTGTATATGTGTATTTTAAGTTATGAATTATGTTTTGATATGATGCATATGTTCCATGGAACCATAGTGTTGTATTATGTATTTAAATAATGCCTAGAATGTTTGCATTGGTTTGCTTAATTGTGGAGAGGTTAAGAACCTCCTATCTTCGGTGAGGATGAACCAAGAACTCTTAGAAGTGGTTGAGACCAAGAGAAAGTCTCCCAAGAGTAAGGCTTAGTTCAAGGCCTTTGAGAAAAAGGGTGAGGCAAGTCTAAGAACCTTGAAGAAAAGGGGTGAGGCTAATCCATTCATTTGGCAAGCTTAAGTGTGTTATGTGTGCTTTGTGTAAATGCCAATAATGTATCTTGAACTATTTTCTATATTAATATGCTATGCATGCATCCTTAAGACTTGTATTACATTCTTTATGCATGATCGAATGGGAGATAAGCTATTGGGATTCTTTTAATCTCACTCCCTCCTCTCCAATATCCTAATATGCTAGGTGGAGCCAATGATCAAGGAAATGGAAGCCACCAAGTGGGAAGATGAAGCCTTTACTAGAAAGCTCTTAATTTTATTTATGTTGTAACCAAAGGAATGGCATATGATATAATCTTTTGATAGAATTGGTAGAAAATGAATGGAACATGTATAATTACCCTAATAGATTATGTATGTATGAAACTTGATGATAAATAGAATGTATGGCAACTTTTGGGTATTGAATGGCCATTGCAAGTACATGTGTCTTAGCATGTGGCTCGAGGATGAAAGATGAGATTTTGTGTTTTGAGTTTCTACACCTTTAAAACAAGTTTAGGGAGTCTTTTTGGGCTATTCCCACATGCCCAAGTGGCCACAAGAACCTTAGGAGCCATTTTGCACACCTTTACACCATTAAAAGACATTAAAATGACCAAAATGGCACCCTATGACACTTTTTGACCAAATGAAGGAATTTCTCCATGAAATTTGGCAGACATGTAGAGATCATTGAAATCTTTTTAGAAAGCTAAAGTGAAGCAAAAACGGAGCTCTACAGAATTAGTTATGAATTTTCAAAGCTGGGATTTTCCATTGATTTTGGTATGTGCACTATTCACACTGATAGATTTGTGTTCTATCTCATCTGATGGGCAAATGGTGTCTAATGCTTGTAAAATTCTACAGGCATAAACTAGAGGTCATAAGTTTTCTATGACCACTAAGATCACCTCATTTGGAGGTCTGAGTAAAGAGTTAGGTCACCTAATTTTGAAGTTTGCTGTCAATAGCAATAGCACCCCTCAAGTCCAGTTACTGTTCTATAGATTTCCAATGGCTAAAAGTATCTGTTTTATTCTAGAATTATTTTTCACATAACGTTAATATCTATAGCTTTCCAAAATGACCAAAGTGATTTCAATTTTTGTAGAATTAGTTATGAATTTTGAAAGTTCATATCAGTAATCTGACCCAGTAGCCCAGACAACAATGACCTCAGTGACTTTTCGGATGTCAAATGTTCTCCCCTTAATGATTCATGAGCTAAAATTATTTTTACCATGGGGTAGACATCTAGAGCTTTCTGGAATGGTAAATTTTGTTTCATTTTTATTTGTTTGGATTTAATTATAAATTTTTAAAGTTGTGACAGAAAAATTGAAAAATCTAACCATGCTTAATTCGTGGAAATTGGTGTGTTTCACCCACTTGTATGAGTTCCAAGCCACTTTCTTGGATGGTTTTGACTTGTATTAGTGTAATTAAATATGTGAATATGATGTATAAGCTCACATGGTTCACGTGACACTAAATGAAATTTTTATACACAACGTAACACAAAGAAATATATTATTTTTAATCCTTTTTCCTTACTCCTTCAAGGAATTGATGATGTAAAGTATGGAAATGTTATGAAATAAGCTAGAATATATGGTGTTACATTCTACACCTAGAATATGTTTTTTATTATGCTTAAAATGTTTATGCCTTTATTTGATATTTGTTTGGTATATGTGCACTAAATTTACTATAAATATTTTCTAACAAAAGAAGTCATTTGCAGCCTCAACTAGTATGTAGGAAGAATTTATTGATTAACATGATCATAATGTGTGCATAAAAATCATGTTGTCTTAATTTTTTATTATAAAAATGGTAATATATTATTTTACTAGATTTAAAATATGGAAATTCTATAATATTAAGTGGATGATAGACTTCCTCCAAACTGAGGGGGATTAAAAAAGGAATATGTAGAAGGGATTAAAGGGTTTATTGATCATGTAATGAACTAACCTCAATTTTCTCATGATGGCTATATACTTAGATGTCCTTATGCAAATCATAGATATAGAGTTTTGTTAACTCCAAATGAGGTTATGGTTGATCTATATAAGCATGGTTTCATGCTTAGATACTAGTGTTGGGATTCACATAGGGAAAATCCCCTAAGTTTCAATAACAACAATACTAATAATGTAAATTTAGAAGCCATTAGTAGTCATGCATTAGATGATGATCCACAAAGAAATTTATATGAATCTATGGTTAGGCTAGAATTTAGGAGTCATTTTGAACAACACATGGAAGAGCCTCCGAATATGGAAGCTCAAATATTTTATGATATGTTACACTCCACACAGCGACCACTATGGGAAAAGTGTGTTGATCATTTAGAGTTATATATGGCAATTAGAATATTGAATATTAAATTTGACTATAATATGTCATAACAATGCTTTGATGATGTACTTCAAGCTTTGAAAGAGAGTTTGCTAATAATTTAATTTTAAGTATAAAGTATACTGAATTTACTTGTTTAACTTATGAAAAATGCATAAGAAAGCTACAAGAGTGGATCCTAATATTGTAAAGGTGTTTACTAAAACTCATACAAGAAAGGACAAGTCCTGAGTTAATGAAAGATCTAAGAGTGCCACAGTATGTGATGTTGAATAACTTATGATTTTTTATAAATCTTTCGTTTGCTAAATATTTGACTAATCATACTTAAAATGACATAATTTTATAGGAGAATTTTAAAAAGAGAAGCACAATGATGATGTAGAAGAAAAGTCATCCCATGCAAGTCGATTTATACCAAATGACTTGAGCATTTGGAAAGAGGTAGTCCTTAGAAGGAAGAAAGGGGTTGTCTATGGTTTAGGTTTTATGGAATCATGTTTTACTGCAAAATCTTTTATTGGCATATCTTCTTGCACATTATCTGTGGATAAAACCATACAGTAGGAACTTTTATTATGGCAAGAAAAAAATGAGGATCAAGAGCAAATCAATAAAGAGCAGGCATGTAAGATAGTTAAACAAGACAAGAAAATATTTAAACAGGTAAAGAGAATGTTATTAAATAAAAAAGAACTTGCATTGGTGTTACAAACTTTGAACATTCTGCCAACTACGGAGGAGGATGAGGGTGATGAAGATGATAAGGGTGATTTGTATTAATTAGTTTATATTTTCTTTCACTTTGTTTTTGTTGGACACATATTGTAATTGAACTTTTATATAATATGCCATGTTTTGTATTTAGTATTTTGGGTATTACTAATCTCATATATTTGAATTTGAATATTTAATATTATTATTATGGCAAATTAGTTAAAAAATTTATTCTTTTACTATTTTGAAATCAACAGGTTTAAAAAATTAGCCCCAAAAAAAAATTCATAGTCATTTGTTTTCTATCCCAAATCTTTCTGAGAAGCATAATTAAAAAATTAGCAAAAAAAATATTCATAGTCATTTGTTTTCCATCCCAAATCTATCTGAGAATCACAACTAATTTCGCTTAAAATATGTTTAAAATATATAAATATTTCATCTTAAATTCATCTAAAATTTATAAATCAAATAATTATTTTTTTAAATTTTTGTTTGAAATTCGTCTGATATATTCTTTTACTTTTGTCTGAAATTCGTCTAAAATAAATATAGTTAACAAATAAAAATTATTTATTTTTGTCTAAAATCTATCTCTAAATTAGTCTTACCATTCAAAATAATGCTCTTACAAAAATTTGTCAAAAATAATTTTTTCCATTTGAAATTTTGTTTGAAATTATTTTCAGACAAATTTTTGAATGAAATTAATTTAGTGATAAGGCTTTTACAAACCAAATATATTCTACCTGAAATCTATTCGAAATAGAAATTTTACCTGAATTCTGTCTAAAAATTATCTAAAATTAATCTAAAATATATCTAAAATGTCATATGAAAAAGTGATTTTTCTAGTAGCACATCAATCCTTAAGCCATTAAGTTAGTACAAAATATTTTTTTGACTTTGTGATATAATAAACACTAACTTAACACCTTATGTTTGCATGGCATCTCATATAATTTGTGGTCAGCGAGTGTTTTCATGACATCTGTTGTTCTTGCAAATAGTTATTGTATCAAACTTATAACGTTTGAAACAATTATTTAACATTTCATAATAGCTAGTGATTTAAAATGTTAAGAAAATTTTAAGGCAATTTTAAAAGATTAAGGACAAAATAAAATTTTTAATTAGGTTAAGAACTAAATTAACATTTTGGCCTTTTCCCAATTCTAAATTCGTAATAATTTTTAATTAAGTTGAAAATGATCCAACTCATTTAATCTTAGGTGAATACAAGTTGAGTTGGTTTTTTATTTTGGGGCAAAATTTCTCATTATTCTCAACTCAAATTTAATACTTTATCCCACCCCACCTACTTTAAGGACCTATAACAAAGTAATAAAATAATTTTTTTAAATTATAACTTAAAGAATTATACAAGGTATAAAAACTTGCCTAATACTTAGTAGTATTATTTATATTATAAATGATTTATTTTATGCAATGTGCTAAGTAGCTAGGGCCTAAAATCTAGATATTTGTTTATATTAACAATGTAACAAATTCAATTTAGTTAATAAATATAATTTAATATAAAGATATAAACATAAATCTAATTTATTAATTTATTTTAAGGATTCAATTATTTTTGTTAACTTTTTTTCTAAATTTTAAAAAATGTAAACTATTATTAGTTTTGACAATAATATAACTCATTTAAATAAGTTGAGTGTTCTTTTTTTGTTGGGGGGTGGGGGGATAGAAATTTTTTTCCTCAACCAATCAACTAGTAGGAAAATAGGCCAATAGTCTAAATGAGCCTGTTTAGGGCCTTGTGTAACAACCAGAATTGCTAAAATTTTTTTAAGTTTTGAATTTTTTTAAGTCTATTAGCTACAGCCCAACTATAGCGAAAGTACTTGTTCGCTATAGCGAGAATCCACCCAACTATAGTGAATGTACTTATTCGCTATAATGAGAATCCACCTAGCTATAACGAATGTACATGTTCGTTATAGCAAGAATGCTTCTAACTATAATGAGTTCGGGCATCCCATACAAAAGTTAGGAAATTCCTCGCAATAGCGCACCGTAGTGAGAACAGGGGCTTAGGACAGATACGTGCTCGCCGTAGTGAGAGTTATTTTTCATTATAGTGAGGGTTAGTTTGGAAAAATATGAAAAAGGAGAATTTTGCTTCTTAAAGAGTCTAGATCCTCTCTTTTTCTTCTAACCGACTTATACTTTGTCCAAAACAGAGAAAAGGGCTAAAGAGAGAGAGAGAGAGAAACCAAGAGAAGCTAAGAGAGAAGAAAGGAAACCAAGGAAAAGGTAAGCAAAACTTGAGATTTCTATAGCTCTCCTTCTTAGAATTTTGTTCTCTATTTACCCTCTCTTTCTATGGTTTTGGTTATTGAATTAGTTTTATTTTGAACTTGGTTCAGAAGAGAGAAAGTGGAGAATAAAAAAGAAGGTGAAGGCAAAAGAGAACTACTCTTGAAAGAAGCTAGAACTCAAGGTAGATGCTTATGTATCTTGCTTCTTCTTCCTTGCTTCTTGTGTATGTTGGTTCTACCAACTTAAGAGCTTGAGAGAGGAAGGAAGTTCTGACCTAGAATGAGTAAGAAACCCTTGAATTAGAGTGTGGGGAGTTGAGAAATGCAAAGGAACTAGGAGAAGAACTACTGAAAATTAAGAGGAAGAAACTAGGGATTTAATATCCTAGCCTTTTATGAGTAATTGTTTGAGTTCCAAGAGAGTAATTGCATACTATTTGTTGTGTCTAGGCTCAAGAGAATTGGCTCTATCTAGTTGTGATTTTGAGACCAAGAAAGACAAAGAGAAATCAAAAGGGAGGGCTTGTATTGGCTTACAAAGTAGCTCTCCACTCTTTCTTGTTGCATTTTTGGATGTGTAATAGTCATTGTATACTTGTGTATGTGCTTGTATTGTGAGACATGCCATTTGATGTTGCCTTGATGCATTGGTACCAATATGCTTATATTTTGGGTTGTGAAAATTGCTCGGGTGAGGTAGTGCCAAAAGTCCCTTGTGATGGGTGAGGTAGAACCAAAAGTCCCTAAGGATGGGTGAGACAAGGCCAAAAGTCTCATAGATGAGTAAAACCAAGTCAAAAGTCCCTAGACCAAGGGTGAGGCTATCCAAAAGTCCCTAAAATATGATGAGACTAGACCAAAAGTTTTAGAACTCATTCTTGGCATTGATACGATATTTATGGTATGTAAATCATGTGTTATATAATTACAAATGGTTAGATGCCTATTTGTATGCTTTGACTTATTTATATATCTTGATTCTTCCTTGAATGAGTGCATGAACTATTGAGATTCCATGAATCTCACCCTCTTCCCTCTCCCATCTATGTTAGGTGGAGCTCAAGGAGACCAAAGTGCAAGCTAATGAGCCTAGTTGAGTATGCTGAGTTGGTTGTATAGCTTGTTTTAATTCTTTTAATATAAAGAAATGCCAAAATAAATATGTACATATTATTTTTTAGATGTAAATGTATAAGCAAGTATAAAAGTATGTATAGATGAGGTATGAACCATGAATAGAGCCAAAGCAATGGAAATATGAGATTTGATCCCTTGGTGGCTTGTATATAGTAGTATATTTTTGCCCGTAGCATGGTGAGTTTGAGATGTGTGATGGTTCGAACCACTTGGGCAATTCATATATGTTATGTTTATACTTTAAAACTTGTCCAAGAGGTGCTAGAGCATGTAGGAGGCTATTTAGACCTACTTTGAACCATTTATGGTGTCAAAATTGTCAAAATTGTAAGTTCTATCAATACATGACTAAATGAGCTCTTCTTGATATGAAATTTGGCATGCTTCTAGAGACGTTGAGAGCTTCTTGGAAAGTTAAAGTCAATAATATTTAGAGGCCTAAGGAATATTTGGCGAATTGTTGAAGTTGAAAAATTTTCTGATTTTGGTTAGTGTACTATGCTAATGGGTCCGAAATTAAATCTATGTCATTCATGAGACAAACGGTGTCCAATTGTCATAAAATTTTATGGTCATAAACTAAACATCGACAATGACTTATATCAACTAGAAGCACCTCACTTAAAGGTCTGTAGTGGGAGAAATAACTTTTTGAAGTTCTGTGTCAGTATCAGGGAAGCCATCCAACCTTCGTTATTATTCCATCAGTTTTCGAAGTCCAAAGTCTATTGAAATGATCTAGACTTATTTTTATCCTCTAGTTAACATCTGTCGCTTTCCAAATTGGTATAGTTTTTTCAAATTAGATTTTTTTGGAATTAGTTATAAATTTTTGAAGTTCATGATAGCAAGCTGTATTAATACCAGGGACAGTCGGACCTCGGTCTCTTTTTCAATGTCAAACATGATCCAAACGCTAAGATTGTGGTTTGAAATTATTTTTAGTCTAACTTTAACATCTAGAGATTTCTAAAAAGTTATGGTTTGCTTGATTTTCATTTTTCTAGAATTAGTTATGATTTTTCAAAATTATAACCAAAAATTTGACTTTTGGACCTGTTTTGAGAACTTTCATTTTTTTATTTTTGGCTTTATATCCGTGGTTCATAGGTTATTTTATACTATATATGAGTTGTATAAATAGATTTTGAGTAGAGAATGTAATTAATGGGTTCACAGGACCCACGGGCGCAAAGTATGACTATTTAAACCCTGAATTAAAATATTAAAATGCCACGGTTTTAGTTTTTTGTTTTTTGAAAATCATATGGAATCAAACTTAAGTGATGAATAATTACGGCCTAAAAAAGTTCAAGTGTGTCGAATTGGGCTGTTTGGCCATTTTAACATCTACTATCCACAATAGTTTGGTGCACAGCCCAAAACTATTTTTATATTTATATCTTTTCTACATCTATATATTTATAACTTTTGATGCAAGAAGCAAAGTAGCTATTTGATGTGTCTACTTAAAATGTTAAAAAAAAAAAAAAGCATTGTTAAGCATTCTTGCTATAAAAAAAATTCCACATCAATGCCAAAGGGCCAGTAAGATTGATTAAACTGCACAATTTAATACCAAAACATGTTATGTATATAACACTAGATGATATACACACGCACACTATTCCCGTAAATAGATAAGACACGTACTTTTAATTTTGTTTTTACCATTTTTGACATAAAAATTTTTCTTATATTTATTTTGCAAAATTTTTAGTTTATTCTTTTTCAATAATCTAAAATTCTATTTAATTTTTTGAAGAAAAATTATTTTATAAATTTTTTTTTTAAATTTTGGCTTAACCTTGGATCACGTGGACTAACATAACCATTAGAACTTGCCATGGGGTAACCCAAAAGGTGGTCGAACTAACAACCACTCAATTTCAAGTTGAAGAGCCTGTGTAATATCGCGAGTTTAAATGACGATTAGTCTTTGCCTAAATCCTAAAACGGATAGGTGGGATACACTTCATGATTTGCACCAAAAAGAAAAAACCCTGAGATACCTTTGGGCTTAAAGTGAGTTGGGCCAAAGTATGAGTCTATGTTTAACTCTAAATATTTTTATTTGTTACAAAACGGATTTTTAAAGCAAGATAGATTTGGGCTTGGTAGTATTGATTGACTTTTATATTCAAGTGACTTTTATGTTGTCTGAACAAGAATTTTAAAAATGAGATTGATCTAATATTGAGTCAAAAAGCTTTAATTTAGTCAAAAAGCGAGCTTGAAACCAAATTTATAAATATTTAAGCTATGCTTGGATCTAGACATTTCTATTTGGGCCAACTCAAATCAGGTTAAAAGAAATTTGAATAATTTTCTAATGATACAGCTAACAAAAATTTTGTTAACGAACATTTTTTTAAAAAAAGTTCCATAAGACAAATGGAGCCTTAGCCGTTAAGGATGAATAAGTCAACTTTTCATTTTATATCAAGATCTCCCTGGGTAGATAAACCCCACCAAATACCTTCCCAATAAAAAACTGGCTAGAAAACTTTTCCACTAAGTAACCTTATATAATAAATTAACGTGATAAATTTTTCTCCATCGATATCAATTATTTTAATTAATTCCTTATACCACTCTAATATCAACACGTACACTGTTGAAATAGAAGAAAGGAATTATCCATATGTTGACTTAAAAGGTGTCTTTTATGACTATAGAGATAGTTTTAGTGCCTGAACTTATAAATTATTAATTAATTTGAACTTTGAAAGAGTTTTCTTTCACAAAATACATAGTTCACTATATCCCGATTTGACTTGTATATATAATTAAGATCATATGATTAAGAAATATAATCTTTATATTTTCATTAAAAAATCATCCAATGCTTTTTTCCCTATCCTGTATGACTTGATTTCAATCAATTAATCCTTAAAATATTTACTATGATTTACGAAGATCATAAGTTCAATCCTACAAGAAAGCTTTCATGAGACCATTTAAATTTGAGCAATAAGTTTGTGCAGTAATGATGTAGTTAGCAATTTGCATATTTTTTTTTTTTTAAGATTTAAGAACAAATACAGAAAGTAAAAATTATAACTTTGAGAATAAAAATTTTAATTGAGAAAAAATTACATTTAAAAATTTTTAATTGTACTGTATAGTTAAAATTTTTAAAATGTAATTTTTTTCATAATTAAAATTTTTATCCTCAAAATTATAATTTTAACTTTTCATATTCATTTTTAAACCAAAAAATAAAAAATTATAATCATAATAAACAAGCTTATTACTGTGCAGATCCAAAGATGCGTGCTCTTTGAATTCTTATAAATCTTTTGGGCTAACTCTATCTAACGCGGGCTTTGCAATTTTTCTTGACAACAAGTTTCCAAACACGGCATATTTCTTAATCAAGACGTTTGAAACGTCTATTTTGACTATTTTATATTTCACATTGCCTTAGAAATATCAACGTTCACTTAATCATTTTTGGGTTATATACTGTTCCCTTATTTATCTTTTCGTATACAAAAAAAAACTTAAGAATTAAGAGAAATGATCGGTTTCAACTCCAAAACAACGCAGACCACAAATCACCTTATCAACAAGAATGGAATTATAAATAGCTTAGCTTCCCATAGAAACCCTCAACGCACAAAGCAAGAAATATATCATTATTTTCTCTACAGACAGCAGATCATCTTATTTACAGACCACCATGGCTGAAGGGAGTCACCATCACCATCACCACCACCGTCACCATCACCACAATGAAGAACAGCCTGCCGGTGAGGTTGATTACAGAAAGGAAGAGAAGCACCACAAGCATATGGAGCACCTTGGTGAGCTAGGAGCTGTTGCTGCTGGTGCCTTCGCTTTGGTAATATTAGTTAAACATAATATCTCTTTTAACACAGATCTGCAATTAATCATTACTTTTTATTCATAATTATGATTAATTGAAGACACAAACTCTCTTGGGAAGATCTTAATTTATGATTTTTTTTTTTTGGCTAATATATTTGTGTGCTTATTAATTTTGCTTAATTAATTGTAGCATGAAAAACACAAGGCAAAGAAAGACCCAGAACATGCGCAAAGGCACAAGATAGAGGAGGGGATAGCAGCTGCAGTTGCCGTTGGAGCAGGGGGATACGCGTTTCATGAGCATCATGAGAAAAAAGGGGCGAAGAAAGAATATGAAGAGGCTTATGGAAAGAAGCATTAACATTTCTTTCATTGATTTTAGTTAATCGCAGAAGAAGATGGATCGCATATACTAGTCTGCGAATTCCTTCTGGATAACTAGTTGCTGTTGTATGTTTCCTGCGCGCAGGGTGGATTTTAGTAATACAGATGTGATTTATTTGTATGCCTTTATATATGAAATAAAATTTTCCTATCCTATTATATATGCGTCATTTATTCAATTTTCACACACAAGATACATAGCGTTGGAGATTTTGGTTTACCAATTTTGCTTTCTTTAGCCAAAATGTAAACAATTCTTCTCAATTTAGGAGATATGTGCATTTTACTCTCTTAAACTCTAGAAGTTACTCACATATCCTTAAACTTTCTGTTTCACGCAATATAATCCCTTCATTAATTTTTCAATACAAAACCCAAACATCACTTATCCTTGTAAACTAAAAGAGCTCAAATCAACAAAAAATATATTTGACTTGTCATTAATTAATTTGATATCAACACAGACATGTTCAAATAGATGAAAGAAAATCATATGTTGACTTAAATATTCAAAGTTAAGTTTAGGATAAAGTGGTAATAGTGCATGAAATTAGAAATATGGAGTCTATAAATGAAAATTGCAATTGAATTTAATTGTAAAGAACTATATAAAATTTAAAATTAACAATGGGAAGACTTTGAAAGAAACCAAATACAATTTAATTGAAAACAATAAACAAAGTGATAAAGAAAGCATTAAATAAAATTAATAAATGACTACAATATTTTTTAAAAAAAGTTGTAAAACAAGTTCTTTTAGAGGTTTTTGTATATTTTGTATTGTGTTTGTTATTCTAATGATTAGCAATGAAACTTCGATTGGCTCATGTCATCAACTAGTGTGTTTCAGCTAAGTTTCTCAATTAGGTTTTATTGACTAATCTTAGCCTTTAACCATAGATAATAGCCTTATGATTTTGTATGCTAACAATTATATACTAATTAATTTAATTTTAGAGGAGTTTTTCTTTCACAAAATATCTACTTCACTATACACCGACTTGTATATATATTTAAGATCATATATTAAGAAATATAATTTTTATATTTTCATTAGAAAATCATTCAATGCTTTTTTTTTTCCTTTATCTTGTGTGACTTGGTTTCAATTAATAAATCCTTAAAATTTTACTATCAACAGAGGAGTCAAAACCCTAGATTAAGGGGTAAAATTTATTTTGAATGTTTTATTAAGAAAATTTATACTTTTATAGTATATTAATTGTTTAAATAAAATATTTTTTTTAAAACTTTTAGATTAAGTTAAATAAAATTTACTCACTAACAATATTCTACCTTTCTCCCTTATAAACAAGTTTGAATTTAAATAAGTAGTGTATTAAAAATTATTCTTCATATTAATATCAACATAAAATTTTATAATATATATTCATATAATGTATAATAAAGATATATTAAAAAACTGCATTATCACTTAGATGAACAACTCAAAAAAGCATGTTGAAAGGAAAAAAAAATTGTTTATCTGATGAAGTATAAAATTTTTTTACTATCAATTTGAAAAAATCTATATAGATAGGGTATTGTCAATTTGCCCCCCAAAAAAAACTTATTAAAGCTAAGGACAATTTGAAAAAAAAATAAATAAATAAAGTGGAGGGTATTGGGAAAAAAGAAAGAAATGCAAGGAGAAAATAAGAAAGGAAAAAAATTTAGCAAAAGAAAAGAGGAAAAAAAATTATATATATGATTTCAAACATCAAATAAATATGTGTATGTGTGTGTGTGTGTTTGTGTATATAGGTTCAACTTCAAATGTCAAATAATATGTTTGTGTGTGTGCATGTGCGCGCGTGTTTGTATATGTGAGAGTTTACTAATATTATAGAAATATAATATCAAAATTGAAAGAAAAACCCTTTTTATGTTTGATTTCAATTAATTGTTTCTTAAAATATTTATTATGATTTAGCAGAAAAAAAGAAGAAACAATATATGTATGATTTTAGTATAGGTTCAGCTTCAAACGTCAAATAATATGTGTATGTGAGAGAGATAAACCCTTTTTATGTTTAATTTCAATTAATTAATCCTTAAAATATTTACTATGATTCCGTAAGATCATAAGTTCAATCCTAAAAGAAAGTTTCATGAGACGATTTAAATTCAGGCACATATCCCCTACAAAAGGGAATAAGCAAGTTGTATCTTTTTTATTTTTTATTTTTTATTTTTTTGAGTTTAAAAATTAATATAAAAAATAAAAATTATAATTTTGAGGACAAAATTTTTAATTGAGAAAAAAATATATTTTAAAAATTTTAGTTAAAATTATTTTTTATAATTAAAATTTTTATCCTCGAAATTATAATTTTAAACTTAAAAAAAATAATAATAATAAATAAATAAATAAATAAATAAATGGGCTTATTGTACCATCACTATACTGTATTGCAGAGATTTGTGCTCTTTAAATTCTTTTAAATCTTTTGGACTAAATTTATCTAACATGGGCTTAGCAATTTTTCTTGACAATTTCTTCTCAGACGCGGCATATTTCTTAATTGGGAAGTTTCGCGCGTCTATTTTGACTATTCTATATTTCACATTGCCTTACAAATATCAACGTTCACTTAATTATTTTTTGGTTATATACTGTTCCATTATTTATCTTTTGGTATACAAAAACACTTAAGAGTTAAGAGACAAATGGACGGCGTCAACGCCAAAACAACACGTACAAGAATGGAATTATAAATAGTTCAGCTTCCCATAGAAACCCTCAACACACAAAGCAAGAAACATATCATTATTTTCTTTCCAGACAACAGATCATCTTATTTAGAAACCACCATGGCTGAAGGGAATCACCATCACCATCGCCATAACCACCACCACCATGACAACAGAGAGCTTGCCGGCGAGGTTGATTACAGAAAGGAAGTGAAGCACCACAAGCATATGGAGCACCTTGGTGAGCTAGGAGCTGTTGCTGCCGGTGCCTTCGCTTTGGTAATATTAGTTAAACATAATATCTCTTTTAACACTGATCTGCAATTAATCACTAATTTTTATTCATAATTATGATTAATTGAAGACACGAACTCTCTTGAGAAGATCTTAGTTTATGATTTTTTTGGCTAATATATTTGTGTGCTTATTAATTTTGCTTAATTAATTGTAGCATGAAAAACACAAGGCAAAGAAAGACCCAGAACATGCACATAGGCACAAGATAGAGGAGGAGATAGCAGCAGCAGTTGCTGTTGGAGCAGGGGGATATGCGTTTCATGAGCATCATAAGAAAAAAGAGGCAAAGAAAGAATATGAAAAAGCTTATGGAAAGAAGCATCACCATTTCTTTCACTGATTTTAGTTAATGACAGAAGAAGATAGATTGATTCTTTCACTGATTTTAGTTACACACAGAAGAAGATAGATTGAATATACTAGTCGGCGAATTCCTTCTGGATAACTGATTGGTGTTGTATGTTTCCTGCGCGCAGGGTGGATTTTAATAATACACGTGATTTATTTGTATGCAAAGATATATGAAATAAAATTTTCCTATCCTATTATATATGCGTCATTTATGCAATTTTCACACACAAGATACCCAGCATTGGAGATTTTGGTTTACCAATTTTGCTTTCTTTAGCCAAAATGTAAACAATTCTTCTCAATTTAGGAGATATGTGCATTTTACTCTCTTAAACTCTAAAAATTACTGACATATCCTTAGACTTTCTGTTTCATGCAATATAATCCCTTCATTAATTTTTCTCTACAAAACTCAAACACCACTTATCCACGTAAACTAAAAGAGCTCGAATCAACAAAAAATATATTTGACTTGTCATTAATTAATTTGATATCAACATAGACATGTTCAAATAGATGAAAGGAAATCATATGTTGACTCAAATATTCAAAGTTAAATTTAGGATAAAAGTGTTAATAGTGCATGAAATTAGAAATATGGAGTTTATAAATGAAAATAGCAATTGAATTTAATTGTAAAGAACTGTACAAACTTTAAAATTGACAACAAAAAGACTTTAAAAGAAACCAAATATAATTTAATTGAAAACAATAAACAAAGTGATAAAGAAAGCATTAAATAAAATTAATAAATAACTAAAAAAATTTAAAACAAGTTGTAAAACAAGTTCTTTTAAAGGTTTTTGTATATTTTGTATTGTGTTTGTTACTCCAATGGTTTGCAATAAAATTTCAATTGGCTCATGTCATCAACTAGTGTGTTTTGGCTGAGTTTTTTAATTAGGTTTTATTGGGTAATCCTAGCCTTTAATTATAGATAGTAGTCTTATGATTTTTTATACTAATAGTTATATATTAATTAATTTTACTTTGAAGGAGCTTTTCTTTCACAAAATGCCTACTTCACTATATGCCGACTTGTATAATTTAAGATCATATGATTAAAAAAATATAACTTTTATATTTTCATTAGAAAATCAATCAATGCTTTTTTTCCTATCTTGTGTGACTTGGTTTTAATTAATTAATCCTTAAAATTTTACTATCAACAATGGAGTCAAAACTCTGGATTAGGGGGGTAAATTTTTTTTAATATCTTATTTAAAAAATTTATACTTTTATAGTATATTAATTGTTTAAATAAAATATTTTTTTGAAACTTTTGGATTAATTTAAATGAAATTTACTCACTAACAATATTCTACCTTTCTTCATTATAAGCAACTTTGAGTTTAAATAAGTAGCTAGTGTACTAAAAATTATTCTTCGTATTAATATTAACATAAAAATTTATAAGATATATCTACTTAATACTCATGTAATGTATAATAAAGATATATTAAAAAAATACATTATCACTTAGATGGCACAACTCAAAAAAGCATGTTGAAAGGAAAAAAATGCTTATTAGATGAAGTATAAATTTTTATTATTATCAATTTGCAAAAATCTATATAGATAGGGTACTGTCAATTTGCCCCCCAAAAAAACTTACTAAAGCTAAAGGCAATTTTTTAAAAAAAAATTTAAAAAAAAAGAATAAAGTGAGAGAGGAGGGGGAATGGGAAAAAAAATAAAGAAATGCAAGGAGAAAATAAGAAAGCAAAGAAATTTAACGAAAGAAAAGAGGGGAATATATTGATATATATATATATATATATAATGTGTGTGTGTGTGTGTGTGTGTGTGAGTGAGTTCACTAAATTCAAAATTTTGAAGATTGTGGGGCTGTAATATCAAAATTGAAAGGAAAACCTTTTTTATGTTTGATTTTAATTAATTAATCCTTAAAATATTTGCTATGATTTACGAAGATCATAAGTTCAATCCTAAAAAAAAGTTTCATGAGCCAATTTAAATTCAAGCACAAAATTTTTATTTTTTAGATTTTATCAAAGAACAAAATTAGATATATTGAAACCATATGTTTATTCACAAATATTAATTAAACACCACACAACTGGTATTGATACTTAGGAAGACTCAAAGCCTTATATTACCCATCAAATGACATCCTAGATATTTGTAGAGCCTCAATATCTTATATGTCAAACTCTTAAATAAAAATAAAAATAAAAATTAAATGAGTTAATATATATATCATAAATCAGCACTAAATTTGAGCATAATGTTATAGATAATTGCAAAGATTTTACGCTTGTCAAGAGATGAATAAAGAGACAAGAAGGGGCGAAAGTTAGGAAGCAACATAAAGAATAGGAATGAAGGCCTCGGATTATAGAAGATTTGTTGAAGAAAGAATAAATAAAATAAAATAAAACTCCATATAAAAAAGGACCTATATAAGAAAGAAAGAAAGATGCCACTGCATACGATAAAGAATTCAAGTTCTATTAGCAATAGATCAAGTTGTGAGATAGAGTACATTTAATTTTGTATCAGATTAAAAAAAATTTATGTAATTGTGTATAATATTTATTATATTTTTATAATAATTATTTATTATTATTTAATAAAATTTATTTTTTAAAATTATAATGGAAATAAATATATAAATTTTTTATCTGTAAAATTATTTTTTATTCTACATAACAAACAAAATTAAAGAAATAGAAAGAAAACGTGAACCATGCGAGTGAGATCGAAAGGTATAGGTTGTTGAATGAAGCTCTGGATAATGGAAATCTGAGGGAACCTGTGTGATCCTAAGGTGGGGGTGATGGACAAATGGAGTTGATGCATACAGGAATACAGCTCAGAGGGGTGCAAGTTGCTTGGGGGTGGGTGATGTGTCTCCACAAAGGCAAATGATGTCGTACACATGTGGTCAGATGGTCAAGTGTGGAGCTTCTTCCATCGTCTTTGAAAACCTGTGACTGATAATGGTACCCTACTATACTACAACTGCTTTCTCCCTCCCATCCTTTTTCCCACTATTAATTTGTTTGTATGTTATTTTCTCTCAAATAATAATGTTTTGTTTTATTTCTACCACTTTGTTAGACTAAGTAAACTCTAAGAAATTAAAAAAAAGAATAACTTTGTTAAAAGAAAAAAAAGTAACACACAGACAACTTTATATCATTGATTAAGTGTTATAAGTTTTCCTGTCAATTAATCTATTAAATGATTATAATTTTATTTAACATAAAAGACTGATTGAAAAAAATAAAAGAAACTATATTATTGATAGGAGTAATTTTTAGAGAATTAAATTAAGAGAAGAGTAATATTTTAATAGCTAAATCATTAATTTATTCTATATCCTTTTTTCTGTTAAACTATAATTTATGTTTTAATATAAGAAAAAAAAACTACAATAACCTCTCTAATTTTTATCATTTACATGAGACTCCCCCAATTTTGAAAACTGAAAACACCCTTTACCATTTATCACCTTTCAAGATGTAATTCCTTTTAGCCATTTTCTCATTATGGTATAAGAAAAAGTTCACCTCAAGCTAGGATATCTATTGTTTGGTTGAAATTATGTTTTTAGTCCTGATAATTTTATCAAATTTGTAATCTAAGTTATAATATTTAAGAAACAAATATTGCATTTGAGAAATGGAGACACTAAAGAATTTTAATTAAAGAAAAAAGCCAATTCCAAAATGGGGTCAATTTTCTATTGAATAGTTTAAAACATTAGCAAATAAAAATTATTACTTATATCTCATTTTGATTTTTAGTTTGTATAAAAATATCTATGAAATATACAAACTACAAATAAAAAAAATTAAAAATAATATAAATATAAAAGAGCAAAAGACCAATAATCATAAACAAATTTCAATATATATATACAAAACCATTCTTTCCAAACCATAAAATATATATTATATTAAAAAGATCAAAAGGCATTTGTGGTGTGGGTCCCTCCTCCCTACTCCCCTCATTCTCATTTCTCAATGTTTAATTCTACAAATGGCAACCAGAAAAGAGTAAAGCAAGAAGTGCATATCACTGGCTCTACTTTCGGACTTTAAATTTAGATTTCTGACCACGATGCTTTAGCCTTTAGGTATGGTTTTAGACTTCAGAACTTTATATTCATCAAATTGAAGCTCTCTCTATTTGTTGTTGTTACTGCTTGCTGGCTTTTCTCTTTTATTGTTTAGGAAAGGAAAGCTAGAGCCAATGGCTTTGTTTTGTTAAGCCCTTTGTTTTTGGTTTTATATGATGCACCGCAACACTGTTATATTATAGCCCATTAGCATGATATCCAATGTAAGTTGGGCCACATGCGTAATTTTGCATCACATTTTGTAATGCGAGCCACAATTTGAAACACTGTTTCAATTAAACAACACTAATAGAAAAAGCATTGAGTCACTTTAAGACTTTTTATACAATTCTCTCATGAAATTTTTAAATACTCAAGAATAAAAAAAAAAATAATCAAGCATTTCAACAATCTTTAAGCTATCAATTACCTAGTAGATGTCAAAAAAAAGGAAGAACAAAGAAAAAAGTGTTTCAAAAATAGTTGAAAATGGAAGAGAAATGTGGATTTAATGGATAAACAATGGGAGGTGGTTGAACAACAACGACAATAGATTTTGGCTGGCTGGACGTTGGCAACAAGGATCAATGATAACCAAAGTAGCTAGGTAATGCAGTTGTTCCTCCTTCAAAGGGCTACAGAGAAAGAATAGGTTTTCTTCGTAGAAGTAAGCTACTATTGCATAGGGGTGGGGTATTTTAAATGTTTTGATAGTGAACCACGACAAAGGAAAATAGAATTTTTCAAAAACAGCAGCATTTACCAATGATTTTCTATAAACCACCGTTATATTGCAATGAGTTTAATCGACCACTACTATTTAGTAGAAGTTTGGTCAACAACCGCTGCTAAATTGTAGCAGTTGATACAAACATTGCGATATTCCATTTTTTACCACTATTGGTACACGACAAAAAAGAAGGCAAAGATGAATGGGATTTTTATGAATTGGCTAAGAGAAAGTAGTGGGCATATGTGTCAGAGAGTAAATAAAGAGTTTTTATTTTATGGAGGCATTAAAATATTCATTTGTTTTATTCAATATATAGAGCTGATACATAACGTTAACATAAGCATTATCTGGCCAAATTTCAACTACTTCCTAAAAATCATGTAAAATAGAAAAATTCCTAAAATCTTGGTCCATTGATCGATTATTCAACAACTAACAAATTATTCAATAACAAATATCTCTGTAATTCCAAGGCACGTGTCCAACAATCTCCTCCTTGCCATGGTAATTGCTAATGCATTTATCATGGTAGTTTGCATCTTATCCTTCTTTTTTTGCTTTTCTTCTTTTTCTTTCAATGTTTTGTCTCCTCAACCTTTGCATGAACATCAAAAATTGAATCAAGAACATGGACTTTGGAAACTTTTAACTCTTGGCTTTGTGCTTCCGTTGTGTTAAATCTTTCAAATGAAATTGAACCAATAGATTGAGAAATAACATCATCAAAATCAATATGCTTTTCCTTCATTACATTAAGAGAAAAACTTTTTTCTCTCATCTTCACTTTGAATGCCTCTTTGCCACTTGCATGAGTAATTGTACACCATCTATCTTCAAAAATTACTTTATGGCCTTTTTCAACAAATTGTCCAACATTAAGTAAATTTTGATTAATATCATGAACATATAAAATATCATAAATATATTTTAAATCTAATAAGGTTTTAATGGCCACAATTCCTTTGCCTTTTACATCATTGCATGCTCTATTTCCAATTTTGACTTTAGAAATAAAAATTGTATCAAGCTCTCTAAAAAGTTCTTGATTATAAGTCATATGGTTTGTACAATCACTATCTATAAACCAACTTTCTATGGAGTTATTTGTAGAACAACTTGATGCCACAAACATCTTCTCCTCAGGTTGATCTTGAACAACCTTGGCTTGTTGTTGTTGAGACTTGCATATTTTTTCCACATGGCCTAACTAACCACATTTATGACATTTGATATAAGATCTCCACCAACACTTTGTTTGTGGATGATTTGTCTTTTTGCAGTGTGGACAAGGTGGAAAAATTCAATCTTTGTTGCTATTTTTCTTATCTATACCTTCTCCTGATTTTTGTACTTTTGCATAAAGGGCACCTTCTATAGTCTTCTCTTGTCTCAACATTCTCCTTTGCTCCTGTGCCTGCAATGCCTCACTAATTCTTCCAAAGATATAATTGATAAATCCTTTAATTCTTCTAATGAAGAAATCTTATATTCATATTTTTCAGGTACAGTTACAAGGATTTTTTGCACAATATGTTCATCAAGAAAATCCTTACAAAGTAATATCACCCTATTCATTATATTTTGCAACCTATCAAAATATTCTTTGATGGTTTCTGACTCCTTTATTTTTTGCATCTCAAACTCTCTGATTAAGTTGAGCACTTGCATATTTTTGGTTATGTCATTGCCTTGATATTCTTTTTTTAGGTAGTCCCATATAACCTTTGTTGAGTCCATATTCATAATTTTGGTGAATATGGTGCTTGAAACAGAAGAGAATAACTAAGCTTTGGCTTTTGACCTCCGAGTCTTCTTCTCCTATAGGTCTTGAGTTGAGTCATAGTTGGATTTTCTAGTAGTGGCAGAACGGCATAATCATCTTTAACAACTTCCCAGAGATCTAATGCATCAAGGTAGACTTTCATTCTAATAGCCCAAGCTTGATAATTGTCACCGTTAAACATTGAAGGAGCAATATGGGACAATGTTGTTTCATTTTCCATTTGTGAAGGTTGTTGTCTTTTATTTACTGAACCATAGATCCCTTTAAGAAGTTGGCTCTAATACCTTGTAGGTATATGACAAAAAAGAAGGCAAGGATGAATGGGATTTTTATGAATTGGCTAAGAGGAAGCAGTAAGTATATGTGTCAGAGAGTAAACAAAGAGTTTTTTATTTTTTGGAGGAATTAAAATATTCATTTTCTTTATTCAATATATAGAGCTAATACATAACGTTAACATAAGTATTATCTGGCCAAATTTCAACTAAATCCTAAAAATCATGTAAAACAGAAAAGTTCCTAAAATCTTGGTCCATTGATCGATTATTCAGCAAGTAACAAATTATTCAATAACAAATATCTTTGCAATTCCAAGGCACGTATCCATCAACCACTGCTACACAACCATCGCAAAGTTCTAATTTTCTTGTAGTGATGTTTCCATGGATGCCAAGCCCTAATATATATGTCCATATTCTCATAAGTTTTATAGGGAATTATCGCATATTTTTAGTCAATATCCCCTACTTTGTAACCATCATAAGCATGCTTTAGACACTCCATTTTTAAAAGAGGTTTGGTTGTTAATCCTTGTTAAAGTCTCCTTAATTTGGATTTAGTTCTATACATCATAAGTAAGAAAGAAAAAACCATAGAGTGGAGAGATGATCAAACTAAAGATGGGAAGCAAAGAATGTGTTTGAAGGCCAAAAGTTGAGTTTGGAACCCTCTAAAGCCTACACTTACACGTTGCAAGGGTTTGGAACCAAAATAGTCACCATACAATTTTCAACTAGTCTAAACCCTTTTGGCTGTTGCGTGCATGCTCATGTGTGTATTTATTCATTAAATTCCTTTGCGTGTTGTCTTGTGTTTATTTCTATATCTATTAATTCAGCTGCATAATTATCATTGAAAGTGGTAGTTATGTAAAGGTAAAACTCGTATGTGGCCTATACAAACTTGTTATCTGATAATTTTCAAATTTTGTGGATTATAAATTATGTTTTTCCCTAAAGTACCTTTAATTTGGTAACTTCATTGATTGTAGGGAGGTGTGAACACCGTTTTTTATCCGGACAAGTTGCAAAAATAATACTAAAATCAAGTTAAAAAAAATACAAATAAAAAAAAACAAAAGAAAGAAAATAGAAAAGTAAGAGAAAATGAAAAAATGAAAATTTTAAATTAAAAACTTTAGAAAACAAAAAAAATTGAAAAAAATCAAAATACAAATTAAAAAAAAAAAGAAAAGGAAAAAACCCAAAGCCAAAAAATGATGATAAGAGAATGAAAATTAGGAGAAAATGAAAAAATGAAAAATTTTAAATTAAAAGCTTTAGAAAACAAAAAAAATTGAAAAAATCAAAATACAAATAAAAAAAAAGAAAAGGAAAAAACGCAAAGCCAAAAAATGATGATAAGAGAAAATGAAAATTAGGAGAAAATGAAAAAATGAAAAATTTTAAATTAAAAGCTTTAGAAAACGAAAAAAATTGAAAAAATCAAAATACAAATAAAAAAAAGAGAAAAGAAAAAAAACCCAAAGCCAACAAATGATGATGAAAAGAGAAAATGAAAATTAAGAGAAAAGAAATAAGCAAAGTTTTCATACTTATACAAGATCAAAGCGAAAGAAGAAAAAATAATAAAAGAATAAAAATGAAAAGAGAAAACACAAAAACAAAAAAAATAATAACACAAAAACCCACAAAAAATAATAATAAAACAAAACAAAATAAGGAAAAGAGAAAGAATGAAAAAATGAAAGGAAAAACAATAAAAAAAGGATGAAAAACGAAAATGCAAAAACAAAAATACAAAAAAAAAATCAAAAATAAGACAAAACAAAACAAAAATGAAACAAAATAATAATAAAAGGAGAAACAAAAAAAGAAAAACAAAAACAAAAACAAAACAGAAATAAAAACAAAACAAAGGAAAAAATGAAATGAAACAAAAAAGACCTAGCAAGAGAAAATTAAAAAAAAAGGACGATAAAAGAAAAGAGAAAAAAGATTGAAAACATAAAAAGGGAGTAAAATTACATTCACTTTTAGCAAATTAAAACACATCAATCAATTTCAAAATCGTTTTATTTGTTAAAAGAAAAAGTAATTTTTTATTTTCTTGTCTTTTAAAAAAAACAAAAAACAAAATAAAACAAAACAAAGAATAAAAACCAAAAGTAAAAAAAAAACTAAAAAGAAAAAAAAATCAATGCAAAATTAACAACACAAAAAAAACAAAAAACAAACAAACAAAAACAAAACATCAACCAAATTCAACCTCAGTCGAACTACGTGGACTTTGATCCCCTTCAGAAGGTACGTAGGCCCTAGGCTCTTATCCTAGGTCAAGTTTGCCTTTGTAAATAAAATTTTTTGTTCAATCTTTATTTTCTTAATTTCTTCTCTATTTTTTAATTTTGTTTCTTTAATTTCATTCTTCCTCTTTAATTTCAATTGCTTATTTTGCATATAATTCGTTAGGGAGAATCAAAATAAATTAAGAGGCCATATTGATTTTGCACAACTAATTTAGGGTAACCGTTCTTAGTAACGGGTGTTGTGAGGTGCCTAATACATTCTCCACTCACAACCGACTCCCGAATCCGAATCTGGTTCGCAGACCACATTTTTGGATATTCCAAACTAAAAAAGTTTTTTCCAAAATTTTACCTTTTCAAAAATAAAAATTTAGTGGCGACTCTACTTCTCTACTTTATTTTAATTTTGATTTGGATTTGGCGCCGCGCGGTCCCATTTTCGGGTGTGACAGGAGGCTTTTCCTTTTATTTTTTTTTGTAAAATTAGGATTAGTATATTGCGTATTTGAATACTTATTCTATTAGCTTTGAAAAGTTTTCAAAAATTTCAAGTTTATTTTAAGGTTTGGTTACTGTGGTTTTTAGTAGTTCTTGGGACCTAACAAATGTGCAAATAAATAAGGGTCAAGATTTAAAAAAAAAAATTCTAAAGATATGCATAACTAATTTCATTCTAAAATGGGTTAAAACTTACGAGAAAAAAGAAACAATTAAAACCATTTCTTGATAGTTCCATTAATCACTTTCTAAGTAGTTAACAAGCATCCCATAACTTTCATTGGCATGTTGCTATACCATTACCTTTTATATATTAGTCATAACTCATGATTGTAAAATGCCGCGCACACACACACACACACACACACACACACACACACACACACACACACACACACACACACCTCTGTTTTGGTTTATAAATTATATAGTAAGAGATTGAACTAAAAGAGGTCTACCATAATAACTCCACTGTTGACTTTGTTTTGGATATTTTGATTTTTATACTTTGCTTCTTTTTCTTCTTTTTTCAAGACTACTTACATATTCAATTGTATATCCAGTTTAAATTCTTACATAGTACTTATTTTCTTATCGCAACTCACTATGTTGATGATCATTTTATTGAAATGTTTAATTACTAACAAATTATGACACCTGTACCTTGTAAGGATGTTCTCTTATTCAAACATATTGCTTTACAATAGCACGAAGGAAGAGAAGGTTCTTTCCCAAATGAATTGGAACTATTGATTGGTCGAAAATTTCTCTTTGAGCTTGAAATAAGTTCATACAATTCTAAAATTAAGTGAGCGGTAAGATTTTATTAGTCAATCTATTTTATCCTTCGAATTGAATTAGGTATACTTCTTACTAGTGGTAATGCAATGACTAATATGTTTGCTTTTGTTCTTTTGATCATTAACTATACACTAATATATGAACCACTACTTCTTATTTTGTATATATATAATGTCCTATACTTCACTTCAAATTAAACGAATGCTTCATCTATGTTACTTTCAAGTTGCTGGAGAACATGATTCAGCATGTCCATTGAATTTCCAGCAGACTTGACCATAAGACTCCATACTGTATGCTTTGCTCTCAAATTACTATATAACTACCCAATTTATATTGATTTTATGAGCTTGAACCATTTGTAATAAATAACCTATTATTTATTCATTGCTTTTGTAGGAAACATTTTCTGTCATAAGACAATGAGACAGATCTTTGCTCATCAAGCTCATTCACTCCTTTTAAGAGGATATTTGATGAAATTGAGGTTGTTAGACTAAGATGGGCACTTCACATTTTTCTACCACAAGGGCAATGAAAACAATCAAGAGAGAAAATGATGAGTGAAGTCTTTATTACCGAAAATGTAGCTTGAGACCTATTAATCATGACCAAACTACCTTTTCTTTTTTTGTTTACTTAGCTTCATGAACTTTGACAACATAGATTGTTTAATGTGACTTAGTCATTTTCTGAACTATTTAGTTTTCGTATACAATACTACATAGAGCTTTGAAAGCTTTCTATCTAGGAATTGATGTGTTTTATAATTCAAGCATTGCTCTGACTTTAATTGTTTATGGCCTTTTTTACTGTAGAGATGATAATGCCCAAAGTTGGCAATAATGATGACAGCAAAATATGTGAACTTTTGATGTCATGAGAGTTGCTTACTGCATAAAATGAAGTTTATGGACGTGACATAAGTGTGTTAGTTTTTAGGTATCAATCCCTAAGCCGTTAATTTAATACAAATACTTTTTCTGACTATGTGATATAATAAACACTAATTTATTACCTTATGTTTGCATGGCAACTCACGTAATTTGTGGTCAGTAAGAGTTTTCATGACATTTGTTGTTCTTGCAAATAGTTATTGTATCAAACTTACAAGGTTTGAAACAATTATCTAACATTTCATAATAGCTAGTGATTTAAAATGTTAAGAAAATTTTAAGGTAATTCTAAAAGATTAAGAACCAAAGTAAAATTTTTAATTAGGTTAAAAACTAAATTGACATTATGGCCTTTTCCCAGTTTTAAATTTGTAATGATTTTTTAATCCAGTCGAAAATAATCCAGCTCATTTAATCTTGGGCTAATACGAGTTGAGTTATTGTTGTTTTTTTTTTGGATGTAAGGTTTCTCATTATTCTTAGCTCAAATTTAATACTTTACCCCAACCCACTAAATGCAAGGACCCATAACAAAGTAATAAAATATTATTTTTTAAAATTATAATTTAAAGAATTATACAAGGCATAAAAACTTGTGTACTACTTATTAGTATTATTTATATTATAGATTATTTATCTTATACAATGTGCTAAGTAGCTAGGGCCTAAAATCTAGATATTTCCTTATATTAACAATTTAACAAATTCAATTTAGTTAATCAATATAATTTAATACAAAGATATAAACATAAATTAAATTTCTGAATTTATTTTAAAGATTCAAGTTATTTTTGTTCACTTTATGTAATTTTTAAAAATTTAAACTTTTATTAGTTTTGACAATAATATAACTCATTTAAATAAGTTGATGTTTCTTGAAGGACAATAGAACTTTTTTTCTCAACCAATCGACTGGCATGAAAATGGGCCAATGGTCTAACTGAGCCTCTTTTTGGGCCAAGCCATAATGAGTCAACCTGATTGGGCTTGGACCCAAAAAATTTTGAGTGCACCGAATTGGCTTGTTTGATTAGATTCTTAAAAGTGCTTACCATTTTGATTTCTACAATCTAAAAGAGTTTGGTGCACAGCCCAAAACTATTTTTATATTTATATCTTTTTTTTATATCTATGTATTTATAACTCTTAATGCAGGAAGCAAAATAGCTGTTTGATGTTTCTATTTAAAACACTAGAAGAAGATAGACATAATTCTTACATAAATGCTTTCCATCGATGGGTTCTTGCAATAACAAAAATTCCACATTAATACCAAATGGCCACTAAGACGAATTAAACTAGCCAATTTAATCATACCAAAAAATGTGTATATATAACACTAGTTGATATACACACACTATTCACTATTCACTATTCACATAAATATGTGTCACGTAATAGTAAATAGATAAACAAGTACTTTTAATTTCTTTTTTTACCATTTTTTGTGGAAAAATTTTTTTCGACATAAAAAAGTTTCTTATATTTATTTTGCCAGAAAGTAAATTTTTATTTTATTACTTTTCAATGGTATAAAATTTTATTTAATTTTTTTTGGGGATAAATTATTTTATAAAGAAACATTTCTAACTTTGCCTTAACCTTACATTACCATTGTTACTTTTTGTGAACTAACATAACCATTAAACCAACTATAGGGTAACATCAAAGGGTGGTCAAATTAACAACCACTCAACTTTAAGTTGAAGGGCCTACGTAATATCGTAAATTTAAACGAGGATTAGTCTTTGTCTAAATTGTAAAATAGATAAAAGGGATACACCTCAAGGTTAATAAAAAAAATATTAATCATGAGGTACGTTTGGCCATAAAGTGAGTTGGGCCAAAACTTGAGTTTAGGTTCAGATCTAAGTATTTTTATTTCTTCCAAACAAATTTTTAAAGCAAGATAAGTTCAAATCTAAATATTTTTATTTGTTTCAAAACAAATTTTTATAGCAAGATGGGTTTGAGCTTGGTGGTATTGACTTTTATATTCAAGTCTAAATAAGAATTTTAAAGATGAGATTGATCTAGTCCTCACTCAAAAAGTTTTCATTGAACCTAAGCAAGCTTGATACCAAATTTTAAAATGTAAAAATATTTAAGCTCAAATTTAAGCTGTGCTTGGATCTAGACATTTCTATTTGGGCCAACTCAAATCAGGTTAAAAGAATTTATCCAAAAAAAAATCAGGTTAAAAGAAATTTGAATAATTTTCTAATGATACAGCAAACAAAAATTTTGTTAATGAACAAATTTTTTTTAAAAAAATTCCATAAAACAAATGGAGCCTTAGCCGTTAAGGATGAATAAGTCAACTTTTCATTTTATATCAAGATCTCCCTGGCTAGATAAACCCCACTAAATACCTTCCCAATAAAAAACTGGCTAGAAAACTTTTCCACTAAGTAACCTTATATAATAAATTAACGTGATAAATTTTTCTCAATAAATATCAATTGTTTTAATTAATTCCTTATACCTCTCTAATATCAACAAGGACACTGCTGAAATAGAAGAAAGGAATTATCCATATGTTGACGTAAAGGCGTCTTTTATGACTATAGAGATAATTTTAGTGTCAGAACTTATACATTATTAATTAATTTGAACTTTGAAAGAGTTTTCTTTCACAAAATACATAGTTCACTATATCCCGATTTGACTTGTATATATAATTAAGATCATATGATTAAGAAATATAATTTTTATATTTTCATTAAAAAATCATCCAATGCTTTTTTCCCTATCCTGTATGACTTGATTTCAATCAATTAATCCTTAAAATATTTACTATGATTTACGAAGATCATAAGTTCAATCCTACAAGAAAGTTTTCATGAGACTGTTTAAATTTGAGCTTTAAGTTTGTGCAGTAATGATGTAGTAAGCAATTTGCATCTTTTTTCTTATTTTTTTAGATTTAAGAATAAATACAGAGAGTAAAAATTGTAACTTTGAGAATAAAAATTTTAATTGAGAAAAAATTATATTTTAAAAATTTTAATTGTACTATAATTTTAAAATTTTTAATTTTACTATGTAGTTAAAAATTTTAATTTTACTGTGTAGTTAAAATTTTTAAAATATTTTTTTTTTCATAAGTATAATTTTTATCCTCAAAATTATAATTTTTACTTTTCATAGTCATTTTTAAACCAAAAAATAAAAAAATTATAATTATAATAAACAAGCTTATTACTGTGCAGATCCAAGGATGCGTGCTCTTTGAATTCTTTCAAATCTTTTGGGCTAACTCTATCTAACGCGGGCTTTGCAATTTTTCTTGACAACTTCTTTCCAAACACGGCATATTTGTTAATCAAGACGTTTGACGCGTCTATTTTGACTATTTTATATTTCACATTGCCTTGAAATATCAACGTTCACTTAATCATTTTTGGGTTATATACTGTTCCCTTATTTATCTGTTGGTATACAAAAAAAAACTTAAGAATTAAGAGAAATAAGTGGTTTCAACTCCAAAACAACGCAGACCACCAATCACCTTATAAATAGCTTAGCTTCCCATAGAAACCCACAACGCACAAAGCAAGAAATATATCATTATTTTCTCTACGGACAGCAGATCATCTTATTTACAGACCACCATGGCTGAAGGGAGTCACCATCACCATCACCACCACCGTCACCATCACCACAATGAAGAACAGCCTGCCGGTGAGGTTGATTACAGAAAGGAAGAGAAGCACCACAAGCATATGGAGCACCTTGGTGAGCTAGGAGCTGTTGCTGCTGGTGCCTTCGCTTTGGTAATTAATTAGACATAATCTCTCTTTTAACACAAATCTGCAATTAATCATTTATTATTATGATTAATTAAAGACGCGAACTCTTTTGGGAAGATCTTAATTTATGATTTTTTATTTTGTTAATGTATTTGTGTGCTTATTAATTTTGCTCTATTAATTGTAGCATGAAAAACACAAGGCAAAGAAAGACCCAGAACATGCGCAAAGGCACAGGATAGAGGAGGAGATAGCAGCTGCAGTCGCCGTTGGAGCAGGGGGATATGCGTTTCATGAGCATCATGAGAAAAAGAACGCAAAGAAAGAATATAAAGAGGCTTATGGAAAGAAGCATTAACATTTCTTTCATTGATTTTAGTTAATCGCAGAAGAAGATGGATCGCATATACTAGTCTGCGAATTCCTTCTGGATAACTACTTGCTATTGTATGTTTCCTGCGCGCAGGGTGGATTTTAGTAATACAGATTTGTATGCCTTTTATATATGAAATAAAATTTTCCTATCCTATTATATGTGCGTCATTTATTCAATTTTCACACAAGATACCTAGCGTTGGAGATTTTGGTTTACCAATTTTGCTTTCTTTTGCCAAAATGTAAACAATTCTTCTCAATTTAGGAGATATGTGCATTTTACTCTCTTAAACTCTAGAAGTTACTCACTTATCCTTAAACTTTCTGTTTCACGCAATATAATCCCTTCATTAATTTTTCAATACAAAACTCAAACATCACTTATCCTTGTAAACTAAAAGAGCTCAAATCAACAAAAAATATATTTGACTTGTCATTAATTAATTTGATATCAACACAGACATGTTCAAATAGATGAAAGAAAATCATATGTTGACTTAAATATTCAAAGTTAAGTTTAGGATAAAAGTGTTAATACTGCATGAAATTAGAAATATGGAGTTTATAAATGAGAATTGCAATTGAATTTAATTGCAAAGAACTATATAAACTTTAAAATTAACAATGGGAAGACTATGGAAGAAACCAAATACAATTTAATTGAAAACAATAAACAAAGTGATAAAGAAAGCATTAAATAAAATTAATAAATGACTACAAAATTTTTTTTAAAAAAAGTTGTAAAACAAGTTTTTTTAGAGGTTTTTGTATATTTTTTTATCGTGTTTGTTACTCTAATGGATAGCAATGAAACTTCAATTGGCTCATGTCATCAACTAGTGTGTTTCGGCTAAGTTTTTCAATTAGGTTTTATTGACTAATCTTAGCCTTTAACCATAGATAATAGCCTTATGATTTTGTATGCTAACAATTATATACTAATTAATTTAATTTTAAAGGAGTTTTTCTTTCACAAAATATCTACTTCACTATATGCCGACTTGTATATATATTTAAGATCATATGATTAAGAAATATAATTTTTATATTTTCATTAGAAAATCATTCAATGCTTTTTTTTTCCTTATCTTGTGTGACTTGGTTTCAATTAATTAATCCTTAAAATTTTGCTATCAACAATGGAGTCAAAACCCTGGATTAGGGGGGTAAAATTTTTTTTAATATCTTATTTAAAAATTTTATACTTTTATAGTATATTAATTGTTTAAATAAAATATGTTTTAAAAACTTTTGGATTAAGTTAAATGAAATTTACTCACTAACAATATTCTACCTTTCTCCCTTATAAATAAGTTTGAATTTAAATAAGTAGTGTACTAAAAATTATTCTTCATATGAATATCAACATAAAATTTTATAATAAATATTCATATAATGTAAATCAAAGATATATTAAAAAAATACATTATCACTTAGATGAACAACTCAAAAAAGCATGTTGAAAGGAAAAAAAAAGTTTATCTAATGAAGTATAAAATTTTATTACTATCAATTTGCAAATATCTATATAAATAGGGTACTATCAATTTGCCCCAAAAAAAACTTATTAAAGCTAAGGACAATTTGAAAAAAAAATTAAAAATAAAGTAGGGGGCATTGGGCAAAAAGAAAGAAATGCAAGGAGAAAATAAAAAAAAAATTTAGCGAAAGAAAAGAAAAGAAAATATATGTATTTACGATTTGAGTATAGGTTCAACTTCAAACGTCACATAATATGTGTGTGTGTTTGAGTGTATAGGTTCAACTTCAAATGTCAAATAATATGTGTGTGTGCGCGCGCACGTGTGCACGTGCGTGTGTGTATGTGTGAGAGAGAGAGAGTTTATTAATATTGTGGAGATATAATATCAAAATTGAAAGAAAAACTCTTTTTATGTTTAATTTCAATTAATTATTCCTTAAAATATTTACTATGATTTAGCAAAAGAAAAAAAAAGTATGATTTTAGTATAAGTTCAGCTTCAAACATCAAATAATATATATATTGTGTGTGGGGGGGGGGGGGGAGGGGGTGGGCGGTTCAACTTCAAACGTCAAATAATGTGTGTGTTTGTCATTATTAATATTGTGGAGATATAATATCAAAATTGAAAAGAAAAGTTCTTTTATATTTGATTTCAATTAATTAATCCTTAAAATATTTACTATGATTTAGTAAGATCATAAGTTCAATCCTAAAAGAAAGTTTTATGAGACGATTTAAATTCGAGCACAGATCCCCCACAAAAGGGGAATAAGCAAGTTGTATCTTTTTTATTTTTTTGAGTTTAAAAATGAATATAAAAAATATAAATTATAATTTTGAGGACAGAAATTTTAATTGAGAAAAATTTATATTTTAAAAATTTTAGTTAAAATTATTTTTTATAATTAAAAATTTTATCCTCCAAATTATAATTTTAAGCTTAAAAAGTAAAATAATAATAATAATAATAATAATAATAATAATAAACAAATGAGCTTATTGTACCATCACTATACTGTATTGCAGAGATTTGTGCTCTTCAAATTCTTTTAAATCTTTTGGACTAAATTTATCTAACATGGGCTTAGCAATTTTTCTTGACAATTTCTTCTCAGACGCGGCATATTTCTTAATTAGGAAGTTTCGCGCGTCTATTTTGACTATTCTTTATTTCACATTGCCTTACAAATATCAACGTTCAATTAACTATTTTTTGGTTATACACTGTTCCCTTATCTATCATTTGGTATACAAAAAAACTTAAGAGTTAAGAGACAAATGGACGATTTCAACGCCAAAACAACACATACGACAAATCATCTTATCGACAAGAATGGAATTATAAATAGTTCAGCTTCCCATAGAAACCTTCAACACACAGAGCAAGAAACATATCATTATTTTCTCTCCAGACAACAGATCATCTTATTTAGAAACAACCATGGCTGAAGGGAATCACCATCACCATCACCATCGCCATAACCACCACCACCACAACAACAAACAGCTTGCCGGCGAGGTTGATTACAGAAAGGAAGAGAAGCACCACAAGCATATGGAGCACCTTGGTGAGCTAGGAGCTGTTGCTGCTGGTGCCTTCGCTTTGGTAATATTAGTTAAACATAATATCTTTTTTAACACAGATCTGAAATTAATCATTAATTTTTATTCATAATTATGATTAATTGAAGACACAAACTCTCTTGAGAAGATCTTAATTCATGATTTTTTTTGGCTAATCTATTTGTGTGCTTATTAATTTTGCTTAATTAATTGCAGCATGAAAAACACAAGGCAAAGAAAGACCCAGAACATGCACATAGGCACAAGATAGAGGAGGAGATAGCAGCAGCAGTTGCCGTTGGAGCAGGGGGATATGCGTTTCATGAGCATCATAAGAAAAAAGAGGCAAAGAAAGAATATGAAAAAGCTTATGGAAAGAAGCATCAACATTTCTTTCACTGATTTTAGTTAATCACAGGAGATAGATTGAATATACTAGTCTGCGAATTCCTTCTGGATAACTGATTGGCGTTGTATGTTTCCTGCGCGCAGGGTGGATTTTAATAATACCCGTGATTTATTTGTATGCCTTTATATATGAAATAAAATTTTCCTATCCTATTATATATGCGTCATTTATGCAATTTTCACACACAAGATACCTAGCATGGGAGATTTTGGTTTACCAATTTTGCTTTCTTTAGCCAAAATGTAAACAATTCTTCTCAATTTAGGAGATATGTGCATTTTACTCTCTTAAACTCTAAAAGTTACTCACATATCCTTAGACTTTCTGTTTCATGCAATATAATCCCTTCATTAATTTTTATATACAAAACTCAAACACCACTTATCCATGTAAACTAAAAGAGCTCAAATCAACAAATAATATATTTGACTTGTCATTAATTAATTTGATATCAATATAGACATGTTCAAATAGATGAAAGCAAAGCATATGTTGACATAAATATTCAAAGTTAACTTTAGGATAAAAATGTTAATAGTGCATGAAATTAGAAATATGGAGTTTATAAATGAAAATGGCAATTGAATCTAATTGTAAAAAACTGTACAAACTTTAAAATTGACAACAAAAATTATGTAAAAGAAACTAAATACAATTTAATTGAAAACAATAAACAAAGTGATAAAGAAAGTATTAAATAAAATTAATAAATAACTAAAAAAAATTAAAAAAAGTTGTAAAGCAAGTTTTTTTAGAAGTTTTCGTATATTTTGTATTATGTTTGTTGTTTTTTTTTTTTGATACACTGTATTATGTTTGTTACTTCAATGGTTAGCAATGAAACTTCAATTGGCTCATGTTATCAACTAGTGTGTTTCGGCTGATGAGTTTTTTAATTAGGTTTTATCAGTTAATCCTAGCCTTTAATCATAGATAGTAGCCTCATGATTTTTTATACTAACAGTTATATATTAATTAATTTAACTTTGAAGGAGCTTTTCTTTCACAAAATATCTACTTCACTATATGCCGATTTGTATATATATTTAAGATCATATGATTAAGAAATATAATTTTTAAACTTTCATTAGAAAATCATTCAATGCTTTTTTTCCTATCTTGTGTGACTTGGTTTTAATTAATTAATCCTTAAAATTTTGCTATCGACAATGGAGTCAAAACCCTGGATTAGGGGGGTAAAAATTTGTTTTAATATCTTATTTAAAAATTTTATACATTTATAGTATATTAATTGTTTAAATAAAATATGTTTTTAAAACTTTTGGATTAAGTTAAATGAAATTTACTCACTAACAATGTTCTACCTTTCTCCCTTATAAACAACTTTGAATTTAAATAAGTAGCTACTGTACTAAAAATTATTCTTTGTATTAATATTAACATAAAAATTTATAAGATATATCTACTTAATACTCATATAATGTATAATAAAGATATATTAAAAAATACATTATCACTAAGATGAACAACTCAAAAAAGCATGTTGAAAGGGAAAAAAAGATTATTAGATGAAGTATAAAATTTTATTACTATCAATTTGCAAAAATCTATATAGATAGGGTACTATCAATTTGCCCCAAAAAACAAGTTACTAAAGCTAAGGGAAATTTTAAAAAAATTAAATAAAAAGAATAAAGTGAGAGGGGGGAATGGGAAAGAAGAAAGAAATGCAGGGAGAAAATAAGAAAGCAAAGAAATTTAACGAAAAAAAAGAGGGGAATATATATATATATATATATGAGTTTAGTAGGTTGAATTTCAAATATCAAATAATAAAATATGTGTGTGTGTGTGTGTGTGTGTGTGAGAGAGAGAGAAAGAGTGTGTGTGAGAGAGTGAGTGAGTTCACTAAATTCAATAGTAAATTCAAAATTTTAAAGATTGTGGAGGTATAATATCAAAATTGAAAGGGAAACCCTTTTTATGTTTGATTTCAATTAATTAATCCTTAAAATATTTTCTATGATTTATGAAGATTATAAGTTCAATCCTAGAAGAAAGTTTCATGAGACAATTTAAATTTGGGCAGAATTTTTTTTCTAGATTTTATCAAAGAACAAAATTAGATATAGGCTATTGAAACCCATATGTTTATTCAAAAATATTAATTAAACACCACACAATTGGTATTGATACTTAAGAAGGCTCAAAGCCTTATATTACCTATCAAATAACATCCTAGATATTTGTAAAGCTCCAATATCTTATATGTTAAACTCTTAAAAAAATAAAAATAAAGAATAAAAAAAATGAATTAATATATATCATAAACCAGCACTAAATTTGAGCATAATGTTATAGATAATTGCAAAGATTTTATGCTTGATTCAAGAGACAAATAAGAAGACAAGAAGGAGCCAAAGTTAGGAAGCAACATAAAGAATAGGAATGATGGCCTTGGATTATAGAAGATTTGTTGAAGAAAGAATAAATAAAATAAAATAAAACTCCTTATAAAAAAGGGTCTATATAAGAAAGAAAGAAAGATGCCACTTCATATGATAAAGAATTCAAGTTCTATTAGTGATAGATCAAGTTGTGAGATAGAATACATTTAATTTTGTATCAAATAAAAAACATTTATATAATTGTGTATAATTTTTATTATATTTTTATAATTATTATTTAGTAATATTTATTTTTTAAAAATAAAATTGAAATAAATATATAAACTTTTTATTTGTAAAATTATTTTTTTATTTTACATAACAAACAAACTTGAAAAAATAAAAAGAAAATGTGAATCATACAAGTGAGATCGTAAGGTGTAGATTGTTGAATGAAGTCCCAGATAAGGGAAGTCTGAGGGAATCTGTGTGGATTCCAAGATGAGGGTGATGGACACATGGAGTTGATGCTTATAGGAATACAACTATGATTGCAAAGATTTTATGCTTGATTCAAGAGACAAATAAGAAGACAAGAAGGAGCCAAAGTTGCATGGGGGTGGGTGATGTGTCTCCACAAAAGCGAATGATGTCATACACATGTATCCTGTCAGATGGTCAAGTGTGGAGCTTCTTCCTTCATCTTTGAAAACCTGTGACTGATAATGATACTCTACTACACTACAACTGCTTCCTCCCTCCCATCCTTTTTCCCACTATTAATTTGTTTATATGTTATTTTCTCTCAAATAATAATGTTTTGTTTTATTCCTACCACTTTGTTAGACTAAGTAAACTCCAAGAAATTAAAAAAAAAAACTTTGTCAAAGAAAAAAAAAGTAGCACACAGACAACTCCATATCATTAATTAAGTGTTATAAGTTTTCATGTCAATTAATCTATTAAATGATTATAATTTTATTTAACATAAAAGACTATTTTGATTAAAAAAATAAAAGAAACTATACTATTGATAGGAGTAATTTTTAGAGAATAAAATTAAGAGAAGAGTAATATTTTAATAGCTAAATCATTAATTTATTCTTTATCCTTTTTTTCTATTAAACTATAATTTATGTTTTAATATAAGAAAAAAAATAAAAACTAAATATGAGGCAATTGTGAAAAGCTTAGTTTATTCACTATACAAAATGTCGAATATATACAATAGAAAGGGAGGGAGAGGGATTTGACTATCATAATTACAATTAAATAAATTAAATCAAATCCATAAAGAATAGGAAATAAATCAAATAATCCCTAAAGAAAAGGAAACTAAACAGAGGCAAAAAGGAAACTCATCAATCAAATATATTAATTGCAATTAACATCCCCCCTCAAACTTAAGATGGGGGAATGAAAGCCATCTTAAGTTTGTTTAGTAATATCTGAAACGTCTCAGTTGATGTGACTTGGTGAAGAGGCTGGCTGGCTGTTCAAATGTCTGAATGAGAAGTAATCGAAGTGTGCCTCGAGTAACATGCTATCGAGAAAAATGACAGTTAATTTCAATAGGCTTGGTCCATTCATGAAACACATCATTGTGAGCAATCTATTTGGCACTCTGACTATCACAATAAAGATCAGTAGAGGAGGTTTATGAGGCTCTCATATCAGCAAGTAACCATTAGAGCCATAAAATCTCAGAAGTAGTATCCGTTAGTGCTCGATACTCATACTCAGCCCTAGAGTGAGAAGCTAAACTCTATTTCTTACTTCTCCATAAGATTAGAGAGCCCCCAAGGAATATGAAAAATCCAATGGTAGATCGACAATCACTATGGTCACCTCCCTAATTAGCATCAAAAATAGGCCTGTAAGGTAAGGGAGGAGTTGGCAAAGAAATGTAGGCCATGAGACAAGGTGCTGTTAACATACCGTAGAATGCGAAGGACTGCTGCATAGTGGGTGGTCTAAGGAGCGGACATGAACTGGCTAACAATGTAAACAGCATATGTAATATCTGGACGAGTCACCATGAGGTAGATGAGATTTCCAACTAGCTCATGATAACAAGTGGGGTTTTTCAGCAAAGTGCCATTAATAGGAGTGAACTTCACATTCGGTTCTATGGAAGTATTTGCAATTTCATCATTAGGAATTTGAGCTCAGGAAATCAGATCTGATGCATACTTAACTTGAGAAAAAGAAATACCATCTGCCATGGGAAGTACTTTTAAGCCAAGAAAATAACTCAAGTTCCCAAGATCCTTCATTTCAAAATGTTACTTGAGAAAGTCTTAGAGTTCTTGAATTCCTGTGATATCATCACCAGTAATAATCATATCATCAACATATAAGAGTAGTAAAACAATCTCATGATCAGTTTTGCAAAGAAAAAGTCCAGTATCATGAGAACTACATAAGAATCCAAGTTGACTAATAGTAGAGTTGAATTTGGCAAACCAAGCTCGAGGGCTTGTTTGAGGCCATATAGAGCATGACAAAGGCAGCAGACGTTGTTTCCCAAGTGAGTGTAGACAGAGGGAGGCTTCATATAAATGTCTTCTTCTATATCACTATTCAAAAAGGCATTCTTGACATCCATTTGAAGGAAAACCCATTGTTTGACAACAGCAACAACAAGTAAGCTTCAAACTGAAGTGATACGAGCAATTGGAGCAAACGTTTCCTCATAATCTATGCCGTATTCCTGAGTAAACCCCTATGCCATTAAGCGAGCCTTGTATTGTTCCATAGATCCATCAGAATTGATTTTTATTTTGTAGACCCATTTGCTTCCTACTAGAGTTTTGTTAGGTGGAAGCTCTACCAAGACCCAAGTATACATTTTCTGCAAAGCCTGTAATTCATCCTTCATTGCTTGCTGCCAACGAGGATCACTAGAGACTTCTTTATAGCAATGAGGTTCATTCATAGAAAGAATAATAACAAAGCAGTGATAATCACAAAGATAGGAAGGGAGATATCCTACTCATGTTGGACAGGTGGTGGAAGATGAAAGCATGTCATGTGTAGAATCTTCAAGAGGGGCAGAGTCATTGGTAGAGGGCGAGTTACCAGACGCATGTGTGACTTGGTCAGAGGATTCAATACCTATATCACTAAGAAAAAAATCAATAAAGGGATCTACGAGAAGAGGAGATGAGGTGGGTGGAATAGAGGAAAATTTTGAGATAGACTAAAAAACATAACATACTCCCAAAATATAACATGGCGAGAGATACGAATGCAATGAAATAGAGGATCCCAACAACGATATCCTTTATGCTCAAGATCATGCCTAATAAACAACAAATTTGAGCACGAGCTTGAAGTTTGGTAGACTTATAAGTAGGAAGGAGAACCAAACAAGTACAGCAAAAAACTTTAAACTTAGCATAATTAGGAGAAGTACCGTAGAGACGTTCAAAAGGAGAGATATTACTAATAACTGATGATGGAATGTGATTTATAATATGAACAGTAGTGAGAGCTGCCTCTCCCCTAAGGCACTCAAGACAAGAAGAGGAGATAAGAAGTGCTTGCACAGTGTCAAGAATATGGTGGTGTTTTCGCTCTGCCCGACCATTCTCTAAGAGGTATAAGGGCAAGAGTATTGAGATAGAGTGCCCTGTCCATTAAAAAAACTAAGTTGGGAGTCATGATATTCCATAACATTATCTCACCGAAAAATTTTGATAGTTTTAGAAAACTAAGTGTGAATCATATTTGCAAATTTAATATAAATCACAGACAATTTAGAATGATTTTTCATCATGTAAATCCAAGTAAAACAAGAATAGTCATCAACAAAGATAACAAAATAGCATAATCCTCCTATAGAGGGAGTAGGAGCAGGACTCCAAATATCAAAGTGAATCAAATCAAAAAGTGACTCAAAAGCATAAGTACTTTTAGTAAATGACAACACAGGTTATTTTGCAATCTGATAAGAAACACACTCTAAAGATTTTTTTAATGACATTGTCTAAAAGATCATTCGAAATTAAAGATGACAATTTATGGACAAAATAATGACGAAGACGATGATACCATAACTCAAAAGAAATAGTAGGGGAAGCAATACATAAGTGAGGTGATGTGGATGGAGGAATATGCAAGGAATTAAGCTCAAATATATGTCCAACTTTATGCCCTATTCCAATGATCTATCTCGTCCCAAGATCCTACATATGACAACCATTAGAAGAAAAGATTACATCATAACCAACATCAACTAATTGACTAACAGAGATAAGATTAAAAGATATGGCAAGAACAAAATAAATATCATTAAGGAATACCCTGGATAAAGAAACAGAACCATTGTGACTAATAAACATCAAGGAATCATTGGCAGTGTTAATTGGAGGGGTAGTAGTGCTAGGTGACCAATAAGAAAAGATTTTTGACTGACTAGTTATGTGATTATAACAAGCAAAGTCAAAGTACCAAGGAAGGTTACTTGAGAGAGTAGCTAAAGCGGTAGGTGGAGGGAAGGTACCAGAAAGTAATTGCTTAAGGAGGGCCTTAAGATCACTAAAACTGGTGAAGTGCCTGTAGAAGTGGATGTATCATCAGCAGCAGTAGGTGTGGAAAGAGCAGGCTTGGATGGTTGACTGAGTCGTGTAAAATTTTTATTCTGATCTGATCTGATCTGGGAAGACGAATAGGGCAATACTCAATGACATGTCCAGGCTTCTTGCAATAACGACATAATAGAGAAGAGCAGTTTGTAGCAATATGTCCCTTCCTCTTACAGGTGCAACATTCAATCAGAGGACACTCAGAGAGTAGATGATTGGCTTAGAGACAACAACAACACAATTTAGAGTTTGTCTCAATCACAGCAAAATCCATATCAACGATGTGCCTTAACAGTCTCAATCGAGTTTCTTCTAACTTCAACTGAGGGAATGCATCCTCAAGAGTAGAAAGTGGGCTTTGGTGCAATAGAGAGGTGCAAATAAGCTCAAACTTATCATTAAGTGCCATCAGGAATTGAATAAGTCTCAACTGATCGTGGTAGGATGTAAAGGCATTAGCATCTTCATCACACTTGAATTTTGACTCGGAATATGCCAATTGATCCCAGACAAATTATACCTTGGCAAGAAACTCATACACAGGCTGACCAGGTTCTTGCTTCAGAGTGCTGAGATCCTTCTAAAGCTAAAATTGATTGGAGAGATTGGAAGAGGTATAATGACTGACAAGATGATCCCATACCTCTAACAGTCTCATATCATCCAAATTGGTAATTGATACTAATGGTGGAAGTGTTTCGAAACCATGTGATAATTTGGTGATTTTTGCTGTCCCAATCTTCCAAATGCTAAGCAAACTTAGCATCAGTTTCTGATTCATTATAAAGTGGATATTTTATATCACCTGTAACATATTGCCACAATTTATGACCTTTAAGGAACCCTTGCATGGTCTCCAACTAGTGACGGTAATTAGATCCATGTAGAAGTACGAAAATAGGCTGTGTAACATCATTCTTGTCCATAGCAGTGATATAAGTCAAAATGCAAATGGATTTGGCAAAAACAGAGGCTAGAAATGGAAAGAACACACCAAAAAATCTTAGGAACTGGTTCAACTAGTTCAGAACCCAACCTGGAAATCAGCGACTCAAATAAATGAAAAAAAATTGGAATTTCGGCAACCCAGTGATAGTTTGGCGGCACATGGCTGCTTGTGGCAGCTCCGTTGGCCTTGAAATTTTGATTGCAGCATCATAAGACAATGGCAAACGTGGTGGTCCAGCGTGTGGCATGGACGGAGCATGACAGAAGCACAAAGTAGAGGCAAATAGAGACTAAAACGAAAAGAAAAGGATTATAGCAGAGAGAAAATTGCAAATCTGGATTGTTCTTTAGATAATGAACAATCAGGCATGGGAGAGATGTAAGAAAAGCTTTGATACCATGAAAACTAAATATGAGGCAATGGTAAAAAGCTTAGTTTATTCATTGTACAGAATGTCAAATATATACAAGAGAAAAGGAGGGAGAAGGATTTGACTATCATAAGTACAATTAAAGAAATTAAATCAAATCCCTAAAGAATAGGAAATAAATCAAATAATCCTTAAAGAAAAGGAAACTGAAAGGAGGCAAAAAGGAAACTCATCAATCAAATATATTAATTGCAATTAACAAAAAAAATACAATAATCTCTCTAATTTTTATCATTTACATGTGACTCTGCCAATTTTGAAAAATGAAAACACCTTTTACCATTTATCACCTTTCAAGATGTAATTCCTTTTAGTCATTTTCTCATTATGATATAACAAAAATTTCACCTCAGGCTAGGATATTTATTGTTTGGTTGAAATCATGTTTTTAGTTCCAATAATTTTATCAAATTTTTAATCTAATTTATAATATTTAGGAAATAAATATTGCATTTGAGAAACAAAAACACTAAAGAATTTTAATTAAAGAAAAAAGCCAATTCTAAAATGGGGTGAATTTTCTATTGAATAGTTCTAAACATTAGCAAATAAAAATTATTACTTATATCTCATTTTGATTTTTAGTTTGTATAAAAATATCTATCAAATATACAAACTACAAATAAAAAAATTAAAAATAATATAAATATAAAAGAGCAAAAGACCAATAATCATAAACAAATTTCAATATATATATATGAAACCATTCTTTCCAAACCATAAAATATATATTATATTAAAAAGATCAAAAGGCATTTGTGGCGTGGGTCCCTCCTCCCTACTCCCCTCATTCTCATTTCTCAACGTTTAATTTCACAAATGGCAACCAGAAAAGAGCAAAGCAAGAAGTGCATATCATTGGCTCTACTTCAGACTTCAAATTTAGATTTCAGCCTTCAGTATGGTTTTAGACTTCAGAACTTTAGATTCATCAAATCGAAGCTCTCTCTGTTGGTTGTTGTTGCTGGTTGCTAGCTTTTCTCTTTTATTGTTTGGGAAAGGAAAACTAGAGCCGATGGCTCTGTTTTGTTAAGCTATTTGTTTTTGGCTTTATATGATGCATCGCAACACTATTATATTATAGCCCATTAGCGTGATATCCGATGTGAGTTAGGCCGCATCCGCCATTTTGCGGTCACATTTTACAATGCGAGCCGTAATTTGAAACACTGATTCAATTAAACAACACTAATAGAAAAAGCATTGAGTCACTTTAAGACTTTTTATACAATTCTCTCATGAAATTTTTAAATACTCAAGAATAAAAAAAACAATAATCAAGCATTTCAACAATCTTTAAGCTATCAGTTATCTAGTAGATATCGAAAAAAGGAAGACATAGAAAAAATGTTTCAAAAATAGTTGAAAATGGAAGAGAAATATGGATCTGATGGATAAACAGTGGGACATGGTTAAACAACAGTGGCGATGGATTTTGGCTGGCTGGACATTGGCGACAAGGATCAATGATAACCAAAGCAGCTAGGCAATGTGGTTGTTCCTCCTTCAAAGTGCTACAAAGAAGGACTAGGTTTTCTTCATAAAAGTGAGCTACTGTTGCATAGGGGGTGGGGTATTTTAAATGTTTTGGTAGCGAACCACTACAAAGAAAAATAGCATTTTTCAAAAATAGCAGCATTTAACAACAATTTTCTATAAACCACTATTATATTGTAGTGAGTTTAATTGACCACTACTATTTAGTAGAAGTTTGGTCGACAACCACCGCTAAATTGTAGCAGTTGATACAAACATCACAATATTCCATTTTTTACTACTGTTGGTATACGACAGAAAAGAAGGCAAAGATGAATGTGATTTTTATGAATTGGCTAAGAGGAAGCAGTGGGCATATGTGTCAGAGAGTAAACAAAAAGTTTTTTTTTTTATTTTTTGGAGGCATTAAAATATGTATTTGCTTTATTCAATATATAAAGCTGATACATAATGTTAATAAAAGCATTATCTGGCCAAATTTCAACTAATTCCTAAAAACCATGTAAAAAATAGAAAAATTCCTAAAATCTTGGAACATTAATCGATTATTCAACAACTAACAAATTATTCAATAACAAATATCTTTGCAACTACAAGGCACATGTCCAACAATCTCCTCCTTGCCATGGTAATTGCCAATGCATTTATCATGGTAGTTTGCATCTTATCTTCCTTTTTTTGCTTTTCTTCTTTTTCTTTCCATGTTTCGTCTCCTCGACCTTTGTATGAACATCAAAAATTGAATCAAGAACATAGGCTTTGGAAACTTTTAACTCTTGGCTTTGTGCTTCCGTTGTGTTAGATCTTTCAAATGAAATTGAACCAATAGACTAAGAAATAGCATCATCAAAATCAATATGCTCTTCCTTCATTACATTAAGAGAAAAACTTTTTTATCTCATTTTCACTTTGAATGCCTCTTTGCCACTTGCATGAGTAATTGTACACCATTTATCTTCAAAAATTACCTTGTGGCCCTTTTCAACAAGCTATCCAACACTAAGTAAATTTTGATTAATATCAAGAACATATAAAACATTAGAAATATATTTTAAATCTAATAAGGTTTCAATGGCCACAGTTCCTTTTCCTTTTACATCAATGTATGCTCCATTTCCAATTTAACTTTAGAAATAACAGCTATATCAAGCTCTCTAAAGAGTTCTTAATTATAAGTCATATGGTTTGTACAACTACTACCTATAAGCCAACTTTCTGTGGAGTGATTTGTAGAACAACTTGATGCCATAAACAACATCTCCTCCTCAGGTTGATCTTGAACAGCCTTGGCTTGTTGTTGTTGAGACTTGCATATTTTTTCCACATGACCTAACTTACCACATTTGTGACATTTGATATAAGGTCTCCACCAACACTTTGTTTGTAGATGATTTGTCTTTTTGAAGTGTGGACAAGGTGGAAAAATCCAATCTTTGTTGCTATTTTTCTTGTTTATGCCTTCTCTTGATTTTTGTGCTTTTGCATAAAGGGAACCTTCTATGGTCTTCTCTTGTCTCAACATTCTCCTTTACTCCTATGTCTACAATGCCTCACCAATTCTTTCAAAGATATAATTGATAAATCCTTTGACTCTTATAATGAAGAAATCTTATATTCATATTTTTCAGTTACAGTTACAAGGATTTTTTGCACAACATGTTCATCAAGAAAATCCTTACAAAGTAATCTCACCTTGTTTACTATATTTTGCAACCTATCAAAATATTCTTTGATGGTTTCTGACTCTTTTATTTTCTGCATCTCAAACTCTCTGATCAAGTTGAGCACTTGCATATTTTTGGTTCTGTCATTGCCTTGATATTCTTTTTTTAGGTAGTCCCATATAACCTTTGCTGACTCTAGATTCATAATTTTGGTGAATATGGTGCATGAAACAGAAGAGAACAACTAAGCTTTGGCTTTGGACCTCTAAGTCTTCTTCTCCTTATAGGTCTTGAGTTGAGTCATAGTCGGATTTTCGAGTAGTGGTGGAATGGCATAATCATCTTCAACAACTTCCTAGAGATCTAACGCATCAAGGTGGACTCTCATTCTAATAGCTCAAGCTTGATAATTGTCACCGTTAAACATTGGAGGAGCAATATGGGACAATGTTATTTCATTTTCCATTTGTGAAGGTTGTGTCTTTTATTTACTCAACCATAGATTCCTTTAAGAAGTTGGCTCTGATACCAATTTCTTGGTATACAACAAAAAAGAAGGCAAAGACAAAATGAAGTTTTTACAAATTGGCTAAGAGGAAGCAATAGGCATATGTGTTAAAGAGTAAACAAAGAGTTTTTTATTTGTTTGAGGCATTAAAATATTCATTTGCTTTATTCAATATGTAGAGCTGATACATAACGTTAACATAAGCATTATCTGGCCAAATTTCAACTAATTCCTAAAAATCATGTAAAACAGAAAAATTCCTAAAATCTTGTTCTATTGATCAATTATTCAGCAACTAACAGATTATTCAATAACAAATATCTTTGCAATTCCAAGGCACATGTCCAACAACCACTGCTACACAACCATCACAAAGTTCTAATTTTCCTGTAGTGATGTTTCCATGGATGCCAAGCCCTAATATATATGTCCATATTCTCATAAGGTTTATAGGGAATTATCGCATATTTTTAGTCAATATCCCCTACTTTGTAACCACCTTAAGCATGCTTTTGACGCTACGTTTTTAAAAGAGGTTTGGTTGTTAATCCTTGTTAAAGTCTCCTTAATTTGGATTTAGTTCTATACGTCATAGGTAAGAAAGAAAAAACCATGGAGTGAAGAGATGATTAAACTAAAGATGGGTTGAGTTTGGAACCCTCTAAAGCCTATACTTACAAGTTGCAAGGGTGTGGAACCAAACTAGTCATCATACAATTTTCAACTAGTCTAAACTCGTTTGTCTGTTGCATGTGCTCATGTGTGTATTTATTCATTAAATTTGTTTGCGTGTTATCTTGTGTTTATTTCTATGTCTATTAATTCAGCTACCTAATTATCATTGAAAGTGCTAGTTGTGTAAAGGTAAAACTCGTATGTGGCCCATACAAACTTATTATCTAATAATTTTCAAATTTGGTGGATTATAAATTATGTTTTTCCCTAAGGGACCTTTAATTTGGTTGCTTCATTGATTGTAGGGAGGCTTTTCCCTTTATTTTTTGTGTAAAATTAGGATCAGTATATTGCTTATTTGAATACTTATTCTATTAGCTTTGAAAAGTTTTCCAAACAATTTCAAGTTTATTTAGAAGTTTGGTTACTGTGGTTTTTAGTAGTTCTTGGGACCTAACGAATGTGCAAATAAATAAGGGTCAAGATTTAAAAAAAACTATAAAGATATGTATAATTGATTACATTCTAAAATTGGTTAAAACTTAGAAGAAAAAAACAATTAAAACCATTTTTTGATAGTTCCATTAATCATTTTCTAAATAGTTGACAAGCATCCCATAACTTTCATTGGCATGTTGCTATACCATTACCTTTTATATATTAGTCATAACTCATGATTGTAAAATGCCGCATACACACACACACACACACACACACACACACACACCTCTTTTCTGGTTTATAAATTATATATTAAAAGATTGAACTAAAAGAGGTCTACCATAATAACTCCATCGTTGACTTTGTTTTGCATATTCTGATTTTTATATTTTGCTTCATTTTTTTAAAGATGACTTACATATTCAATTATATATCTAGTTTAAATTCTTACATAGTACTTATTTTCTTATCGCAGCTCACTACGTCGAAGATCATTTTATTGAAATGTTTAATTACTAACAAATTATGACACCTGTACCTTGTAAGGATGTTCTCTTATTTAAACATGTTGCTTTATAATAGCACAAAGGAAGAGAAGGTTCTTTCCCAAATGAATTGGAACTATTGACTAGTCAAAAATTTTTCTTTGAGCTTGAAATAAGTCCATACAATTCTAAAATTAAGTGAGCGGCAAGATCTTATCAATCAATCTATTTTATCCTTCGAATTGAATTAGGTATACTTCTTACTAGTGGTAATGCAATGACTAATATGTTTGCTTTATTCTTTTGATCATTAACTATACATTAATATATGAACCACTACTTCTTATTTTGTATATATATAATGTCCTATACTTCACTTCAAATTAAACGAATGCTTCATCTATGTTACTTTCAAGTTGTTGGAGAACGTGATTCAGCATGTCCACTGAATTTCTAGCAGACTTGACCACAAGACTCCATACTATATGCTTTGCTATCAAATTACTATATAACTTCCCAATTTATACTGATTTTATGAGCTTGAACCTTTTGCAATAAATAACCTATTATTTATTCATTGCTTTTGTAGGAAACATCTTCTGTCATAAAACAATGAGACAAATCTTTGCTCATCAAGCTCATTCACTCCTTCTAAGAGGATATTTGATGCAATTGACGTTGTTAGAGTAAGATGGGCACTTCACATTTTTCTACCACAAGGCCAATGAAAACAATCAAGAAAGAAAATGATGAGTGAAGTCTTTATTACCAGCAATAAATGTAGCTTGAGACCTATTAATCATGACCAGACTACCTTTTCTTTTTTTGTTTACTTAGCTTCATGAACCTTGACAACATAGATTGCTTAATGTGACTTAGTTATTTTCTGAACTATTTAGCTTTCGTATACAACACTACATAGAGCTTTGAAAGCTTTCTATCTAGGAATTAACGTATTTTATGATTTAAGCATTACTCTAACTTTAATTGTTTATGGTCTTTTTTACTGTAGAGATGATAATGCTCAAAGGTGGGAACAATGAGGACAGCAAAATATGTGAACTTTTGATGTCATTAGAGTTGCTTATTGCATAAAATGAAGTTTGTGGACGTGACATATGTATCAGTTTTTAGGTATCAATCCCAAAACCATTAATTTAATACACAATAATTTTTTGACTATGTGATATAATAAACACTAATTTAACACCTTATGTTTGCATGGCAACTCACATAATTTGTAGTCAGTAAGGGTTTTCATGACATTTGTTGTTTTGGCAAATAGTTATTGTATCAAACTTATATGGTTTGAAACAATTATCTAACATTTCATAATAGCTAGTGATTGAAAATGTTAAGAAAATTTTAAGGTAATTTTAAAAGATTAAGGACCAAAGTAAAATTTTTAATTAGGTTAAGAACTAAATTGACATTATGGCCTTTTTCCCACTTTTAAATTTGTAATGATTTTTTAATCCAATAGAAAATAATCCAACTCATTTAATCTTGGGCTAATACGAGTTGAGTTGTTGTTGTTTTTTTTTTTAAATGTAAAGATTTTCATTATTCTTAGCTCAAATTTAATACTTTACCCTAACCCACTAACTTTACGGACCCATAACAAAGTAATAAAATATTAATTTTTTTAAAAAATTATAATTTAAAGAATTATACAAGGCATAAAAACTTGCGTAATACTTATTAGTATTATTTATATTATAGATTATTTATCTTATACAATGTGCTAAGTAGCTAGGGCCTAAAATCTAGATATTTCCTTATATTAACAATTTAACAAATTCAATTTAGTTAATAAATATAATTTAATACAAAGATATAAACATAAATTAAATTTCTGAATTTATTTTAAAGATTCAAGTTATTTGTGTTCACTTTTTGTAATTTTTAAAAATTTAAAATTTTATTAGTTTTGACAATAATATAACTCATTTAAATAAGTTGATTTTTCTTTAAGGACAATAGAACTTTTTTTCTCAACCAAGCGACTGGCATGAAAATGGGCCAATGGTCTAACTAAGCCTTTTTTTGGGCCAAGCCATAATGAGTCAACCTGATTGGGCTTGGACCCAAAAAATTTTGAATGCACCGAATTGGCCTGTTTGATTAGATTCTTAAAAGTGCCTACCATTTTGATTTCTACAATCTAGAAGAGTTTGGTGCACAGCCCAAAACTATTTTTATATTTATATCTTTTTTTTATATCTGTGTATTTATAACTCTTGATGCAGGAAGCAAAATAGCTATTTGATGTTTCTATTTAAAACACTAGAACAAGATAGACATAATTCTTACATAAATGCTTTCCATCAAAGCGTTCTTGCAATAACAAAAATTCCACATTAATACCAAATGGCCACTAAGACAGATTAAACTAGCCAATTTAATCATACCAAAAAATGTGTATATATAACACTAGTTGATATACACACACTATTCACATAAATCTGTGTCACGTAATAGTAAATAGATAAACAAGTACTTTTAATTTCTTTTTTACCATTTTTTGTGGAAAAATTTTTTTCAACATAAAAAATTTTCTTATATTTATTTTGCTAGAAAGTAAATTTTTATTTTATTACTTTTCAATGGTATAAAATTTTATTTAACTTTTGGGGATAAATTATTTTATAAAGAAACATTTCTAACTTTGCCTTAACCTTACATCACCATTGTCACTTTTTGTGAACTAACATAACCATTAAACCAACTATAGGGTAACATCAAAGGGTGGTCAAATTAACAACCACTCAACTTTAAGTTGAAGGGCCTACGTAATATTGTAGATTTAAAGGAGGATTAGTCTTTGTCTAAATTGTAAAATAGATAAATGGGATACACCTCAGGGTTAATAAAAAAAATATTAATCATGAGGTACGTTTGGCCATAAAGTGAGTTGGGCCAAAACTTGAGTTTAGGTTCAGATTTAAGTATTTTTATTTCTTCCAAACAAATTTTTAAAGCAAGATAAGTTCAAATCTAAATATTTTTATGTGTTTCAAAACAAATTTTTATAGCAAGATGGGTTTAAGCTTGGTGGTATTGATTTTTATATTCAAGTCTAAATAAGAATTTTAAAGATGAGATTGATCTAGTACTCACTCAAAAAGTTTTAATTGAACCTAAGCAAGCTTGATAACAAATTTTAAAATGTAAAAATATTTAAGCTCAAATTTAAGCTGTGCTTGGATTTAGACCAATGTTTTTAAAATCGGATTGGTTATTGAACCGGTGAAAGCACTGGTTCACGGTTTATTGGTCGGACCGTGGTTGAACCGGTAATAATTAAATATATTTTTTAAAAAAATTTTATATATTAAAATGTTAATATAACAAATAAATATTAGTAAATTTTAAATATTTGATTATTAATTTAATATTTTTTAAAATATTATTAAAATTATTTATGATGAAAAGTTAATAGTATTTAATATTAAATTTTTAAAGTTTCTAAATTATATTAAGATTCTACTTATCATTAAAAAAATTTAAAAAATAAAAAATAAATAGTAATTTTGGCTAAATATCTTGATATTTGAAAGAAATATTATTAAGAAATAAAACATAATAGAAAGCAAGCATAAAAAAAAAAGAAGTGATAAAATTGAACTATTTGAAGGTTTATTATATTTGTCTTTTCTTTGCAATTGCGTTTAATTAAAGAGGATCCTAATCTGCTTATATGCTATGTGATGGTTTAAAACTTTTTTTTGTTAAGGCTATAGATATGTGTTTAGTAAAATTTATATAACCAAAATTAAAGAATTAAGTGTACCAACGTATTATCAATGACTTTTTAATGCATCAGTCTAACAATTGTTATAATATATTAATAATATTTAGTTAATGTGTTAGTAACTAACTATTAAGTATAATAATATATAATTATAAACACTTTAAGTATATAATTAATAACGATTTCTTTATTAGTATGTGGTTGTTTAAAGTATCATTACCAATATATTATAATAATTATCACCAGTATAATAAAAGTCATTCACTAATACACTTAAATTCTTAATGTATACTAAAGAATTAATGCATATATAAATCTATATTTAAAGAGAAAATTAATGATTAAAATGATTGCTAATGATATGTTGGTAAATTTTTTTTTTAGTTTTCATATCTTTCAACATAATTTCAAAAAGCTCCAAACATTTACTATTATATAAAAAATTAAAAAAAAATTGGCTGGGACCGGTTTAAACCAGTTTTTACCGGTTCAATTTTTACCAGATTTCACTAATTTTTGACCGATTTTTTAGATGACCTATTTTCTGGACTAACAAAACCAGACCAGAGACCAGTTCCCGGCCGATCTGGTTTGGTTTTTAAAACCATGATTTAGATATTTTTATTTGGGCCAACTAAGATCAAATTAAAAAAAAATTGAATACCTTTTTAATGAAACAGCTAACAAAAATTTTGTTAATGGATAAATTTTCTAAAAACTAAAATATTTTTCCATAAAATAAATGGAGCCTTAGCCGTTAAAGATTAATAAGTCAACTTTTCATTTTATATCAAGATCTCCCTGGCTAGATAAACCCCTCTAAATAGCTTCCCAATAAAAAACTGGCTAGAAAACTTTTCCACTAAGTAACCTTATTTAATAAATCAACGTGATAAATTTTTCTCAATAGATATCAATTATTTTAATTAATTCCTTATACCTCTCTAATATCAACACGGACACTGCTGAAATAGAAGAAAGGAATTATCCATATGTTGACGTAAAGGCGTCTTTTATGACTATAGAGATAGTTTTAGTGTCAGAACTTATACATTATTAATTAATTTGAACTTTGAAAGAGTTTTCTTTCACAAAATACATAGTTCACTGTATGCCGATTTGACTTGTATATATAATTAAGATCATATGATTAAGAAATATAATTTTTATATTTTCATTAAAAAATCATCCAATGCTTTTTTCCCTATCCTGTATGACTTGATTTCAATCAATTAATCCTTAAAATATTTACTATGACTTACGAAGATCATAAGTTCAATCCTACAAGAAAGTTTTCATGAGACTGTTTAAATTTGAGCTTTAAGTTTGTGCAGTAATGATGTAGTAAGCAATTTGCATCTTTTTTCTTATTTTTTTAGATTTAAGAATAAATACAGAAAGTAAAAATTGTAACTTTGAGAATAAAAATTTTAATTGAGAAAAAATTATATTTTAAAAAATTTTAATTGTACTATAATTTTAAAAATTTTAATTTTACTATGTAGTTAAAATTTTTAAAATATATTTTTTTCATAATTATAATTTTTATCCTCAAAATTATAATTTTAACTTTTCATAGTCATTTTTAAACCAAAAAGTAAAAAAAAAATTATAATTATAATGAACAAGCTTATTACTGTGCAGATCCAGGGATGCGTGCTCTTTGAATTCTTTCAAATCTTTTGGGCTAACTTTATCTAACGCGGGCTTTGCAATTTTTCTTGACAACTTCTTTCCAAACACGGCATATTTCTTAATCAAGACGTTTGACGCGTCTATTTTGACTATTTTATATTTCACATTGCCTTAGAAATATCAACGTTCACTTAATCATTTTTGGGTTATATACTGTTCCCTTATTTATCTTTTGGTATACAAAAAAAAAAAAACTTAAGAATTAAGAGAAATGAGTGGTTTCAACTCCAAAACAACGGAGACCACAAATCACCTTATCAACAAGAATGGAATTATAAATAGCTTAGCTTCCCATAGAAACCCACCACGCACAAAGCAAGAAATATATCATTATTTTCTCTACAGACAGCAGATCATCTTATTTACAGACCACCATGGCTGAAGGGAGTCACCATCACCATCACCACAATGAAGAACAGCCTGCCGGTGAGGTTGATTACAGAAAGGAAGAGAAGCACCACAAGCATATGGAGCACCTTGGTGAGCTAGGAGCTGTTGCTGCTGGTGCCTTCGCTTTGGTAATTAATTAGACATAATCTCTTTTTTAACACAAATCTACAATTAATCATTTATTATTATGATTAATTGAAGACGCGAACTCCTTTGGGAAGATCTTAATTTATGATTTTTTATTTTGTTAATGTATTTGTGTGCTTATTAATTTTGCTCTATTAATTGTAGCATGAAAAACACAAGGCAAAGAAAGACCCAGAACATGCGCAAAGGCACAAGATAGAGGAGGGAATAGCAGCTGCAGTCGCCGTTGGAGCAGGGGGATATGCGTTTCATGAGCATCATGAGAAAAAAGACGCAAAGAAAGAATATAAAGAGGCTTATGGAAAGAAGCATTAACATTTCTTTCATTGATTTTAGTTAATCACAGAAGAAGATGGATTGCATATACTAGTCTGCGAATTCCTTCTGGATAACTAGTTGCTATTGTATGTTTCCTGCCCGCAGGGTGGATTTTAGTAATACAGATGTGATTTATTTGTATGCCTTTTATATATGAAATAAAATTTTCCTATCCTATTATATATGCGTCATTTATTCAATTTTCACACACAAGATACCTAGCGTTGGTGATTTTGGTTTACCAATTTTGCTTTCTTTAGCCAAAATGTAAACAATTCTTCTCAATTTAGGAGATATGTGCATTTTACTCTCTTAAACTCTAAAAGTTACTCACATATCCTTAAACTTTCTGTTTCACGCAATATAATCCCTTCATTAATTTTTCAATACAAAACCCAAACATCACTTATCCTTGTAAACTAAAAGAGCTCAAATCAACAAAAAATATGTTTGACTTGTCATTAATTAATTTGATATCAACACAGACATGTTCAAATAGATGAAAGAAAATCATATGTTGACTTAAATATTCAAAGTTAAGTTTAGGATAAAGTGTTAATAGTGCATGAAATTAGAAATATGGAGTCTATAAATGAGAATTGCAATTGAATTTAATTGCAAAGAACTATATAAACTTTAAAATTAACAATGGGAAGACTATGGAAGAAACCAAATACAATTTAATTGAAAACAATAAACAAAGTGATAAAGAAAGCATTAAATAAAATTAATAAATGACTACAAAATTTTTTTAAAAAAAGTTGTAAAACAAGTTTTTTTACAGGTTTTTGTATATTTTGTATTGTGTTTGTTACTCTAATGGTTAGCAATGAAACTTCAATTGGCTCATGTCATCAACTAGTGTGTTTCAGCTAAGTTTCTCAATTAGGTTTTATTGACTAATCTTAGCCTTTAACCATAGATAATAGCCTTATGATTTTTTATGCTAACAATTGTATACTAATTAATTTAATTTTAAAGGAGTTTTTCTTTCACAAAATATCTACTTCACTATATGCCGACTTGTATATATGTTTAAGATCATATGATTAAGAAATATAATTTTTATATTTTCATTAGAAAATCATTCAATGCTTTTTTTTTTCCTTATCTTGTGTGACTTGGTTTCAATTAATTAATCCTTAAAATTTTGCTATCAACAATGGAGTCAAAACCCTGGATTAGGGGGGTAAAAAATTTTTTAATATCTTATTTAAAAATTTTATACTTTTATAGTATATTAATTGTTTAAATAAAATATGTTTTAAAAACTTTTGGATTAAGTTAAATGAAATTTACTCACTAACAATATTCTACCTTTCTCCCTTATAAATAAGTTTGAATTTAAATAAGTAGTGTACTAAAAATTATTCTTCATATTAATATCAACATAAAATTTTATAATAAATATTCATATAATGTAAATTAAAGATATATTAAAAAAATACATTATCACTTAGATGAACAACTCAAAAAAGCATGTTGAAAGGAAAAAAAAGTTTATCTAATGAAGTATAAAATTTTATTACTATCAATTTGCAAATATCTATATAAATAGGGTACTATCAATTTGCCCCAAAAAAAAACTTATTAAACCTAAGGACAATTTGAAAAAAAAAATAAAAATAAAGTAGGGAGCATTGGGCAAAAAGAAAGAAATGCAAGCAGAAAATAAGAAAAAAAAATTTAGCAAAAGAAAAGTGAAAAAAATACATATATTTACGATTTGAGTATAGGTTCAACTTCAAATGTCAAATAATATGTGTGTGTGTGCGCGCGCAGGTGCGTGCACGTGCGTGTATATGTGTGTGGGATAGAGAGTTTATTGATATTGTGGAGATATAATATCAAAATTGAAAGAAAGACTCTTTTATGTTTAATTTCAATTAATTATTCCTTAAAATATTTACTATGATTTAGCAAAAGAAAAAAAAAATGTATGATTTTAATATAGGTTCGGCTTCAAACGTCAAATAATATATATATATATATATATATTTTGTGTGTGTGTTGGGGGGGGAACTTCAAATGTCAAATAATGTGTGTGCTTGTGATTATTAATATTGTGGAGATATAATATTAAAATTGAAAAGAAAATTCTTTTTATATTTGATTTCAATTAATTAATCCTTAAAATATTTACTATGACTTAGTAAGATCATAAGTTCAATCCTAAAAGAAAGTTTTATGAGAGGATATAAATTCGAGCACAGATCCCCTACAAAAGGGGAATAAGCAAGTTGTATCTTTTTTATTTTGTTGAGTTAAAAAATGAATATAAAAAATATAAATTATAATTTTGAGGACAGAAATTTTAATTGAGAAAAATTTATATTTTAAAAATTTTAGTTAACATTTTTTTATTATTAAAATTTTTATCCTCCAAATTATAATTTTAAGCTTAAAAAGTAAAATACTAATAATAATAATAATAAATAAATAAATAAATGAGCTTATTGTACCATCACTATACTGTATTGCAGAGATTTGTGCTCTTCAAATTCTTTTAAATCTTTTGGACTAAATTTATCTAACACGGGCTTAGCAATTTTTCTTGACAATTTCTTCTCAGACGCGGCATATTTCTTAACTGGGAAGTTTCGCGCGTCTATTTTGACTATTCTATATTTCACATTGCCTTACAAATATCAACGTTCAATTAATTATTTTTTGGTTATATACTGTTCCCTTATTTATCATTTGGTATACAAAAAAACTTAAGAGTTAAGAGACAAATGGACGGTTTCAACGCCAAAACAACACATACGACAAATCATCTTATCGACAAGAATGGAATTATAAATAGTTCAGCTTCCCATAGAAACCTTTTAACACACAGAGCAAGAAACATATCATTATTTTCTCTCCAGACAACAGATCATCTTATTTAGAAACAACCATGGCTGAAGGGAATCACCATCACCATCACCATCGCCATAACCACCACCACCACAACAACAAACAGCTTGCCGGTGAGGTTGATTACAGAAAGGAAGAGAAGCACCACAAGCATATGGAGCACCTTGGTGAGCTAGGAGCTGTTGCTGCTGGTGCCTTCGCTTTGGTAATATTAGTTAAACATAATATCTCTTTTAACACAGATCTGAAATTAATCATTAATTTTTATTCATAATTATGATTAATTGAAGACACAAACTCTCTTGAGAAGATCTTAATTTATGATTTTTTTTGGCTAATATATTTGTGTGCTTATTAATTTTGCTTAATTAATTGCAGCATGAAAAACACAAGGCAAAGAAAGACCCAGAACATGCACATAGGCACAAGATAGAGGAGGAGATAGCAGCAGCAGTTGCCGTTGGAGCAGGGGGATATGCGTTTCATGAGCATCATAAGAAAAAAGAGGCAAAGAAAGAATATGAAAAAGCTTATGGAAAGAAGCATCACCATTTCTTTCACTGATTTTAGTTAATCACAGAAGGAGATAGATTGAATATACTAGTCTGCGAATTTCTTCTGGATAACTGTTTGGCGTTGTATGTTTCCTGCGCGCAGGGTGGATTTTAATAATACCCGTGATTTATTTGTATGCCTTTATATATGAAATAAAATTTCTCTATCCTATTATATATGCGTCATTTATGCAATTTTCACACACAAGATACCTAGCATGGGAGATTTTGGTTTACCAATTTTGCTTTCTTTAGCCAAAATGTAAACAATTCTTCTCAATTTAGGAGATATGTGCATTTTACTCTCTTAAACTCTAAAAGTTACTCACATATCCTTAGACTTTCTGTTTCATGCAATATAATCCCTTCATTAATTTTTCTATACAAAACTCAAACACCACTTATCCATGTAAACTAAAAGAGCTCAAATCAACAAAAAATATATTTGACTTGTCATTAATTAATTTGATATCAATATAGACATGTGCAAATAGATGAAAGAAAAGCATATGTTGACTTAAATATTCAAAGTTAAATTTAGGATAAAAATGTTAATAGTGCATGAAATTTATAGAAATATGGAGTTTATAAATGAAAATGGCAATTGAATCTAATTGTAAAGAACTGTACAAACTTTAAAATTGACAACAAAAATCATGTAAAAGAAACTAAATACAATTTAATTGAAAACAATAAACAAAGTGATAAAGAAAGTATTAAATAAAATTAATAAATAACTAAAAAAATTTTAAAAAAAAGTTGTAAAACAAGTTTTTTTAGAAGTTTTCGTATATTTTGTATTAAGTTTGTTACTTCAATGGTTAGCAATGAAACTTCAATTGGCTCATGTTATCAACTAGTGTGTTTTGGCTGATGAGTTTTTTAATTAGGTTTTATCAGTTAATCCGAGCCTTTAATCATAGATAGTAGCCTTATGATTTTTTATACTAACAGTTATATATTAATTAATTTAACTTTGAAGGAGCTTTTCTTTCACAAAATATCTACTTCACTATATGCCGACTTGTATATATATTTAAGATCATATGATTAAGAAATATAATTTTTATATTTTCATTAGAAAATCATTCAATGCTTTTTTTCCTATCTTGTGTGACTTGGTTTTAATTAATTAATCCTTAAAATTTTGCTATCAACAATGGAGTCAAAACCCTGGATTAGGGGGGTAAAATTTTTTTTTAATATCTTATTTAAAAAGTTTATACTTTTATATTATATTAATTGTTTAAATAAAATATGTTTTAAAAACTTTTGGATTAAGTTAAATGAAATTTACTCACTAACAATGTTCCACCTTTCTCCCTTATAAACAACTTTGAATTTAAATAAGTAGCTACTGTACTAAAAATTATTCTTCATATTAATATTAACAAAAAAATTTATAAGATATATCTACTTAATACTCATATAATGTATACTAAAGATATATTAAAAAATACATTATCACTAAGATGAACAACTCAAAAAAGCATGTTGAAAGGGAAAAAAAGATTATTAGATGCAGTATAAAATTTTATTACTATCAATTTGCAAAAATCTATATAGATAGGGTACTATTAATTTGCCCCAAAAAACAACTTACTAAAGCTAAGGGCAATTTTAAAAAAATTATATAAAAAGAATAAAGTGAGAGGGGGGAATGGAAAGAAGAAAGAAATGCAGGGAGAAAATAAGAAAGCAAAGAAATTTAACGAAAGAAAAGAGGGGAATATATATATATGAGTTTAGTAGGTTGAATTTCAAATATCAAATAATAAAATATGTGTGTGTGTGTGTGTGTGTGTGTGTGTGTGTGTGTGTGTGTGAGAGAGAGAGAGAGAGAGAGAGAGAGAGAGAGAAAGAGAGAGAGTTCACTAAATTCAATAGTAAATTCAAAATTTTAAAGATTGTGGAGGTATAATATCAAAATTGAAAGGGAAACCCTTTTTATGTTTGATTTCAATTAATTAATCCTTAAAATATTTGCTATGATTTATGAAGATTATAAGTTCAATCCTAGAAGAAAGTTTCATGAGACAATTTAAATTTGGGCACAAATTTTTTTTTTTAGATTTTATCAAAGAACAAAATTAGATATAGGCTATTGAAACCCATATGTTTATTCAAAAAGATTAATTAAACACCACACATTGGTATTGATACTTAAGAAGGCTCAAAGCCTTATATTACCCATCAAATGACATCCTAGATATTTGTAGAGCTCCAATATCTTATATGTTAAACTCTTAAAAAAAATAAAAATAAAGAATAAAAAAGTAAAATAAAAAAAAATGAATTAATATATATCATAAACCAGCACTAAATTTGAGCATAATGTTATAGATAATTGCAAAGATTTTATGCTTGATTCAAGAGACAAATAAAGAGACAAGAAGGAGCCAAAGTTAGGAAGCAACATAAAGAATAGGGATGATGGCCTTGGATTATAAAAGATTTGTTGAAGAAAGAATAAATAAAATAAAATAAAACTCCATATAAAAAAGGGTCTATATAAGAAAGAAAGAAAGATGCCACTTCATACGATAAAGAATTCAAGTTCTATTAGTGATAGATCAAGTTGTGAGATAGAATACATTTAATTTTGTATCAAATAAAAAAATTTTATATAATTGTGTATAATGTTTATTATATTTTTATAATTATTATTTAGTAATCTTTATTTTTTAAAAATAAAATTGAAATAAATATATAAACTTTTTATTTGTAAAATTATTTTTTTTATTCTACATAACAAACAAACTTGAAAAAATAAAAAGAAAATGTGAATCATACAAGTGAGATCGTAAGGTGTAGATTGTTGAATGACGTCCCAGATAAAGGAAGTCTAAGGGAATGTGTGGATTCCAAGATGAGGGTGATGGACACATGGAGTTGATGCTTATAGGAATACAACTATGAGGGGAGCAAGTTGCATGGGGGTGGGTGATGTGTCTCCACAAAAGCGAATGATGTCATACACATGTATCTTGTCAGATGGTCAAGTGTGACTGATAATGATACTCTACTACACTACAACTGCTTTCTCCCTCCCATCCTTTTTCCCACTATTAATTTGTTTATATGTTATTTTCTCCCAAATAATAATGTTTTGTTTTATTCCTACCACTTTGTTAGACTAAGTAAACTCCAAGAAATTAAAAAAAAAACTTTGTCAAAGAAAAAAAAAGTTACACACAGACAACTCCATATCATTAATTAAGTGTTATAAGTTTTCATGTCAATTAATCTATTAAATGATTATAATTTTATTTAACATAAAAGACTATTTTGATTAAAAAAATAAAAGAAACTATACTATTGATAGGAGTAATTAAGAGAAGAGTAATATTTTAATAGCTAAATCATTAATTTATTCTTTATCCTTTTTTCTGTTAAACTATAATTTATGTTTTAATATAAGAAAAAAAATGAAAACTAAATATGAGGCAATGGTGAAAAACTTAGTTTATGAAGGCAAAAAGGAAACTCATCAATCAAATAAATTAATTGCAATTAACATCCCCCCTTAAACTTAAGATGGGGGAATGAAAGCCATCTTGAGTTTGTTCAGTAATATCTAAAAATGTCTCGGTTGATGTGACTTGGTAAAGAGGTCGGCTGGCTGTTCAAATGTCTGAATGAAAAGTAATCGAAGTGTGTCTCGAGTGACATGCTATCGAGAAAAATAACAGTCAATTTCAATGTGTTTGGTCCATTCATGAAACACATCATTGTGAGCAATCTATTTGGCACCCTGACTATCACAGTAGACATCAGTAGAGGAGGTTTATGAAACTCTCATATCAGTAAGTAACCATTAGAGCCATAAAATCTTAGAAGTAGTATCCACTAGTGCTCGATACTCATACTCAGCCCTAGAGTGAGAAGCTAAACTATATTTCTTACTTCTCCATAAGATTAGAGAGTCCCCTAGGAATATGCAAAATCTAATGGTAGATCGACAATCGCTATGGTCACCTCCCTAATCAGCATCAGAATAGGCCTGTAAGGTAAGGGAGGAGTTGGCAAAGAAATGTAGGCCATGAGACAAGGTGCCGTTAACATACCGTAGAATGCAAAGGACTACTGCATAGTGGGTGGTCCGAGGAGCGGATATGAACTGGCTAACAATGTAAACAGCATATGTAATATCTGGACGAGTCACCATGAGGTAGATGAGACTTCCAACTATCTCATGATAACGAGTGGGGTTTTTCAACAAAGTGCCATTAGTAGGTGTGAACTTCACATTCGGTTCTATGGGAGTATTTACAATTTCATCATTAGGAATTTAAGCTCGGGAAATCAGATCTGATGCATACTTAACTTGAGAAAGAGAAATACCATCTGCCATGGGAAGTACTTTTAAGCCAAGAAAATAACTCAAATTCCCAAGATCCTTCATTTCAAAATGTTACTTGAGAAAGTCTTAGAGTTCTTGAATTCCTGTGATATCATCACCAGTAATAATCATATCATCAATATATAAGAGTAGTAAAACAATCTCATGATCAGTTTTGCAAAGAAAAAGTGCAGTATCATGAGAACTACATGAGAATCCAAGTTGACTAATAGTAGAGTTGAATTTGGCAAACCAAGCTCGAGGGCTTGTTTGAGGCCATATAGAGCACAATAAAGGCGGCAGACGTTGTTTCTCGAGTGAGTGTAGACAGGGGGAGGCCTCATATAAATGTCTTCTTCTATATCACTATTCAAAAAGGCTTTCTTAACATCCATTTGAAGGAGAACCAATTGTTTGACAACAGCAACAGCAAGTAAGCTTCAGACTGAAGTGATACGAGCAATTGGAGCAAACGTCTCCTCATAATCTATGCCGTATTCCTGAGTAAACTCCTGTGCCATTAAGCGAGCCTTGTATTGTTCCATAGATCCATCAGAATTGGTTTTTATTTTGTAGACCCATTTGCTTTCTACTAGAGTTTTGTCAGGTGGAAGCTCTACCAAGTCCCAAGTATACATTTTCTCCAAAGCCTGCAATTCATCCTTCATTGCTTGCTACCAATGAGGATCACTAAAAGCTTCTTTATAGAACTGAGGTTCATTTGGAGGAAGAGAGATTTCCTACTCGTGTTGGACAGGTGGTGGAAGATAAAGGCATGTCATGTGTAGGATCTTCAAGAGGGGCAAGTCATTGGTAGAGGGCGAGTCACTAGACGCATGTGTGACTTGGTCAGAAGATTCAATACCTATATCACTAAGAAAAAAATCAGCAAAGGGATCTACGAGAAGAGGAGATGAGGTGGGTGGAATAGAGGAAAATTGAGATAGACTAAAAAACATAACATGCTTCCAAAATATAACATGGTGAGAGATACGAATGCGAAAAGATAGAAGATTCCAACAACGATATCCTTTATGCTCAAGATCATACCTAATAAACAACAAATTTGAGCACGAGCTTGAAGTTTGGTAGACTTATAAGTAGGAAGAAGAACTAAACAAGTACAGCCAAAAACTTTAAACTTAGTGTAATTAGGAGAAGTACCATAGAGACGTTCAAAAGGAGAGATATTACTAATAACTGATGATGGAATGCGATTTATAATATAAACAGTAGTGAGAGCTACCTCTCCTCAAAAGCACTTAAGACAAGAAGAGGAGATAAGAAGTGCTTGCATAGTGTCAAGAATGTGGTAGTGTTTTCACTCCGCTCGACCATTCTACTAAGAGGTATAAGGGCAAGAGTATTGAGATAAAGTGCCTCTGTCCATCAAAAAAACTAAGTTGGGAGTCATCATATTCCGTAGCATTATCTCACCGAAAAATTTTGATAGTTTTAAAAAACTAAGTGTGAATCATATTTGCAAATTTAATATAAATCACAGACAATTTAGAATGATTTTTCATCATGTAAATCTAAGTAAAACAAGAATAGTCATCAACAAAGATAACAAAATAGCATAATCCTCTTATAGAGGGAGTAAGATCAAGACTCCAAATATCAAAGTGAATCAAATCAAAAAGTGACTCAAAAGCATAAGTACTTTTAGTAAATGACAACACAGGTTGTTTTACAATCTGATAAGAAACACACTCTAAAGATTTTTTTAATGACATTTTCTAAAAGACCATTTGAAATTAAAGATGACAATTTATGGATAGAACAATGACCAAGACGATGATACCATAACTCAAAAGAAATAGTAGGGGAAGCAGCACATAAGCGAGGTGATATGGATGGAGGAATATGCAGGGAATTAAGCTCAAATATATGTCCAACTTTATGCCCTGTTCCAATGATCTATTTTGTTCGAGGATCCTACATACGACAATCATTAGAAGAAAAGATTACATCATAACCAACATCAACTAATTGACCAACAGAGATAAGATTAAAGGATATAGCAAGAACAAAATAAAACATCATTAAAGAATACTCTAGATAAAGAAACAGAACCATTGTGACTAACAGACATCAAGGAATCATTGGAAATGTTAATTGGAGGGGTAGTAGTGCTAGGTGACCAAGAAGAAAAGATTTTTGACTGACTAGTCATGTGATTATTACAAGCAAAGTCAAAGTACCAAGGAGGGTTACCTGAGAGAGTAGCTAAAGCAGTAGGTGGAGGGAAGGTACCATAAAGTAATTGCTTAAGGAGGGCCTTAAGATCACTAAAAACTGGTGAAGTGCCTATAGAAGTGGATGTATCATCAGCAGTAATAGGTGTGGAAAGAGCAGGCTTGGATGGTTGACTGAGTCGTGTGAAATTTTTATTCTGATCTGATCTGATCTGGGAAGACGAATAGAGCAGTGCTCAATGACATGTCCAGGCTTCTTACAATAATGATATAATAGAGAAGAGCAGTTTGTAGCAATATGTCCCTTCCTCTTACAGGTGCAACATTCAATCAGAGGACACCTAGAGAATAGATGATTGGCCTGGGGACAACAACAACACAATTTAGAGTTTTTCTCAATCACAGCAAAAGCCATATCAATGTTGTGCCTTAAAAGTCTCAATCGAGTTTCTTTTAACTTCAATTGAGGGAATGCATCCTCAAGAGTAGGAAGTGGGCTTTAGTGCAATAGAGAGGCACAAATAGGCTCAAACTTATCATTAAGTGCCATCAGGAATTGAATAAATCTCAGCCGATCATGGTAAGATGTAAAGGCATTAGCATCTTTATCACACTTGAATTTTGGCTTGGAATATGCCAATTGATCCCAGATAAATTCTACCTTGGTAAGAAACTCATACACAGGCTGACTAGGTTCTTGCTTCAGAGCACTGAGATCTTTCTAAAGCTAAAATTGATTGGAGAGATTGGAAGAGGTATAATGACTGGCAAGATAATCCCATACCTCTTTAGCAGTCTCATATCATCCAAATTGTTGATTGATACTAGTGGTGGAGGTGTTTCGAAACCATGTGATAATTTGGTGATTTTTGCTGTCCCAATCTTCCAAACGCTAAGCAAACTTAGCATCAGTTTCTGATTCATTATGAAGTGGATATTTTATGTCACCTGTAACATATTGCCACAATTTGCAACCTTTAAGGAACTTTTGCATGCTCTCCAACCAATGACGATAATTAGATCCATTCAGAAGTACGAAAATAGGCTGTGTAACATCATTCTTATCCATAGCAGTGATATAAGTCAAAATACAAATGGATTTGGCAAAAATAGAGGCTAGAAATGGAAAGAACACACCCAAAAATCTTAAGAACTGGTTCAACTCGTTCAGAACTCAGCCTAGAAATTAGTGACTCAGATAAATGAAAAAAATTGGAATTTCGGCAACCTAGCATGGTCTGGCGGCACGTGGCAGCTTGTGGCAGCTCCATTAGCGTTGAAGTTTTGATCGCAGCATCATAAGACAATGACGAACGTGATGGTCCAGTGTGTGGCATGGACGGAGCATGACAGAAGCACAAAGTAGAGGCAAACAGAGACTAAATGAAAAGAAAAGGATTGTAGCAAAGAGAAAATTGCAAATCTGGATTGTTCTTTAGATAATGAACAATCAGGTGCGGGAGAGATGCAAGAAAAGCTCTGATACCATGAAAACTAAATATGAGGCAATGGTAAAAAGCTTAGTTTATTCATTGTACAGAATGTCAAATATATATAAGAGAAAAGGAGGGAGAAGGATTTGACTCTCATAAGTACAATTAAAGAAATTAAATCAAATCCCTAAAGAATAGGAAATAAATCAAATAATCCTTAAAGAAAAGGAAACTGAAAGGAGGTAAAAAGGAAACTCATCAATCAAATATATTAATTGCAATTAACAAAAAAAAATACAATAATCTCTCTAATTTTTATCATTTACATGTGACTTGGCCAATTTTGAAAAATGAAAACACCTTTTACCATTTATCACCTTTCAAGATGTAATTCCTTTTAGTCATTTTCTCATTATGGTATAACAAAAATTTCACCTCAGGCTAGGATATTTATTGTTTGGTTGAAATTATGTTTTTAGTCCCAATAATTTTATCAAATTTTTAATCTAATTTATAATATTTAGGAAACAATATTGCATTTGAGAAACAAAGACACTAAAGAATTTTAATTAAAGAAAAAAGCCAATTCTAAAATGGGGTGAATTTTCTATTGAATAGTTCTAAACATTAGCAAATAAAAATTATTACTTATATCTTATTTTGATTTTTAGTTTGCATAAAAATATCTATCAAATATACAAACTACAAATAAAAAAAATAAAAATAATATAAACATAAAAGAGCAAAAGACCAATAATCATAAACAAATTTCAATATATATATATGAAACCATTCTTTCCAAACCATAAAATATATATTATATTAAAAAGATCAAAAGGCATTTGTGGTGTGGGTCCCTCCTCCCTACTCCCCTCATTCTCCTTTTTCAACGTTTAATTCCACAAATGGCAACCAGAAAAGAGCAAAGCAAGAAGTGCATGTCACTGGCTCTACTTCGGACTTCAAATTTAGATTTTAGACCACTACGCTTCAACCTTCAGTATGGTTTTAGACTTCAGAACTTTAGATTCATCAAATTGAAGCTCTCTCTGTTGGTTGTTGTTGCTGGTTGCTGGCTTTTCTCTTTTATTGTTTGGGAAAGGAAAACTAGAGCCGATGGCTCTGTTTCGTTAAGCTTTTTGTTTTTAGCTTTATATGATGCATCGCAACACCATTATATTATAGCCCATTAGCGTGATATTCGATGTGAGTTAGGCCGCATCCACCATTTTGCAGTCACATTTTGCAATGCAAGTCGCAATTTGAAACACTGATTCAATTAAACAACACTAATAGAAAAAGCATTGAGTCACTTTAAGACTTTTTATACAATTGTCTCATGAAAATTTTAAATACTCAAGAATAAAAAAAAATAATCAAGCATTTCAACAATATTTAAGCTTCAATTATCTAGTAGATATCGAAAAAAAGGAAGACATAAAAAAAATGTTTCAAAAATAGTTGAAAATGGAAGAGAAATGTGGATCTAATGGATAAACAGTGGGACGTGGTTGAACAACAGCGGCAATGGATTTTGGCTAGCGGGACATTGGCGACAAGGATCAATGATAACCAAAGTAGCTAGGCAATGTGGTTGTTCCTCCTTTAAAGTGCTACAAAGAAGGAGTAGGTTTTCTTCATAGAAGTGAGCTATTGTTGCATAGGGGGTAGGGTATTTTAAATGTTTTGGTAGCGAACCACTACAAAGAAAAATAGCATTTTTCAAAAATAGCAGCATTTAACAACAATTTTCTATAAACCACTGTTATATTGTAGTGAGTTTGACCGCTACTATTTAGTAGAAGTTTTGTCAACAACCACTGCTAAATTGTAGCAGTTGATACAAACATCGCAATATTCCATTTTTTTCTACTATTGGTGTACAATAGAAAAGAAGGCAAAGATGAATGTGATTTTTATGAATTGGCTAAGAGGAAGCAGTGGGCATATGTTTCAGAGAGTAAACAAAGAGTTTTTTATTTTTTGGAGGCATTAAAATATGCATTTACTCTATTCAATATATAGAGCTGATACATAATGTTAATATAAGCATTATCTGGCCAAATTTCAACTAATTCCTAAAAATCATGTAAACTAGAAAAATTCCTAAAATCTTAGTACATTAATCGATTATTCAACAACTAACAAATTATTTAATAACAAATATCTCTGCAACTACAAGGCACATGTCCAATAATCTCCTCCTTGCCATGGTAATTGCCAATGCATTTATCATGGTAGTTTGCATCTTATCTTCCTTTTTTTGCTTTTCTTCTTTTTCTTTCCATGTTTCATCTCCTCGACCTTTGTATGAACATCAAAAATTGAATCAAGAACATAGGCTTTGGAAACTTTTAACTCTTGGCTTTGTGCTTCCGTTGTGTTAGATCTTTCAAATGAAATTGAACTAATAGACTAAGAAATAGCATCATCAAAATCAATATGCTCTTCCTTCATTACATTAAGAGAAAAACTTTTTTCTCTCATTTTCACTTTGAATGCCTTTTTGCCACTTGCATGAGTAACTGTACACCATTTATCTTCAAAAATTACCTTGTGGCCTTTTTCCACAAGCTATCCAACACTAAGTAAATTTTGATTAATATCAAGAACATATAAAACATTAGAAATATATTTTAAATCTAATAAGGTTTCAATGGCCACAATTCCTTTGCCTTTTACATCAATGTATGCTCCATTTCCAATTCTAACTTTAAAAATAACAACTGTATCAAGCTCTATAAAGAGTTCTTAATTATAAGTCATATGGTTTGTACAACTACTACCTATAAGCCAACTTTCTATGGAGTGATTTATAGAACAACTTGATGCCACAAACAACATCTCTTCCTTAGGTTGATCTTGAACAACCTTGGCTTGTTGTTGCTGAGACTTGCATATTTTTTCCACATGACCTAATTGACCACATTTGTGACATTTGATATAAGGTCTCCACCAACACTTTGTTTGTGGATGATTTGTCTTTTTGAAGTGTGGACAAGGTGAAAAAATCCAATCTTTGTCGCTATTTTTCTTGTCTATGCCTTCTCCTGATTTTTGTGCTTTTGCATAAAGGGCACCTTCTATGGTCTTCTCTTATCTCAACATTCTCCTTTACTCCTGTGCCTACAATGCCTCACCAATTCTTCCAAAGATATAATTGATAAATCCTTTGACTCTTATAATGAAGAAATCTTATATTCATAATTTTTAGTTACAGTTACAAGGATTTTTTGCACAATATATTCATCAAGAAAATCCTTACAAAGTAATCTCACCTTATTCACTATATTTTGCAACCTATCAAAATATTCTTTGATGGTTTCTGACTTTTTTATTTTCTACATCTCAAACTCTATGATCAAGTTGAGCACTTGCATATTTTTGGTTCTATCATTGCCTTGATATTCTTTTTTTAGGTAGTCCCATATAACCTTTGATGACTCCAGATTCATAATTTTGGTGAATATGGTGCTTGAAACAGAAGAGAACAACTAACCTTTGGCTTTTGACCTCCGAGTCTTCTTCTCCTTATAGGTCTTGAGTTGAGTCATAGTAGGATTTTTAGGTAGTGGCGGAACGGCATAATCATCTTCAACAACTTCCTAGAGATCTAATGCATCAAGGTGGACTCTCATTCTAATAGCCCAAGCTTGATAATTGACACCGTTAAACATTAGAGGAGCAATATGGGACAGTGTTGTTTCATTTTCCACTTGTGAAGGTTGTTGTCTTTTATTTACTCAACCACAGATTCCTTTAAGAAGTTGGCTCTGATACCAATTTCTTGGTATACGACAACAAAGAAGGCAAAGACAAAATGGAGTTTTTATGAATTGGCTAAGAGGAAGCAGTAGGCATATGTGTCAAAGAGTAAACAAAGAGTTTTTTATTTGTTGGAGGCATTAAAATATTCATTTGCTTTATTCAATATGTAGAGCTGATACATAACGTTAACATAAGCATTATCTGGCCAAATTTCAACTAATTCCTAAAAATCATGTAAAACAAAAAAATTCCTAAAATCTTGGTCCATTGATCAATTATTCAACAACTAACAAATTATTCAATAACAAATATCTTTGCAATTCCAAGGCACATGTCCAACAACCACTGCTATGCAACCATCACAAAGTTCTAATTTTCCTGTAGTGATGTTTCCATGGATGCCAAGCCCTAATATATATGTCCATATTCTCATAAGGTTTATAGGGAATTATCGCATATTTTTAGTCAATATCCCCTACTTTGTAACCACCCTAAGCATGCTTTAGACACTCCATTTTTAAAAGAGGTTTGGTTGTTAATCCTTGTTAAAGTCTCCTTAATTTGGATTTAGTTCCATACGTCATAGGTAAGAAAGAAAAAACCATAGAGTGGAGAGATGATCAAACTAAAGATGGGAAGCAAAAAACGTGTTTGAAGGTCAAAAGTTGAGTTTGGAACCCTCTAAAGCCTACACTTACAAGTTGCAAGGGTTTGGAACCAAAATAGTCATCATACAATTTTCAACTAGTCTAAACCCATTTGTCTGTTGTGTGTGCTCATGTGTGTATTTATTCATTAAATTCGTTTGCATGTTATCTTGTGTTTATTTCTATGTGTATTAATTTAGCTACCTAATTATCATTGAAAGTGGTAGTTGTGTAAAGGTAAAACTCATATGTGGCCCATACAAACTTGTTATCTGATAATTTTCAAATTTGGTGGATTATAAATTATGTTTTTCCCTAAAGTACCTTTAATTTGGTTACTCCATTGATTATAGGGAGGCTTTTCCCTTTATTTTTTGTGTAAAATTAGGATCAGTATATTGCGTATTTGAATACTTATTCTATTAGCTTTGAAAAGTTTTCCAAACAATTTCAAGTTTATTTAAAAGTTTGGTTACTGTGGTTTTTAGTAGTTCTTGGGACCTAACAAATGTGCAAGTAAATAAGGGTCAAGATTTAAAAAAAAACTGTAAAGATATGCATAACTGATTACATTCTAAAATTCGTTAAAACTTACTTGAAAAAAGAAAGAATTAAAACCATTTTTTGATAGTTCCATTAATCATTTTTCTAAATAGTTGACAAGCATCCCATAACTTTCATTGGCGTGTTGCTATACCATTACCTTTTATATATTAGTCATAACTCCTGATTGTAAAATGCCGCATACACACACACACACACACACCTCTTTTCTAGTTTATAAATTATATATTAAGAGATTAAACTAAAAGACGTCTACCATAATAACTCCACTGTTGACTTTGTTTTGCATATTCTGATTTTTATACTTCACTTCTTCATTTTTTTAAGACTACTTACATATTCAATTATATATCCAGTTTAAATTCTTACATAGTACTTATTTTGTTATCGCAGCTCACTATGTCGAAGATCATTTTATTGAAATGTTTAATTACTAACAAATTATGACACCTGTACCTTGTAAGGATGTTCTCTTATTTAAACATGTTGCTTTATAATAGCACAAAGGAAGAGAAGGTTCTTTCCCAAATGAATTGGAACTATTGACTGGTCAAAAATTTTTCTTTGAGCTTGAAATAAGTCCATACAATTCTAAAATTAAGTGAGTGGCAAGATCTTATCAATCAATCTATTTTATCTTTCGAATTGAATTAGGTATACTTCTTACTAGTGGTAACGTAATGATTGATATGTTTGCTTTATTCTTTTGATCATTAACTATACACTAATATATGAACCACTACTTCTATCTTAGAGAACATGATTCAGCATGTCCACTGAATTTCCAATAAACTTGACCACAAGACTCCATACTGTATGCTTTGCTCTCAAATTACTATATAACTTCCCAATTTATACTGATTTTATGAGCTTGAACCTTTTGCAATAAATAACCTATTATTTATTCATTGCTTTTGTAGGAAACATCTTCTGTTATAAAACAATGAGATAGATCTTTGCTCATCAAGCTCATTCACTTCTTCTAAGAGGATATTTGATGAAATTGACGTTGTTAGATGGGCACTTCACATTTTTCTACCACAAGGCCAATGAAAACAATCAAGAAAGAAAATGATGAGTGAAGTCTTTATTACCAGTAATAAATATAACTTGAGACCTATTAATCATGACCAGACTACCTTTTCTTTTTTTGTTGACTTAGCTTCATGAACTTTGACAACATAGATTGCTTAATGTGACTTAGTTATTTTCTGAACTATTTAGCTTTCGTATACAATACTACATAGAGCTTTGAAAGCTTTCTATCTAGGAATTGATGTGTTTTATGATTTAAGCATTGCTCTGACTTTAATTGTTTATGGCCTTTTTTATTGTAGAGATGATAATGCTCAAAGGTGGGAACAATGAGGACAGCAGAATATGTGAACTTTTGATGTCATTAGAGTTGCTTATTGCATAAAATGAAGTTTGTGGATGTCACATATGTATTAGTTTTTAGGTATCAATCCCTAAGCCATTAATTTAATACAAAATAATTTTTTGACTATGTGATATAATAAACACTAATTTAACACCTTATGTTTGCATGGCAAGTCACATAATTTATGGTTAGTAAGGGTTTTTTTGACATTTGTTGTTCTGGCAAATAGTTATTGTATCAAACTTATATGGTTTGAAACAATTATCTAACATTTCATAATAGCTAGTGATTGAAAATGTTAAGAAAATTTTTAAGGTAATTCTAAAAGATTAAGGACCAAAGTAAAATTTTTAATTAGGTTAAGAACTAAATTGACATTATGGCCTTTTCCCAGTTTTAAATTTGTAATGATTTTTTAATCCAATAGAAAATAATCCAGCTCATTTAATCTTGGGCTAATACGAGTTGAGTTGTTATTTTTTTTTTTGGAAGTAAAGTTTCTCATTATTCTTAGCTCAAATTTAATACTTTACCCAACCCACTAACTGCAAGGACCCATAACAAAGTAATAAAATATTATTATTTTTTAAAATTATAATTTAAAGAATTAAACAAGGCATAAAAACTTGCGTAATACTTATTAGTATTATTTATATTATAGATTATTTATCTTATACAATGTGCTAAGTAGCTAGGGCCTAAAATCTAGATATTTCCTTATATTAACAATTTAACAAATTCAATTTAGTTAATAAATATAATTTAATACAAAGATATAAACATAAATTAAATTTCTAAATTTATTTTAAAGATTCAAGTTATTTGTGTTCACTTTTTGTAATTTTTAAAAATTTAAACTTTTATTAGTTTGGACAATAATATAACTTATTTAAATAAGTTGATTTTTCTTTAAGGACAATAGAACTGTTTTTCTCAATGAAGCGACTGGCATGAAAATGGCCCAATGGTCTAACTGAGCCTTTTTTGGGGCAACCCATAGACCCAAAAAATTTTGAGTGCACCGAATTGGCCTGTTTGATTAGATTCTTAAAAGTGCCTACCATTTTGATTTCTACCATCTAGAAGACTTTGGTGCACAGCCCAAAACTATTTTTATATTTATATCTTTTTTTTATATCTGTGTATTTATAACTCTTGATGCAGGAAGCAAAATAGCTGTTTGATGTTTCTATTTAAAACACTAGAAAAAGATAGACATAATTTTTACATAAATGCTTTCCATCAAAGCGTTCTTGCAATAACAAAAATTCCACATTAATACCAAATGGCCACTAAGATGGATTAAACTAGCCAATTTAATCATACCAAAAAATGTGTATATACAACACTAGTTGATATACACACACTATTCACTATTCACATTGTAACAACCAGAAAAGAGGAAAGATAAGAAATGAGAGAATAAAAGAGAAAAGAGGAAGCTGGGAAATTTTCGGAGAGCTGAAAATTTTCTAAGTCTTCTCGCCATAGCGAGAATGCCTCCTCGCAATAGCTAAGATGTTCCTAGCTGTAGCGAGTGCGACATTCCATACAGAAACCAGGGAGTTGCTCGCCATAGCGGCGCTATAGCGAAGGCAGAGGTCTGGAACAGGCCGAGCTCGCCGTAGCGACGCCATAGCGAAGGCAAAAGTCTGGAACTTGCACGAGCTCGCCGTAGCGAGGATGATGATTCGCTATAGCGAGAGCGGTCCAGAAAAAGCGTGAAAAGAGAGATCTGACTTTTTAAAAGAGTCTAAACTCTTCATTTCTCTCAGAACCGACCTGAGCTTCGACCAAGGAGAGAGAAAGAGCTGAGGAGAGAGAGAGAGACCTAGAGAAGCAAGGAGATCAAGCAAAGAGGTGAGTAATCTTTAGATTTCCCTAGCTTTTCTCCTTAGCTTGTTGTCTCCTCCTTTTGCTTTCTCTTTCTACGGTTTTAGAAGTTGTTTTGGGTTAGGTTTAGAAGAGGGAAATAGGAAAACTACTCTAGAAGGAGGGTAGAACTCATTTATCCTCAATTCTTCTTCCTTGCTTTCTTCTAGGAGAGCTTGAGAGAGGAAGGAGAGTGAGTAGAGTTCTAGAGAGAGAATCCCTAGATCTGTGAGGGTAGTGAGGGTTTAATTTGATGAAGAGTCTCTTTTAGCTTTGTGAGAGTTATTTAAGCTATGAGAGAGTAATTGGTGCTCCTTGTTCTGCCTAGGCTCAAAGGAAGAAACTCCACCTTGTTGTGAGTGTGAAATCAAGGAGGGAGAGGAGAAATTGAAAGGGAAGACTTGTGTAATCTGAGAAGGTAGCTCTCTACTCCTTTCTTGTTGCATGCTTGGTTGTGTAATAGTCATTATATCTTGTGTATGTGCTTGTATGATGAGATATGCCATTGATTTTGCCTTGATGCATCGGTACCAACATGCTTATGATGTGATTGTGGAAATTGCTCGGGTGAGGTGGTGCCGAAAGTCCCTTGAGACGGGTGAGGTGGAGCCAAAAGTCCCTAAACCAAGGGTGAGGCCGATCCAAAAGTCCTAAAGCTCGGGTGAGGCTAGACCGAAAGTCCCTCGAGCCTATTCTTGGCAATGGTTTGATATTATGGCGTGAAACACATGTGTGGTGTTTGTGACTTGTATGCATGTTTGACTAGTTATATGCCTTGATTGCATCTTGAATGAGTATGAGCTATTGAGATTCTCCCGAATCTCACCCCCTTCCCCTCCCATCCTATTATTCAGGTGGTGTTCAAGGAGAGGCGAGCACACCTCACGGAGCCTAGAAGAGCGTAGTAGCATGATGTATAGCTTTTGGTTATTTTGATGTATAAGGTGCCAAAATGAGAGTGCACCTATTCTTTTTGGAGTTGTAGCTATATGAGCACATGTGAATGTATGTACAAATGATGTATGGATGATATAAAGGGTTAAAGTAATGAGAATGTATAAGTTGGCCTTTTGAGGCTTATGTGAAATGGTGTATTCTCTTCCATAGCATTGTGAAATTGGAATGTACGATGATTTGAGTTATTTAGATAATTCATATATGTTATGGTTGCACTTTTAAATTTGCCCAATAGAGGTTAGAGCATGTGGGAGGTCATTTAGACCCGTTTTGAACCCCATGTGGTGCTAAAACCACCAAGTGGGTGAGCTCCGTCAAAGTATGACCGGATGAGCTCTTCTTGGTATGGAATTTGGCATGCCTCTAGAGTCTATTGAGAGCTTCTTGAGAAGCTAGAGTGGGTAATATTCGGAGGTCTAGAGAATATTTGGTGAATTGTTGAAATTGGAAAATTTCAATAGTTTGGTCATGGTACTGTTCATTGAGTCCGAAAATGAAACCATGTCATCCATAGACCAAATGATGTCCAAATGTCATGAAACTTTAGGACCATAAACTAGATATCCACAGTGACCTATACCAACTGGAAGCACCTTAATTGGAGGTCTGTAGAGAGAGAAACGATTTACTGAAGTTCTGTATCAGCATCAGGGAAGTTTCTGACCTTTGTTACTGTTTTATCGGGTTTCAAGGTCTTAGAACTCCTGAACTGATCTGGACTTATTTTTCTCCTCTATTTAACATCAGTAGCTTTCCAAATTGGTATAGTTTTCCCTGATTGGATTTTTGTGGATTTAATTACGAATTTCCGAAGTTCATGACAGTAAACTACACTAGTTCCAGGGACAGCTGGACATCTGTTCCTTTTTCGATGTCAATGAGGGTCTAAACGTTGAGATTGAGGCTGGGAGTTATTTTTAGTGTAAATTTAACATCCCAATATTTCCAGAGAGCTATGATTTGCTTGATTCCCATTTTTCTAGAATTAGTTGTGATTTTCCAAAGTTGGAGCCAGAAATATGCTTTATGGGCCCGAGTGAGAAATTGTATTTTCTGAGTTTTTGGCTTCTTACCCGTGGTTTGTGAGTTGTTTGAGACTATGTACAAGTTGTATACATGGTGTTTGAGTAGAGAATGTGAATGATGGGTTCACGGGACCCACGGGGCAAAATACGACCGGTTAAACCCCGACTTTAAGTAGTGAAATACTACGGTTTCGGTCAGTTTTCTGGGAAATCATATGGAGTCAAGCCTAGAGGGAGATGAACTAGAGTGTAGTCAGTAAGGTGTTACATTTTTGGTATCAGAGCAAAGGTTCAGGCACTTTTGCTCGATGTTGGGCTCTTGAATGGATTGAATTGCTTGTGTTTGGTGTAAATTGCCATGCAAGTGGTAACATTCATATGCATATGTGTTTGTGCTATGATTGTGGACTGAGGATTGCTACTTCTTTTCAGATATGGTTGAGACTAAACGGGGCAGGGGTAGAGGCAGGCCGCCCAGGGCTCAGAGAGTTGAGCCAGCGGTTCCGGTTGGGCCTGAGGATCCTCTGCGAACCATCATGGAGAGATTAGATCGGTTTGAAGCCATGATGGGCCAGCATGAGGAAATGTTAGAACAACAGAGGTATATCGCCCAACAGCAACATGATATGATCATGCACCTGCAAGATACCCTGGCCAGGCAAGAGGAAGCCAGGAGGGAAGCCCCTATACCTCAGCCATCTACATCTGGCAACCCACCTGCACATCCCTTGGAGCCTGTAGTAGCTCATACCCAGACGCCTATCCAGAAACTGTTGAAGCAGTTTAGGCAAAACAATCCACCCACGTTTGACGGGGAGTTGGATGCGGATAAGGCGGAGGCTTGGGTTAGGGAGCTAGAGAAAATCTTCTCGGTAATGAGTTGTACTACCGAGCAGAAAGCGCAGCTAGCCACGTTTATGTTGAAAAAGGAAGCTGATAGATGGTGGTGTAGCACGCAACCTTTAATGGAGACCAAGGATATACCGATAAACTAGGAAAGTTTCTTGGTTGAGTTCTATGAGAAATATTTCCCTAGTTCGGTGAGGAAGAAGAAAGAGATGGAGTTTATGAGTTTGAGACAGACGGATGAGATGACTGTGGACCAGTATGTGGCTAAGTTCATGGAGTTGTCTCGGTATTCCTCTTACCTCCAGAGGTATGATGATGAACCCTGGAGATGTGAGCAGTTCGAGACCGGATTGAAACCTCTGATTAGCGACAGAGTGACCCCACAACGGATCAGGAAGTTTAATACCATTGTGGAGGTCAGCAGGGTGATTGAGACTAACCTGCGGATTATTATGCCGGTGACGGCCATAGCTAGTCAGAAGGAGGTTTCAGAATTGAAAAGGCTAAGACCGGAAGAGGGTTCTAGTGTGACACCCAGTGCCAAGAAGAGAGGCAAGGGGCCATGGAACCGAAGGCCACAGCGGGGTAAGCCGATGCCGCCTCCTCGGGGCCAGTCATCCTTCCAGCAGTCTCCGGTGACTTGCTTCAAATGTGGGAAGCTGGGATACATTGCGAGACACTGTCCTCAGATGGACATAGCGCCTCCTCCTAGGCCACAGACCCAGGGTCGAGTGTTCGCCCTCACTCAACAGGAAGCTAGTGCGTCCCCCAGTATGATCCGAGGTACGTGGATAGTAAATGGCTTTCCTGTAGTTGCTATGTTTGACTCGGGTGCTAGTCACTCGTTTATATCTTATGATTGTGTGAGGCGATTAGGTCTGACTGTGAGTGTCTTGCCATTTGACTTGTTTGTCACTATACCCACTGGAGGTCCCGTGATTACTTCCCATACTTGCTTGAATGTCACTGTTCAGTTTAACCATTGTCATACCACTATTGATTTGATATGTATGCCTTTCCATGATATTGATATGATTGTTGGTATGAACTGATTAGCTGCAAATAATGCAGTACTTGACTGTGAACACCGAACTATTTCCTTACCTGCTTGTGGGACCATACCTAGGGTAGGAGCTGAGTTATCCTTTTTGACTACTGCCCAGGCTGTGAGGCATTTAGAGTGTGGATGTCAAGGGTTTCTAGTCTTTTTCTCTATTCGGGTTGAGGTAGAGGAAGGGATAGAGGAGATCCCGATTGTTAGGGAATTCCCGGAAGTTTTCCCTAAAGAGTTTGGCTTTAGTGGTCTACCCCCTGAGAGAGAGCTAGAGTTCCCTATAGACATAGTGCCTGGGGCTGGACCGGTGTCCAAGGCTCCCTACAGGATAGCTCCCACCGAGCTTGCAGAGTTGAAAAAGCAGATAGAGGAATTGTTAGAGAAAGGGTTTATCCGCCCTAGTGTATCACCTTGGGGAGCTCCAGTGTTATTTGTGAGAAAGAAAGATGGTAGCTTGCGTTTATGCATAGATTATAGAGAGTTAAATAAAGTTACCATCAAGAATAAATATCCTCTCCCTAGGATTGATGATCTGTTAGATCAGTTGGCTGGGGCATCTGTATTTTCCAAGATAGATCTTAGATCTGGGTACCACCAGTTGAGAGTGAGAGTTGAAGACGTCTCCAAGACGGCCTTCAGAACGCGATATGGGCACTATGAGTTCCTTGTGATGCCATTCGGACTGACGAATGCGCCGGCTGTGTTCATGGATTACATGAACAGGGTATTCAGACCGTATTTAGATCAGTTTGTGGTAGTTTTCATTGATGATATCCTAGTGTACTCTAGATCTTTTGAAGAGCACGAGAGGCATTTGAGATTAGTCCTAGAAACCTTGAGAGAGAAAAGGTTGTACGCCAAACTTAGTAAATGTGAGTTTTGGCTGACCGAGGTGAGATTCTTAGGTCATGTGATCTCACGAGATGGGGTTGCGGTTGATCCCCATAAAGTTGAGGATGTGTTACAGTGGGATAGACCTAGAACGATCACCGAGGTCAGGAGTTTCCTAGGTTTGGTGGGGTATTATAGACGATTTATTCAGGGATTTTCTCAGATGGCCTTACCACTGACGAGGCTAACTAGGAAAGAGACGCTGTTTGTGTGGGATGATAGCTGTGAGGGAAGTTTCCAGGAGTTGAAACTTCGTTTGACCACTGCCCCTATACTGATTATCCCTGACCCTAGTGAACCATTTGTGGTTTATTGTGATGCTTCGGGCAAAGGGTTAGGATGTGTGTTGATGCAGCAGGGTAGAGTAGTGGCTTATGCCTCGAGGCAGTTGAGGCCTCATGAGGAGAGTTATCCCACACATGACCTGGAGTTAGCTGCCATAGTGTTTGCTCTTAAAATCTGGAGAAACTATCTGTATGGTGCTACCACAGAGATCTATAGTGATCATAAGAGTCTGAAATACCTATTTGACCAGAAAGAACTCAATATGAGACAGAGAAGATGGATGGAGTTTCTGAAAGATTATGATTATGTGTTGAAATACCATCCGGGCAAGGCCAATGTGGTGGCAAATGCCCTGAGTAGGAAATCCATCCATGTGGCCCATATGATGATTAGAGAGCAAGAGCTCTTAGAGAAGTTCAGAAACTTGAACCTCTCTTGCCAGGTGGTTTCGGGTAGATTGTATCTAAGTGAAACCCGAATTGAGAATGTATTGAGAATTCAGATCTTAGATGCCCAGAGAGAGGATGAGTTCCTGAAACGGATCAGGAATGAGATCTCCCAAGGTAAGACCTCAAATTTCAAGGTGTCTGAGGATGGTATGGTAGTATATCGGGATAGAATCTGTGTGCCTAGTTGAAATGAGTTGAGAGAAGGCATTTTAGAAGAGGCACATAAGAGTAAGTATACTATCCACCCAGGTGCCACTAAGATGTATCAGGATTTGAAACAAATTTTCTGGTGGCCGGGAATGAAAAGTGAGGTGACAGCCTATGTGGCTAGATGCCTAGTGTGTCAGAGGGTGAAAATAGAACATCAAAGACCGGCTGGGTTGTTGCAACCTCTAGATATCCCTGAGTGGAAGTGGGATAGTATAGCCATGGACTTTGTGATGGGGTTACCCAGGACCTCCTCTGGACACGATGCTATTTGGGTAGTTGTGGATCGATTGACGAAGTCTGCACACTTTTTAGCTATTAAGGCTACTTATATACTGGAGAGATTAGCCCAGTTGTATATCAAAGAGATAGTGCGACTTCATGGAGTGCCCAATAGCATAGTTTCGGATAGAGACCCCAGGTTCACATCGAACTTTTGGAGGTCATTGCAGCATGCCTTAGGGACCAGGTTGCGGTTTAGTACTGCATATCACCCCCATACAGATGGTCAGACTGAGAGGACCATCCAGACCTTAGAAGACATGTTGAGGGCGTGTGTGTTAGAGATGAAGGGTAACTGGGATGCGTATTTACCATTAGCAGAGTTTGCTTATAACAATAGTTACCATTCCAGTATCCAGATAGCCCCTTATGAGGCTTTGTATGGGAGAAAGTGCAGATCCCCTCTGTGTTGGGTTGAGCTAGGTGAGAGGAATATAATAGGACCTGAGATTGTGGACCAGACCACCCGACAGATAGAGTTGATTAGAAAGAGACTCCTCACGGCCCAGAGTAGGCAGAAAAGCTATGCTGATAAGAGAAGGAGGCCGTTAGAGTTTGAGATTGGAGACCATGTGTTCATTCGAGTGTCTCCAGTGACGGGAGTAGGTCGGTCAATGAGGGTAAGAAAGCTCAGTCCTAGGTATATTAGTCCGTTTGAAATTTTTGAGAAAATTGGACCCGTGGCTTACCGAATAGCCTTGCCTCCTAACCTAGCCCAAATCCACAGTGTTTTTCATGTCTCCCAATTGAAAAAGTATAGGTCTGACCCCTCACACGTCATAGAATATGAGCATGTGCAATTGCAGGAAGATCTTTCCTATGTAGTGAAACCGAAGAGAATTGTGGATGCTCAGCTGAAACAGTTGAGGAGCAAGAGCATTCCTCTGGTGAAAGTGATATGGAGAGGTCTGACATCGGAAGAAGCAACCTGGGAGATAGAGGATGAAATGAGACAAAAACATCCAGAATTATTCCCTTAAGGTATGTATTTAAATTTCGAGGACGAAATTTCTTTTAAGGGGGTGGAAATGTAACAACCAGAAAAGAGGAAAGATAAGAAATGAGAGAATAAAAGAGAAAAGAGGAAGCTGGGAAATTTTCGGAGAGCTAAAAATTTTCTAAGTCTTCTCGCCATAGCGAGAAATAGAGTCGCCATAGCGAGAATGCCTCCTCGGAATAGCTAAGATGTTCCTAGCTGTAGCGAGTGCGACATTCCATACAGAAACCAGGGAGTTGCTCGCCATAGCGGCGCTATAGCGAAGGCAGAGGTCTGGAACAGGCCGAGCTCGCCGTAGCGACGCCATAGCGAAGGCAAAAGTCTGGAACTTGCACGAGCTCGCCGTAGCGAGGATGATGATTCGCTATAGCGAGAGCGGTCCAGAAAAAGCGTGAAAAGAGAGATCTGACTTTTTAAAAGAGTCTAAACTCTTCATTTCTCTCAGAACCGACCTGAGCTTCGACCAAGGAGAGAGAAAGAGCTGAGGAGAGAGAGAGAGACCTAGAGAAGCAAGGAGATCAAGCAAAGAGGTGAGTAATCTTTAGATTTCCCTAGCTTTTCTCCTTAGCTTGTTGTCTCCTCCTTTTGCTTTCTCTTTCTACGGTTTTAGAAGTTGTTTTGGGTTAGGTTTAGAAGAGGGAAATAGGAAAACTACTCTAGAAGGAGGGTAGAACTCATTTATCCTCAATTCTTCTTCCTTGCTTTCTTCTAGGAGAGCTTGAGAGAGGAAGGAGAGTGAGTAGAGTTCTAGAGAGAGAATCCCTAGATCTGTGAGGGTAGTGAGGGTTTAATTTGATGAAGAGTCTCTTTTAGCTTTGTGAGAGTTATTTAAGCTATGAGAGAGTAATTGGTGCTCCTTGTTCTGCCTAGGCTCAAAGGAAGAAACTCCACCTTGTTGTGAGTGTGAAATCAAGGAGGGAGAGGAGAAATTGAAAGGGAAGACTTGTGTAATCTGAGAAGGTAGCTCTCTACTCCTTTCTTGTTGCATGCTTGGTTGTGTAATAGTCATTATATCTTGTGTATGTGCTTGTATGATGAGATATGCCATTGATTTTGCCTTGATGCATCGGTACCAACATGCTTATGATGTGATTGTGGAAATTGCTCGGGTGAGGTGGTGCCGAAAGTCCCTTGAGACGGGTGAGGTGGAGCCAAAAGTCCCTAAACCAAGGGTGAGGCCGATCCAAAAGTCCTAAAGCTCGGGTGAGGCTAGACCGAAAGTCCCTCGAGCCTATTCTTGGCAATGGTTTGATATTATGGCGTGAAACACATGTGTGGTGTTTGTGACTTGTATGCATGTTTGACTAGTTATATGCCTTGATTGCATCTTGAATGAGTATGAGCTATTGAGATTCTCCCGAATCTCACCCCCTTCCCCTCCCATCCTATTATTCAGGTGGTGTTCAAGGAGAGGCGAGCACACCTCACGGAGCCTAGAAGAGCGTAGTAGCATGATGTATAGCTTTTGGTTATTTTGATGTATAAGGTGCCAAAATGAGAGTGCACCTATTCTTTTTGGAGTTGTAGCTATATGAGCACATGTGAATGTATGTACAAATGATGTATGGATGATATAAAGGGTTAAAGTAATGAGAATGTATAAGTTGGCCTTTTGAGGCTTATGTGAAATGGTGTATTCTCTTCCATAGCATTGTGAAATTGGAATGTACGATGATTTGAGTTATTTAGATAATTCATATATGTTATGGTTGCACTTTTAAATTTGCCCAATAGAGGTTAGAGCATGTGGGAGGTCATTTAGACCCGTTTTGAACCCCATGTGGTGCTAAAACCACCAAGTGGGTGAGCTCCGTCAAAGTATGACCGGATGAGCTCTTCTTGGTATGGAATTTGGCATGCCTCTAGAGTCTATTGAGAGCTTCTTGAGAAGCTAGAGTGGGTAATATTCGGAGGTCTAGAGAATATTTGGTGAATTGTTGAAATTGGAAAATTTCAATAGTTTGGTCATGGTACTGTTCATTGAGTCCGAAAATGAAACCATGTCATCCATAGACCAAATGATGTCCAAATGTCATGAAACTTTAGGACCATAAACTAGATATCCACAGTGACCTATACCAACTGGAAGCACCTTAATTGGAGGTCTGTAGAGAGAGAAACGATTTACTGAAGTTCTGTATCAGCATCAGGGAAGTTTCTGACCTTTGTTACTGTTTTATCGGGTTTCAAGGTCTTAGAACTCCTGAACTGATCTGGACTTATTTTTCTCCTCTATTTAACATCAGTAGCTTTCCAAATTGGTATAGTTTTCCCTGATTGGATTTTTGTGGATTTAATTACGAATTTCCGAAGTTCATGACAGTAAACTACACTAGTTCCAGGGACAGCTGGACATCTGTTCCTTTTTCGATGTCAATGAGGGTCTAAACGTTGAGATTGAGGCTGGGAGTTATTTTTAGTGTAAATTTAACATCCCAATATTTCCAGAGAGCTATGATTTGCTTGATTCCCATTTTTCTAGAATTAGTTGTGATTTTCCAAAGTTGGAGCCAGAAATATGCTTTATGGGCCCGAGTGAGAAATTGTATTTTCTGAGTTTTTGGCTTCTTACCCGTGGTTTGTGAGTTGTTTGAGACTATGTACAAGTTGTATACATGGTGTTTGAGTAGAGAATGTGAATGATGGGTTCACGGGACCCACGGGGCAAAATACGACCGGTTAAACCCCGACTTTAAGTAGTGAAATACTACGGTTTCGGTCAGTTTTCTGGGAAATCATATGGAGTCAAGCCTAGAGGGAGATGAACTAGAGTGTAGTCAGTAAGGTGTTACATTTTTGGTATCAGAGCAAAGGTTCAGGCACTTTTGCTCGATGTTGGGCTCTTGAATGGATTGAATTGCTTGTGTTTGGTGTAAATTGCCATGCAAGTGGTAACATTCATATGCATATGTGTTTGTGCTATGATTGTGGACTGAGGATTGCTACTTCTTTTCAGATATGGTTGAGACTAAACGGGGCAGGGGTAGAGGCAGGCCGCCCAGGGCTCAGAGAGTTGAGCCAGCGGTTCCGGTTGGGCCTGAGGATCCTCTGCGAACCATCATGGAGAGATTAGATCGGTTTGAAGCCATGATGGGCCAGCATGAGGAAATGTTAGAACAACAGAGGTATATCGCCCAACAGCAACATGATATGATCATGCACCTGCAAGATACCCTGGCCAGGCAAGAGGAAGCCAGGAGGGAAGCCCCTATACCTCAGCCATCTACATCTGGCAACCCACCTGCACATCCCTTGGAGCCTGTAGTAGCTCATACCCAGACGCCTATCCAGAAACTGTTGAAGCAGTTTAGGCAAAACAATCCACCCACGTTTGACGGGGAGTTGGATGCGGATAAGGCGGAGGCTTGGGTTAGGGAGCTAGAGAAAATCTTCTCGGTAATGAGTTGTACTACCGAGCAGAAAGCGCAGCTAGCCACGTTTATGTTGAAAAAGGAAGCTGATAGATGGTGGTGTAGCACGCAACCTTTAATGGAGACCAAGGATATACCGATAAACTAGGAAAGTTTCTTGGTTGAGTTCTATGAGAAATATTTCCCTAGTTCGGTGAGGAAGAAGAAAGAGATGGAGTTTATGAGTTTGAGACAGACGGATGAGATGACTGTGGACCAGTATGTGGCTAAGTTCATGGAGTTGTCTCGGTATTCCTCTTACCTCCAGAGGTATGATGATGAACCCTGGAGATGTGAGCAGTTCGAGACCGGATTGAAACCTCTGATTAGCGACAGAGTGACCCCACAACGGATCAGGAAGTTTAATACCATTGTGGAGGTCAGCAGGGTGATTGAGACTAACCTGCGGATTATTATGCCGGTGACGGCCATAGCTAGTCAGAAGGAGGTTTCAGAATTGAAAAGGCTAAGACCGGAAGAGGGTTCTAGTGTGACACCCAGTGCCAAGAAGAGAGGCAAGGGGCCATGGAACCGAAGGCCACAGCGGGGTAAGCCGATGCCGCCTCCTCGGGGCCAGTCATCCTTCCAGCAGTCTCCGGTGACTTGCTTCAAATGTGGGAAGCTGGGATACATTGCGAGACACTGTCCTCAGATGGACATAGCGCCTCCTCCTAGGCCACAGACCCAGGGTCGAGTGTTCGCCCTCACTCAACAGGAAGCTAGTGCGTCCCCCAGTATGATCCGAGGTACGTGGATAGTAAATGGCTTTCCTGTAGTTGCTATGTTTGACTCGGGTGCTAGTCACTCGTTTATATCTTATGATTGTGTGAGGCGATTAGGTCTGACTGTGAGTGTCTTGCCATTTGACTTGTTTGTCACTATACCCACTGGAGGTCCCGTGATTACTTCCCATACTTGCTTGAATGTCACTGTTCAGTTTAACCATTGTCATACCACTATTGATTTGATATGTATGCCTTTCCATGATATTGATATGATTGTTGGTATGAACTGATTAGCTGCAAATAATGCAGTACTTGACTGTGAACACCGAACTATTTCCTTACCTGCTTGTGGGACCATACCTAGGGTAGGAGCTGAGTTATCCTTTTTGACTACTGTCCAGGCTGTGAGGCATTTAGAGTGTGGATGTCAAGGGTTTCTAGTCTTTTTCTCTATTCGGGTTGAGGTAGAGGAAGGGATAGAGGAGATCCCGATTGTTAGGGAATTCCCGGAAGTTTTCCCTAAAGAGTTTGGCTTTAGTGGTCTACCCCCTGAGAGAGAGCTAGAGTTCCCTATAGACATAGTGCCTGGGGCTGGACCGGTGTCCAAGGCTCCCTACAGGATAGCTCCCACCGAGCTTGCAGAGTTGAAAAAGCAGATAGAGGAATTGTTAGAGAAAGGGTTTATCCGCCCTAGTGTATCACCTTGGGGAGCTCCAGTGTTATTTGTGAGAAAGAAAGATGGTAGCTTGCGTTTATGCATAGATTATAGAGAGTTAAATAAAGTTACCATCAAGAATAAATATCCTCTCCCTAGGATTGATGATCTGTTAGATCAGTTGGCTGGGGCATCTGTATTTTCCAAGATAGATCTTAGATCTGGGTACCACCAGTTGAGAGTGAGAGTTGAAGACGTCTCCAAGACGGCCTTCAGAACGCGATATGGGCACTATGAGTTCCTTGTGATGCCATTCGGACTGACGAATGCGCCGGCTGTGTTCATGGATTACATGAACAGGGTATTCAGACCGTATTTAGATCAGTTTGTGGTAGTTTTCATTGATGATATCCTAGTGTACTCTAGATCTTTTGAAGAGCACGAGAGGCATTTGAGATTAGTCCTAGAAACCTTGAGAGAGAAAAGGTTGTACGCCAAACTTAGTAAATGTGAGTTTTGGCTGACCGAGGTGAGATTCTTAGGTCATGTGATCTCACGAGATGGGGTTGCGGTTGATCCCCATAAAGTTGAGGCTGTGTTACAGTGGGATAGACCTAGAACGATCACCGAGGTCAGGAGTTTCCTAGGTTTGGTGGGGTATTATAGACGATTTATTCAGGGATTTTCTCAGATGGCCTTACCACTGACGAGGCTAACTAGGAAAGAGACGCTGTTTGTGTGGGATGATAGCTGTGAGGGAAGTTTCCAGGAGTTGAAACTTCGTTTGACCACTGCCCCTATACTGATTATCCCTGACCCTAGTGAACCATTTGTGGTTTATTGTGATGCTTCGGGCAAAGGGTTAGGATGTGTGTTGATGCAGCAGGGTAGAGTAGTGGCTTATGCCTCGAGGCAGTTGAGGCCTCATGAGGAGAGTTATCCCACACATGACCTGGAGTTAGCTGCCATAGTGTTTGCTCTTAAAATCTGGAGAAACTATCTGTATGGTGCTACCACAGAGATCTATAGTGATCATAAGAGTCTGAAATACCTATTTGACCAGAAAGAACTCAATATGAGACAGAGAAGATGGATGGAGTTTCTGAAAGATTATGATTATGTGTTGAAATACCATCCGGGCAAGGCCAATGTGGTGGCAAATGCCCTGAGTAGGAAATCCATCCATGTGGCCCATATGATGATTAGAGAGCAAGAGCTCTTAGAGAAGTTCAGAAACTTGAACCTCTCTTGCCAGGTGGTTTCGGGTAGATTGTATCTAAGTGAAACCCGAATTGAGAATGTATTGAGAATTCAGATCTTAGATGCCCAGAGAGAGGATGAGTTCCTGAAACGGATCAGGAATGAGATCTCCCAAGGTAAGACCTCAAATTTCAAGGTGTCTGAGGATGGTATGGTAGTATATCGGGATAGAATCTGTGTGCCTAGTTGAAATGAGTTGAGAGAAGGCATTTTAGAAGAGGCACATAAGAGTAAGTATACTATCCACCCAGGTGCCACTAAGATGTATCAGGATTTGAAACAAATTTTCTGGTGGCCGGGAATGAAAAGTGAGGTGACAGCCTATGTGGCTAGATGCCTAGTGTGTCAGAGGGTGAAAATAGAACATCAAAGACCGGCTGGGTTGTTGCAACCTCTAGATATCCCTGAGTGGAAGTGGGATAGTATAGCCATGGACTTTGTGATGGGGTTACCCAGGACCTCCTCTGGACACGATGCTATTTGGGTAGTTGTGGATCGATTGACGAAGTCTGCACACTTTTTAGCTATTAAGGCTACTTATATACTGGAGAGATTAGCCCAGTTGTATATCAAAGAGATAGTGCGACTTCATGGAGTGCCCAATAGCATAGTTTCGGATAGAGACCCCAGGTTCACATCGAACTTTTGGAGGTCATTGCAGCATGCCTTAGGGACCAGGTTGCGGTTTAGTACTGCATATCACCCCCATACAGATGGTCAGACTGAGAGGACCATCCAGACCTTAGAAGACATGTTGAGGGCGTGTGTGTTAGAGATGAAGGGTAACTGGGATGCGTATTTACCATTAGCAGAGTTTGCTTATAACAATAGTTACCATTCCAGTATCCAGATAGCCCCTTATGAGGCTTTGTATGGGAGAAAGTGCAGATCCCCTCTGTGTTGGGTTGAGCTAGGTGAGAGGAATATAATAGGACCTGAGATTGTGGACCAGACCACCCGACAGATAGAGTTGATTAGAAAGAGACTCCTCACGGCCCAGAGTAGGCAGAAAAGCTATGCTGATAAGAGAAGGAGGCCGTTAGAGTTTGAGATTGGAGACCATGTGTTCATTCGAGTGTCTCCAGTGACGGGAGTAGGTCGGTCAATGAGGGTAAGAAAGCTCAGTCCTAGGTATATTAGTCCGTTTGAAATTTTTGAGAAAATTGGACCCGTGGCTTACCGAATAGCCTTGCCTCCTAACCTAGCCCAAATCCACAGTGTTTTTCATGTCTCCTAATTGAAAAAGTATAGGTCTGACCCCTCACACGTCATAGAATATGAGCATGTGCAATTGCAGGAAGATCTTTCCTATGTAGTGAAACCGAAGAGAATTGTGGATGCTCAGCTGAAACAGTTGAGGAGCAAGAGCATTCCTCTGGTGAAAGTGATATGGAGAGGTCTGACATCGGAAGAAGCAACCTGGGAGATAGAGGATGAAATGAGACAAAAACATCCAGAATTATTCCCTTAAGGTATGTATTTAAATTTCGAGGACGAAATTTCTTTTAAGGGGGTGGAAATGTAACAACCAGAAAAGAGGAAAGATAAGAAATGAGAGAATAAAAGAGAAAAGAGGAAGCTGGGAAATTTTCGGAGAGCTAAAAATTTTCTAAGTCTTCTCGCCATAGCGAGAAATAGAGTCGCCATAGCGAGAATGCCTCCTCGGAATAGCTAAGATGTTCCTAGCTGTAGCGAGTGCGACATTCCATACAGAAACCAGGGAGTTGCTCGCCATAGCGGCGCTATAGCGAAGGCAGAGGTCTGGAACAGGCCGAGCTCGCCGTAGCGACGCCATAGCGAAGGCAAAAGTCTGGAACTTGCACGAGCTCGCCGTAGCGAGGATGATGATTCGCTATAGCGAGAGCGGTCCAGAAAAAGCGTGAAAAGAGAGATCTGACTTTTTAAAAGAGTCTAAACTCTTCATTTCTCTCAGAACCGACCTGAGCTTCGACCAAGGAGAGAGAAAGAGCTGAGGAGAGAGAGAGAGACCTAGAGAAGCAAGGAGATCAAGCAAAGAGGTGAGTAATCTTTAGATTTCCCTAGCTTTTCTCCTTAGCTTGTTGTCTCCTCCTTTTGCTTTCTCTTTCTACGGTTTTAGAAGTTGTTTTGGGTTAGGTTTAGAAGAGGGAAATAGGAAAACTACTCTAGAAGGAGGGTAGAACTCATTTATCCTCAATTCTTCTTCCTTGCTTTCTTCTAGGAGAGCTTGAGAGAGGAAGGAGAGTGAGTAGAGTTCTAGAGAGAGAATCCCTAGATCTGTGAGGGTAGTGAGGGTTTAATTTGATGAAGAGTCTCTTTTAGCTTTGTGAGAGTTATTTAAGCTATGAGAGAGTAATTGGTGCTCCTTGTTCTGCCTAGGCTCAAAGGAAGAAACTCCACCTTGTTGTGAGTGTGAAATCAAGGAGGGAGAGGAGAAATTGAAAGGGAAGACTTGTGTAATCTGAGAAGGTAGCTCTCTACTCCTTTCTTGTTGCATGCTTGGTTGTGTAATAGTCATTATATCTTGTGTATGTGCTTGTATGATGAGATATGCCATTGATTTTGCCTTGATGCATCGGTACCAACATGCTTATGATGTGATTGTGGAAATTGCTCGGGTGAGGTGGTGCCGAAAGTCCCTTGAGACGGGTGAGGTGGAGCCAAAAGTCCCTAAACCAAGGGTGAGGCCGATCCAAAAGTCCTAAAGCTCGGGTGAGGCTAGACCGAAAGTCCCTCGAGCCTATTCTTGGCAATGGTTTGATATTATGGCGTGAAACACATGTGTGGTGTTTGTGACTTGTATGCATGTTTGACTAGTTATATGCCTTGATTGCATCTTGAATGAGTATGAGCTATTGAGATTCTCCCGAATCTCACCCCCTTCCCCTCCCATCCTATTATTCAGGTGGTGTTCAAGGAGAGGCGAGCACACCTCACGGAGCCTAGAAGAGCGTAGTAGCATGATGTATAGCTTTTGGTTATTTTGATGTATAAGGTGCCAAAATGAGAGTGCACCTATTCTTTTTGGAGTTGTAGCTATATGAGCACATGTGAATGTATGTACAAATGATGTATGGATGATATAAAGGGTTAAAGTAATGAGAATGTATAAGTTGGCCTTTTGAGGCTTATGTGAAATGGTGTATTCTCTTCCATAGCATTGTGAAATTGGAATGTACGATGATTTGAGTTATTTAGATAATTCATATATGTTATGGTTGCACTTTTAAATTTGCCCAATAGAGGTTAGAGCATGTGGGAGGTCATTTAGACCCGTTTTGAACCCCATGTGGTGCTAAAACCACCAAGTGGGTGAGCTCCGTCAAAGTATGACCGGATGAGCTCTTCTTGGTATGGAATTTGGCATGCCTCTAGAGTCTATTGAGAGCTTCTTGAGAAGCTAGAGTGGGTAATATTCGGAGGTCTAGAGAATATTTGGTGAATTGTTGAAATTGGAAAATTTCAATAGTTTGGTCATGGTACTGTTCATTGAGTCCGAAAATGAAACCATGTCATCCATAGACCAAATGATGTCCAAATGTCATGAAACTTTAGGACCATAAACTAGATATCCACAGTGACCTATACCAACTGGAAGCACCTTAATTGGAGGTCTGTAGAGAGAGAAACGATTTACTGAAGTTCTGTATCAGCATCAGGGAAGTTTCTGACCTTTGTTACTGTTTTATCGGGTTTCAAGGTCTTAGAACTCCTGAACTGATCTGGACTTATTTTTCTCCTCTATTTAACATCAGTAGCTTTCCAAATTGGTATAGTTTTCCCTGATTGGATTTTTGTGGATTTAATTACGAATTTCCGAAGTTCATGACAGTAAACTACACTAGTTCCAGGGACAGCTGGACATCTGTTCCTTTTTCGATGTCAATGAGGGTCTAAACGTTGAGATTGAGGCTGGGAGTTATTTTTAGTGTAAATTTAACATCCCAATATTTCCAGAGAGCTATGATTTGCTTGATTCCCATTTTTCTAGAATTAGTTGTGATTTTCCAAAGTTGGAGCCAGAAATATGCTTTATGGGCCCGAGTGAGAAATTGTATTTTCTGAGTTTTTGGCTTCTTACCCGTGGTTTGTGAGTTGTTTGAGACTATGTACAAGTTGTATACATGGTGTTTGAGTAGAGAATGTGAATGATGGGTTCACGGGACCCACGGGGCAAAATACGACCGGTTAAACCCCGACTTTAAGTAGTGAAATACTACGGTTTCGGTCAGTTTTCTGGGAAATCATATGGAGTCAAGCCTAGAGGGAGATGAACTAGAGTGTAGTCAGTAAGGTGTTACATTTTTGGTATCAGAGCAAAGGTTCAGGCACTTTTGCTCGATGTTGGGCTCTTGAATGGATTGAATTGCTTGTGTTTGGTGTAAATTGCCATGCAAGTGGTAACATTCATATGCATATGTGTTTGTGCTATGATTGTGGACTGAGGATTGCTACTTCTTTTCAGATATGGTTGAGACTAAACGGGGCAGGGGTAGAGGCAGGCCGCCCAGGGCTCAGAGAGTTGAGCCAGCGGTTCCGGTTGGGCCTGAGGATCCTCTGCGAACCATCATGGAGAGATTAGATCGGTTTGAAGCCATGATGGGCCAGCATGAGGAAATGTTAGAACAACAGAGGTATATCGCCCAACAGCAACATGATATGATCATGCACCTGCAAGATACCCTGGCCAGGCAAGAGGAAGCCAGGAGGGAAGCCCCTATACCTCAGCCATCTACATCTGGCAACCCACCTGCACATCCCTTGGAGCCTGTAGTAGCTCATACCCAGACGCCTATCCAGAAACTGTTGAAGCAGTTTAGGCAAAACAATCCACCCACGTTTGACGGGGAGTTGGATGCGGATAAGGCGGAGGCTTGGGTTAGGGAGCTAGAGAAAATCTTCTCGGTAATGAGTTGTACTACCGAGCAGAAAGCGCAGCTAGCCACGTTTATGTTGAAAAAGGAAGCTGATAGATGGTGGTGTAGCACGCAACCTTTAATGGAGACCAAGGATATACCGATAAACTAGGAAAGTTTCTTGGTTGAGTTCTATGAGAAATATTTCCCTAGTTCGGTGAGGAAGAAGAAAGAGATGGAGTTTATGAGTTTGAGACAGACGGATGAGATGACTGTGGACCAGTATGTGGCTAAGTTCATGGAGTTGTCTCGGTATTCCTCTTACCTCCAGAGGTATGATGATGAACCCTGGAGATGTGAGCAGTTCGAGACCGGATTGAAACCTCTGATTAGCGACAGAGTGACCCCACAACGGATCAGGAAGTTTAATACCATTGTGGAGGTCAGCAGGGTGATTGAGACTAACCTGCGGATTATTATGCCGGTGACGGCCATAGCTAGTCAGAAGGAGGTTTCAGAATTGAAAAGGCTAAGACCGGAAGAGGGTTCTAGTGTGACACCCAGTGCCAAGAAGAGAGGCAAGGGGCCATGGAACCGAAGGCCACAGCAGGGTAAGCCGATGCCGCCTCCTCGGGGCCAGTCATCCTTCCAGCAGTCTCCGGTGACTTGCTTCAAATGTGGGAAGCTGGGATACATTGCGAGACACTGTCCTCAGATGGACATAGCGCCTCCTCCTAGGCCACAGACCCAGGGTCGAGTGTTCGCCCTCACTCAACAGGAAGCTAGTGCGTCCCCCAGTATGATCCGAGGTACGTGGATAGTAAATGGCTTTCCTGTAGTTGCTATGTTTGACTCGGGTGCTAGTCACTCGTTTATATCTTATGATTGTGTGAGGCGATTAGGTCTGACTGTGAGTGTCTTGCCATTTGACTTGTTTGTCACTATACCCACTGGAGGTCCCGTGATTACTTCCCATACTTGCTTGAATGTCACTGTTCAGTTTAACCATTGTCATACCACTATTGATTTGATATGTATGCCTTTCCATGATATTGATATGATTGTTGGTATGAACTGATTAGCTGCAAATAATGCAGTACTTGACTGTGAACACCGAACTATTTCCTTACCTGCTTGTGGGACCATACCTAGGGTAGGAGCTGAGTTATCCTTTTTGACTACTGCCCAGGCTGTGAGGCATTTAGAGTGTGGATGTCAAGGGTTTCTAGTCTTTTTCTCTATTCGGGTTGAGGTAGAGGAAGGGATAGAGGAGATCCCGATTGTTAGGGAATTCTCGGAAGTTTTCCCTAAAGAGTTTGGCTTTAGTGGTCTACCCCCTGAGAGAGAGCTAGAGTTCCCTATAGACATAGTGCCTGGGGCTGGACCGGTGTCCAAGGCTCCCTACAGGATAGCTCCCACCGAGCTTGCAGAGTTGAAAAAGCAGATAGAGGAATTGTTAGAGAAAGGGTTTATCCGCCCTAGTGTATCACCTTGGGGAGCTCCAGTGTTATTTGTGAGAAAGAAAGATGATAGCTTGCGTTTATGCATAGATTATAGAGAGTTAAATAAAGTTACCATCAAGAATAAATATCCTCTCCCTAGGATTGATGATCTGTTAGATCAGTTGGCTGGGGCATCTGTATTTTCCAAGATAGATCTTAGATCTGGGTACCACCAGTTGAGAGTGAGAGTTGAAGACGTCTCCAAGACGGCCTTCAGAACGCGATATGGGCACTATGAGTTCCTTGTGATGCCATTCGGACTGACGAATGCGCCGGCTGTGTTCATGGATTACATGAACAGGGTATTCAGACCGTATTTAGATCAGTTTGTGGTAGTTTTCATTGATGATATCCTAGTGTACTCTAGATCTTTTGAAGAGCACGAGAGGCATTTGAGATTAGTCCTAGAAACCTTGAGAGAGAAAAGGTTGTACGCCAAACTTAGTAAATGTGAGTTTTGGCTGACCGAGGTGAGATTCTTAGGTCATGTGATCTCACGAGATGGGGTTGCGGTTGATCCCCATAAAGTTGAGGCTGTGTTACAGTGGGATAGACCTAGAACGATCACCGAGGTCAGGAGTTTCCTAGGTTTGGTGGGGTATTATAGACGATTTATTCAGGGATTTTCTCAGATGGCCTTACCACTGACGAGGCTAACTAGGAAAGAGACGCTGTTTGTGTGGGATGATAGCTGTGAGGGAAGTTTCCAGGAGTTGAAACTTCGTTTGACCACTGCCCCTATACTGATTATCCCTGACCCTAGTGAACCATTTGTGGTTTATTGTGATGCTTCGGGCAAAGGGTTAGGATGTGTGTTGATGCAGCAGGGTAGAGTAGTGGCTTATGCCTCGAGGCAGTTGAGGCCTCATGAGGAGAGTTATCCCACACATGACCTGGAGTTAGCTGCCATAGTGTTTGCTCTTAAAATCTGGAGAAACTATCTGTATGGTGCTACCACAGAGATCTATAGTGATCATAAGAGTCTGAAATACCTATTTGACCAGAAAGAACTCAATATGAGACAGAGAAGATGGATGGAGTTTCTGAAAGATTATGATTATGTGTTGAAATACCATCCGGGCAAGGCCAATGTGGTGGCAAATGCCCTGAGTAGGAAATCCATCCATGTGGCCCATATGATGATTAGAGAGCAAGAGCTCTTAGAGAAGTTCAGAAACTTGAACCTCTCTTGCCAGGTGGTTTCGGGTAGATTGTATCTAAGTGAAACCCGAATTGAGAATGTATTGAGAATTCAGATCTTAGATGCCCAGAGAGAGGATGAGTTCCTGAAACGGATCAGGAATGAGATCTCCCAAGGTAAGACCTCAAATTTCAAGGTGTCTGAGGATGGTATGGTAGTATATCGGGATAGAATCTGTGTGCCTAGTTGAAATGAGTTGAGAGAAGGCATTTTAGAAGAGGCACATAAGAGTAAGTATACTATCCACCCAGGTGCCACTAAGATGTATCAGGATTTGAAACAAATTTTCTGGTGGCCGGGAATGAAAAGTGAGGTGACAGCCTATGTGGCTAGATGCCTAGTGTGTCAGAGGGTGAAAATAGAACATCAAAGACTGGCTGGGTTGTTGCAACCTCTAGATATCCCTGAGTGGAAGTGGGATAGTATAGCCATGGACTTTGTGATGGGGTTACCCAGGACCTCCTCTGGACACGATGCTATTTGGGTAGTTGTGGATCGATTGACGAAGTCTGCACACTTTTTAGCTATTAAGGCTACTTATATACTGGAGAGATTAGCCCAGTTGTATATCAAAGAGATAGTGCGACTTCATGGAGTGCCCAATAGCATAGTTTCGGATAGAGACTCCAGGTTCACATCGAACTTTTGGAGGTCATTGCAGCATGCCTTAGGGACCAAGTTGCGGTTTAGTACTGCATATCACCCCCATACAGATGGTCAGACTGAGAGGACCATCCAGACCTTAGAAGACATGTTGAGGGCGTGTGTGTTAGAGATGAAGGGTAACTGGGATGCGTATTTACCATTAGCAGAGTTTGCTTATAACAATAGTTACCATTCCAGTATCCAGATAGCCCCTTATGAGGCTTTGTATGGGAGAAAGTGCAGATCCCCTCTGTGTTGGGTTGAGCTAGGTGAGAGGAATATAATAGGACCTGAGATTGTGGACCAGACCACCCGACAGATAGAGTTGATTAGAAAGAGACTCCTCACGGCCCAGAGTAGGCAGAAAAGCTATGCTGATAAGAGAAGGAGGCCGTTAGAGTTTGAGATTGGAGACCATGTGTTCATTCGAGTGTCTCCAGTGACGGGAGTAGGTCGGTCAATGAGGGTAAGAAAGCTCAGTCCTAGGTATATTAGTCCGTTTGAAATTTTTGAGAAAATTGGACCCGTGGCTTACCGAATAGCCTTGCCTCCTAACCTAGCCCAAATCCACAGTGTTTTTCATGTCTCCCAATTGAAAAAGTATAGGTCTGACCCCTCACACGTCATAGAATATGAGCATGTGCAATTGCAGGAAGATCTTTCCTATGTAGTGAAACCGAAGAGAATTGTGGATGCTCAGCTGAAACAGTTGAGGAGCAAGAGCATTCCTCTGGTGAAAGTGATATGGAGAGGTCTGACATCGGAAGAAGCAACCTGGGAGATAGAGGATGAAATGAGACAAAAACATCCAGAATTATTCCCTTAAGGTATGTATTTAAATTTCGAGGACGAAATTTCTTTTAAGGGGGTGGAAATGTAACAACCAGAAAAGAGGAAAGATAAGAAATGAGAGAATAAAAGAGAAAAGAGGAAGCTGGGAAATTTTCGGAGAGCTAAAAATTTTCTAAGTCTTCTCGCCATAGCGAGAATGCCTCCTCGGAATAGCTAAGATGTTCCTAGCTGTAGCGAGTGCGACATTCCATACAGAAACCAGGGAGTTGCTCGCCATAGCGGCGCTATAGCGAAGGCAGAGGTCTGGAACAGGCCGAGCTCGCCGTAGCGACGCCATAGCGAAGGCAAAAGTCTGGAACTTGCACGAGCTCGCCGTAGCGAGGATGATGATTCGCTATAGCGAGAGCGGTCCAGAAAAAGCGTGAAAAGAGAGATCTGACTTTTTAAAAGAGTCTAAACTCTTCATTTCTCTCAGAACCGACCTGAGCTTCGACCAAGGAGAGAGAAAGAGCTGAGGAGAGAGAGAGAGACCTAGAGAAGCAAGGAGATCAAGCAAAGAGGTGAGTAATCTTTAGATTTCCCTAGCTTTTCTCCTTAGCTTGTTGTCTCCTCCTTTTGCTTTCTCTTTCTACGGTTTTAGAAGTTGTTTTGGGTTAGGTTTAGAAGAGGGAAATAGGAAAACTACTCTAGAAGGAGGGTAGAACTCATTTATCCTCAATTCTTCTTCCTTGCTTTCTTCTAGGAGAGCTTGAGAGAGGAAGGAGAGTGAGTAGAGTTCTAGAGAGAGAATCCCTAGATCTGTGAGGGTAGTGAGGGTTTAATTTGATGAAGAGTCTCTTTTAGCTTTGTGAGAGTTATTTAAGCTATGAGAGAGTAATTGGTGCTCCTTGTTCTGCCTAGGCTCAAAGGAAGAAACTCCACCTTGTTGTGAGTGTGAAATCAAGGAGGGAGAGGAGAAATTGAAAGGGAAGACTTGTGTAATCTGAGAAGGTAGCTCTCTACTCCTTTCTTGTTGCATGCTTGGTTGTGTAATAGTCATTATATCTTGTGTATGTGCTTGTATGATGAGATATGCCATTGATTTTGCCTTGATGCATCGGTACCAACATGCTTATGATGTGATTGTGGAAATTGCTCGGGTGAGGTGGTGCCGAAAGTCCCTTGAGACGGGTGAGGTGGAGCCAAAAGTCCCTAAACCAAGGGTGAGGCCGATCCAAAAGTCCTAAAGCTCGGGTGAGGCTAGACCGAAAGTCCCTCGAGCCTATTCTTGGCAATGGTTTGATATTATGGCGTGAAACACATGTGTGGTGTTTGTGACTTGTATGCATGTTTGACTAGTTATATGCCTTGATTGCATCTTGAATGAGTATGAGCTATTGAGATTCTCCCGAATCTCACCCCCTTCCCCTCCCATCCTATTATTCAGGTGGTGTTCAAGGAGAGGCGAGCACACCTCACGGAGCCTAGAAGAGCGTAGTAGCATGATGTATAGCTTTTGGTTATTTTGATGTATAAGGTGCCAAAATGAGAGTGCACCTATTCTTTTTGGAGTTGTAGCTATATGAGCACATGTGAATGTATGTACAAATGATGTATGGATGATATAAAGGGTTAAAGTAATGAGAATGTATAAGTTGGCCTTTTGAGGCTTATGTGAAATGGTGTATTCTCTTCCATAGCATTGTGAAATTGGAATGTACGATGATTTGAGTTATTTAGATAATTCATATATGTTATGGTTGTACTTTTAAATTTGCCCAATAAAGGTTAGAGCATGTGGGAGGTCATTTAGACTCGTTTTGAACCCCATGTGGTGCTAAAACCACCAAGTGGGTGAGCTCCGTCAAAGTATGACCGGATGAGCTCTTCTTGGTATGGAATTTGGCATGCCTCTAGAGTCTATTGAGAGCTTCTTGAGAAGCTAGAGTGGGTAATATTCGGAGGTCTAGAGAATATTTGGTGAATTATTGAAATTGGAAAATTTCAATAGTTTGGTCATGGTACTGTTCATTGAGTCCGAAAATGAAACCATGTCATCTATAGACCAAATGATGTCCAAATGTCATGAAACTTTAGGACCATAAACTAGATATCCACAGTGACCTATAACAACTGGAAGCACCTTAATTGGAGGTCTGTAGAGAGAGAAACGATTTACTGAAGTTCTGTATCAGCATCAGGGAAGTTTCTGACCTTCGTTACTGTTTTATCGGGTTTCAAGGTCTTAGAACTCCTGAACTGATCTGGACTTATTTTTCTCCTCTAGTTAACATCAGTAGCTTTCCAAATTAGTATAGTTTTCCCTGATTGGATTTTTGTGGATTTAATTACGAATTTCCGAAGTTCATGACAGTAAACTGCACCAGTACCAGGGACAGCTGGACATCTGTTCCTTTTTCGATGTCAATGAGGGTCTAAACGTTGAGATTGAGGCTGGGAGTTATTTTTAGTGTAAATTTAACATCCCAAGCTTTCCAGAGAGCTATGATTTGCTTGATTCCCATTTTTCTAGAATTAGTTGTGATTTTCCAAAGTTGGAGCCAGAAATATGCTTTATGGGCCCGAGTGAGAAATTGTATTTTCTGAGTTTTTGGCTTCTTACCCATGGTTTGTGAGTTGTTTGAGACTATGTACAAGTTGTATACATGGTGTTTGAGTAGAGAATGTGAATGATGGGTTCACGGGACCCACGGGGCAAAATACGACCGGTTAAACTCCGACTTTAAGTAGTGAAATACCACGGTTTCGGTCAGTTTTCTGGGAAATCATATGGAGTCAAGCCTAGAGGGAGATGAACTAGAGTGTAGTCAGTAAGGTGTTACACACATAAATCTGTGTCACGTAATAGTAAATAGATAAACAAGTACTTTTAATTTCGTTTTTACCATTTTTTGTGGAAAATTTTTTTTCGACATAAAACATTTACTTATATTTATTTTGCTAGAAAGTAAATTTTTATTTTATTACTTTTCAATGGTATAAAATTTTATTTAACTTTTGGGGATAAATTATTTTATAAAGAAACATTTCTAACTTTGCCTTAACCTAACATCACTATTGTTACATTTTGTGAACTAACATAACCATTAAACCAACTATAGGGTAACATCAAAGGGTGGTCAAATTAACAACCACTCGACTTTAAGTTGAAGGGCCTACGTAATATCGTAGATTTAAACGAGGATTAGTCTTTGTCTAAATTGTAAAATAGATAAATGGGATACACCTCAAGGTTAATAAAAAAAATATTAATCATGAGGTATGTTTGGCCATAAAGTGAGTTGGGCCAGAACTTGAGTTTAGGTTCAGATCTAAGTATTTTTATTTCTTCCAAACAAATTTTTAAAGCAAGATAAGTTCAAATCTAAATATTTTTATTTGTTTCCAAACAAATTTTTATAGCAAGATGGGTTTGAGCTTGGTGGTATTGATTTTTATATTCAAGTCTAAATAAGAATTTTAAAGATGAGATTGATCTAGTCCTGACTCAAAAAGTTTTAATTGAACCTAAGCAAGCTTGATAACAAATTTTAAAATGTAAAAATATTTAAGCTCAAATTTAAGCTGTGCTTGGATTTAGACCAATGTTTTTAAAATCGGACCGGTTATCGAACTGGTGAAATCATTAGTTCATGGTTTATTGGTTAGACCGTAGTCGAACCGATAATAATTAAATATATATTTTTTAAGAATTTTATATATTAAAATATTAATGTAACAAATAAATATTAGTAAATTTTAAATATTTGATTACTAATTTAATATTTTTTAAAATATTATAAAAATTATTTATGATTAAAAGTTAATAGTAATTTTGGCTAAATATCTTGATATTTGAAAGAAATATTGTTAAGAAATAAAACATAGTAAAAAGCAAGCATAAAAAAAATAAAGAAGTGATAAAATTGAACTATTTGAAGGTTTATTATATGTGTCTTTTCTTTGCAATTGCGTTTAGTTAAAGAGGATCCTAATATACCTATATATTGTATGATGGTTTATAATTTTTTTTGTTAAGGCTATAAATATGTGTTTGGTAAAATTTATATAACCAAAATTAAAGAATTAAGTGCACCAACGTATTATCAATGACTTTTTAATGCATCTGTCTAACAATTATTATAATATATTAATAATATTTAGTTAATGTGTTAGTAACTAACTATTAAGTATAATAATATATAATTATAAACACTTTAAGTTTGTAATTAATAACAATTTCTTTATTAGTATGTGGTTGTTTGAAGTATCATTACCAATATATTATAATAATTATCACCAACATAATAAGAAGCCATTCACTAATACACTTAAATTCTTAATGTATACTAAAGAATTAATGCATCTATAAATCTATATTTAAGGAGAAAATTAATGATTAAAATGATTGCTAATGATATGTTGGTAAATTTTTTTTTAAGTTTTCATATCTTTCAACATAATTTCAAAAAGCTCCTAACATTTATTATTATATAAAAAATTTTAAAAAAAATTGGCTGGGACTAATTCAAACTGGTTTTTACCGGTTCGATTTTTATCAGTTTTCACCGATTTTTTAGATGACCTGTTTTCTAGACCAACAGAACCGGACCAGGGACTAGTTCCTGGTCAAATTGGTCGGTCCAGTTTGATTTTTAAAACCATGATTTAGACATTTCTATTTGGGCTAACTAAGATCAAATAAAAAAAATTGAATACTTTTTTAATGAAACAACTAACAAAAATTTTGTTAATGGTTACATTTTCTAAAAAATAAAATATTTTTCCATAAAACAAATGGAGCCTTAGCCGTTAAGGATTAATAAGTCAACTTTTCATTTTATATCAAGATCTCCCTAGCTAGATAAACCCCACTAAATACCTTCCCAATAAAAAACTGGCTAGAAAACTTTTCCACTAAGTAACCTTATATAATAAATTAACGTGATAAATTTTTCTCAATAGATATCAATTATTTTAATTAATTCCTTATACCTCTCTAATATCTACACGGACACTGCTGAAATAGAAGAAAGGAATTATCCATATGTTGACGTAAAGGCGTCTTTTATGACTATAGAGATAGTTTTAGTGTTAGAATGTGACGACCCTAACTTCTAATTATTGTAATTAAAGTAAAATACGAGATTAATAACCATAAACCAGGGTTACATGACATTAAGACTAATTATATTATGGAATTGTGGGGAAATTTGAACCTTAATGTTATTAGAGTCATCAACCATATAATTACAAATACTTACATACATCAAGGAAAACAAACATTCATTTATAAGCCTTGATTTTATTACCTATCAATTTCAACTCTTTTGAATCTTCTATCAATATTTATAAGTCATCCCTTGAGGTTACCATATGAAAAACTTTAATTTTTTAGTTAATATAAGGGTTTTAGGACATTCGTTGCAGCCAATTTCCCCTTAGCCGCAGCCAATTCCTCTCGGCTTCACCCCTCGCATCGTTACTAATTTCGCCGTGGTGAGTTGGACCTTTGCCATGACCAACCTACATGGCGTCGCGGCGAGGAAGCCTCTTGGAACCTACCTCTCTCGCCTCTCACTATTAGCAGCGGCCAATACCTCCTTTCGCCACGGCCAATTACTGGACTCCCCCTGGGCAATTTGGCCTCTATTGGCCGCGACTAACTCCAATTTGGTCGCGGCGAAATTCCTTCTAATTCTACAACTCCGAAAATATTATCTTATACTCTCCACTCTCCCTCCATTATCATCATAGGGTCATTCTACCTTAATTTATGCAACTCTAATGGTAGTTATATGCCTTAATTACCCAGCTAATCTATCATTACTAGTTCAAGGCTTAAGTGTCCATTACTATTCCTCCAACTACCCTATATTAACAAGTTCATAGATTCATAACCGCGGAATTTCATAAGCTTCCAGCAATTACCATTCAAGTATACATTCTATTAAAGATTCCATATATCACTAATTCAAATCAACATTCTAATATATCACATGATGACATTCCCAATAGTAAGCATATCATGAATTCAACAAAGTCCATACATCAGATACTATAAGTTCATATATTCAAAACCAAGCTATATTGAGACTTAGCTCCTTAAGAGATATATTCTTACTAATTCAAATATAAACGCCTACACTTGGCAATATGATTACATGATGATGCTATATAAAAAATTAACAAAATTGCATCTACTCTACTCAGATTAACCCAAGTGTAGCTTCCTCCACACATGGCTAGAGCTCATAGATTTTCGTCCACTTGCTTGCCCTTATCCTTATTCGAAGAACCTTCACCTGAAATTTTTAATCCTATAAAACGGGATGAGATGCGAATCTTAGTAATAAAGGCAATTCCATCATATATTCCAATTTAATTAACATAAATGCATGATTTCATATAACATCAAAAAACATACTAGTCATATCAATAAATGAAACAATTAGGCTATCATGATTACTATCCCATAATAGCAATCATATTTCTACGTGTTAAAGGCTAATAATATCGAGAGAGACCCGTCCACGGCACCTACTCCCCATTGAGCACAACCAAGGCTTAGTGCATCTGGGGTTTGATCATAACTCGGTGCTCGATCAAAGCACATGCATGGGTGGCAGTCGCACCACAGCCCCACCATGGACTCACTGTAACAACCAGGAAAAAGAAAGAAGAAGAAAAGAAAAGAAAAGAAAAAAAAAAGGAAAGAAAGAAAAGCTAAAAATTTTTGGAAGGCTAAAAATTTTATAAGTTTGCTAGTTACAGCCTAGCTATAGCGAATGTACCTGTTCGCTATAGCGAGAAATAGTCTAGCTATAGCGAGAGTGCCTTCTCACTATAGCCAAAATACTTCTAGCTATAGGGAGCTCGGGCACCCCATACAAAAATCAGAGCGTTGCTCGCAGTAGCGCACGCTATAGCGAAGGCAGGGGTCTGGGACTAATACGAGCTCGCCGTAGCGAGGGTTATGGCTTGCTATAGCGAGAGTTAGTCTGGAAAAATGTAAAAAAAGAGGATTTGACTTATTAAACCATCCAAATCCCTCCTTTCTTCTTCTAACCGATTTAAGCTCCCTCTAAGATAGAGAAAAGGGCGAAGGAGAGAGAAAGAAGCCTAGAGAAGGAAGGAAGAACAAGAAATGGTAAGATTTACATGGTTTCTCTCCTTAGAATATTGTTCTTCTCTCCTTGCCATCTCTTCCTATGGTTTTGATTATCGAAGCAGTTAGATTTTAAGCTTGGTTCAGAAGAGGGAGAGTGGAAAACCACCCTTGAAGGAGGTTAGAATTCATGTAGCCCTCTGTTCCTTGAATTCCTTTCTTGAGAGCTTGAGAGAGGAAGGATAGTTGGTGAATTTTTAGTGAGAGAAAGAACCCCTAGCTTTATATGCTTAGTAGAGTTGCTAGAAAGAAATCCCTAACTTATGAATAAGTTTTAAGAGAATAATTCTATGCTTCTTGTGTGGTTAGGCTCAAGAGAAGCACTCCCATCTAGAGGTGATTGTGAAACCCACAAGGGAGGAGACAAATTGAAAGGGAAAGTTGTGAATAACCAATAAGGTAGCTCTCTCCACCTTCTCTCATGCATAGATGTGTGCTTACTTTGTCTTGCTTGTGTGTATGTATGTTTTGAACCATGAAAAGTATGCTAGCATGATGATGCCTTATGAAATTCAATGATGTTTTATATGATTATTTTGGTTTGCTTGAGTATGGAAAAGCCAATAACCCTTTAGCCATGGTGAGGATGAGCCAAGAACCCTAAAGTTGGTTGAGACAAAGCAAAGAGTCTCCCAAAAGTGAGGTGGACTCCCAAGAGTAAAGGTTGAGTATAAGAACCTCTTAAAGCATGGGTGAGGCAAGTCCAAAATGCACAAGTGAATGGGTGAGACTAATCCATTTACTTGGCAAGCTTTTGTATGTTATGTATGGCCTACTCAAATGTTGAAAATGCATTTCTCATGATTTCACATGCTAATATGCCCATGCATACATTGTGAGACTTGTTGGCATGCTTTGTATATGATTAAATGAGAGATGAGCTATTGAGATTCTTTGAATCTCACTCCCCCTCTCCACCATCCCAACATGCTAGGTGGACCAAGTGAGACAAGAGAGGGAGCCACCAAGCTTGAAGCTAGGGAGTTTAGTGAAGAATTGTAAAAGAGCCTTTTTGTATTTATTTTGTAGTAACCAAGGGATGTAATCTAATGATATGATGTACATGATATAGCACCTATGAATAATTGTAAATGAATGTATTCAATGTATATATATATATATATGAGAATTGAATCCATGGTGCATGATGTAGCAAGTGTGGCAATGAATGGTAAGATCTAGCATTCTCCCATGAGTGTATGTGTTGGTGTGGGAGTGTGATTTTTGCAAATCTGGGTTGTTAGACACTTGAGCCATGTTTGATAGCCCCTATGGATGCTTTCCCACGTGCTCATAGAGCCTTAGAGGTAGAAGAGGCAAAACTTAAACCCTTAAAGCCTCATTTAACATATGAATTGGGTCATTTTGCCCATGATGTCAAAGTCTGACCAAATGATATCCTCTTGCCTTGAAATTTGGCATGTGACTAGATCTTGTCTAGATATTTTTGGGAAGCTAAGGATCAAGTCATTTGGAATTCTGTAGAATTTTCTATGATTTTTCAAAGTTGGTATCAGAAATTCAGATTTTCATAAACACTGTTCATTTGGTCAGTTGTGAAATCGTGTCATCCGAGGGGCAAAAGTGATCCAATGATTATGAAATTTTATAGAAAGAAACTAGACAGTCACAGTGACTTGTAGCAACTGAAATCACCTCATTTGGAGGTCTAGAGAGGAAGATATGAATTTTCGAAGTTCCTGCCCAGCATCAGTCATCCTACCAGACCCAAGGTACTGTTTCATCGGTTTCTGGGAGTTTGGCTTGATGAACTGATCTGGAGACATTTTTCCTCTCTAGTTAGCATCCACATATTTCTATAGTGGTATTATTTGCATACATTGGATTTTTTTGGAATTAGTTAGACATTTTTAAAGTTCATATCAGTAAACTGTGACAGCATCAGGAACCCCTCTGACCTGCAGATGATTTCGCGTGTCAAACGTCCTGTGTGTGGGAGGTTATGACCTGCACATATTTTTATTGTGAATTAGACCCCCTAAGCTTTCCAGAATGACCAAGATCATATGTTTTCGATTTTTCTAGATTTAGTTCTAAATTTTCAAACTTTGCCCAGAAATGAGACCAAGTATGACCGAAATTGGATATTCATGTCTCATATCCCTTTTTGCTTTCCATGGGTTTAAAGCATGTTTTTGAGATTGAAATGAAGTGTAATGGTGCAATTAAACATGAGGATGAATAGAATGAGCTTACTCGGTCCATGTGACACTAAAATGCATTTTAACCATGCCACAATGTTAAGTAAATGCATGAATCTAATAAGGGAGACCTCACTTTAGTCTTCCTAGATGTATATGAGCATGTAAGGCATGATGGGTATGAGCTAGAAATGAAGGTGTTACACTCACAAGGTCTAATCACAATACAATAGATAGCCAACCAATTCATTCAGCATTTCAAATCATTCATGTATAGCAAATATGAAATTAAAACAGATACATGCATAGAATTAATATAGTCCCAGTTACCTCACTTGTAGATAATTTGCAACAGCCACCAATGGTACAAAAATCTCCCTATAACCATAGCATCAGAGAATTACTACTTTAATTCATCATTTACAGTAACAACAAGTACCTAAAGAATTTAAAATACTAATGACTACCTAGGAAACACTTACCCAGCCACTACAAGTCTCCAAATTCGGATTGAAATGTCCTATACCAGAAACTTCAATAGTTCACCCAAAATTCTAAGCAAATTCGTACAAAATCAATACCCATACTATAATTCAATCATTGGGGTCTCAAACCAACAGAAATACCTCAAAAAGAAGAGTTTATACTTACCTAATGTTAACCCTAGCCTCAACCTACGAATTTTCTCCATGGAAACATCAAATGGCAAGTTTTAGATTTTGGGTGTGGGTGAAAATACTCCAAATGAAAAACTAATTGGGCCAAATTAAAGAGAAAGAAAAAGGGATTAAGTTATATAACTATTACATTGACTGATTTTGAGCTTAGAAGGGAGAAATGGTGGATTTCTTGCCCCAAACCTTAGCATCCCTTCAAAGCTCCGAATTTCTCTTTATGTTTTTTGTGTTCTATAGAATGGGGGGGTGGCTAGGTTAGTTTTTAGGATTTTAGTTGGATTAAGTTGGGTCAAATATGGGTCATGTGCTACTCCAAAGATCCAACTCTTAATGGGTTTCAGATTTAAGCTTTGTTGGGCCAGCTCTTATGCATTGGGCTGTTGAATTTTAATTAGGTTTTGGCCAAGTTTGAAGAACTTAATTGGTTTGGGTCTGCACAAAGATTGTTGGGCGAATTATAAGAGCCTATACAGGGTGGATTTTGAGTCTCTATCACATTGAATCAAATTGGATATACACCTAGTTTAGTGGGCCTCTATTTATCTTTTATCATGATCTCCTATATTAATTTGGGCCTAGATGAAGTTTCTATCCCAATTAAATCTCATATCCATATTAATAATTTATCACTCAAAAATTTCCATTCACCTACTTACCCGATTATTCCATATTAATTATTCCTAATTAATCTGAATCCATGATTAACACCTTAATTAATTTTGGGGTGTTACACATAACTTATACATTATTAATTAATTTGAACTTTGAAAGAGTTTTGTTTCACAAAATACATAGTTCACTATATGCCGATTTGACTTGTATATATAATTAAGATCATATGATTAAGAAATATAATTTTTATATTTTCATTAAAAAATCATCCAATGCTTTTTCCCCTATCCTGTATGACTTGATTTCAATCAATTAATCTTTAAAATATTTACTATGATTTACGAAGATCATAAGTTCAATCCTACAAGAAAGTTTTCATGAGACTGTTTAAATTTGAGCTTTAAGTTTGTGCAGTAATGATGTAGTAAGCAATTTGCATCTTTTTCTTATTTTTTTAGATTTAAGAATAAATATAGAAAGTACAAATTGTAACTTTGAGAATAAAAATTTTAATTGAGAAAAAATTATATTTTAAAAATTTTAATTGTACTATAATTTTAAAAATTTTAATTTTACTATGTAGTTAAAATTTTTAAAATATATTTTTTCATAATTATAATTTTTATCCTCAAAATTATAATTTTTACTTTTCATAGTCATTTTTAAACCAAAAAAAAAATTATAATTATAATGAACAAGCTTATTACTGTGCAGATCCAAGGATGCGTGCTCTTTGAATTCTTTCAAATCTTTTGGGCTAACTTTATCTAACGCGCGCTTTGCAATTTTTCTTGACAACTTCTTTCCAAGCACGGCATATTTCTTAATCAAGACGTTTGACGCGCCTATTTTGACTATTTTATATTTCACATTGCCTTAGAAATATCAACGTTCACTTAATCATTTTTGGGTTATATACTGTTCCCTTATTTATCTTTTGGTATACAATAAAAAAACTTAAGAATTAAGAGAAATGAGTGGTTTCAACTCCAAAACAACGGAGACCACAAATCACCTTATCAACAAGAATGGAATTATAAATAGCTTAGCTTCCCATAGAAACCCACCACGCACAAAGCAAGAAATATATCATTATTTTCTCTACAGACAGCAGATCATCTTATTTACAGACCACCATGGCTGAAAGGAGTCACCATCACCATCACCACCACCGTCACCATCACCACAATGAAGAACAGCCTGCCGGTGAGGTTGATTACAGAAAGGAAGAGAAGCACCACAAGCATATGGAGCACCTTGGTGAGCTAGGAGCTGTTGCTGCTGGTGCCTTCGCTTTGGTAATTAATTAGACATAATCTCTCTTTTAACACAAATCTACAATTAATCATTTATTATTATGATTAATTAAAGACGCGAACTCCTTTGGGAAGATCTTAATTTATGATTTTTTTATTTTGTTAATGTATTTGTGTGCTTATTAATTTTGCTCTATTAATTGTAGCATGAAAAACACAAGGCAAAGAAAGACCCAGAACATGCGCAAAGGCACAAGATAGAGGAGGGAATAGCAGCTGCAGTCGCCGTTGGAGCAGGGGGATATGCGTTTCATGAGCATCATGAGAAAAAAGAAGCCAAGAAAGAATATGAAGAGGCTTATGGAAAGAAGCATTAACATTTCTTTCATTGATTTTAGTTAATCACAGAAGAAGATGGATCGCATATACTAGTCTGCGAATTCCTTCTGGATAACTAGTTGCTGTTGTATGTTTCCTGCGCGCAGGGTGGATTTAGTAATACAGATGTGATTTATTTGTATACCTTTATATATGAAATAAAATTTTCCTATCCTATTATATATGCGCCATTTATTCAATTTTCTCACACAAGATACCTAGCGTTGGAGATTTTGGTTTACCAATTTTGCTTTCTTTAGCCAAAATGTAAACAATTCTTCTCAATTTAGGAGATATGTGCATTTTACTCTCTTGAGCTCTAGAAGTTACTCACATATCCTTAAACTTTCTGTTTCACGCAATATAATCCCTTCATTAATTTTTCAATACAAAACCCAAACATCACTTATCCTTGTAAACTAAAAGAGCTCAAATCAACAAAAAATATATTTGACTTGTCATTAATTAATTTGATATCAACACAGACATGTTCAAATAGATGAAATAAAATCATATGTTGACTTAAATATTCAAAGTATAGTTTAGGATAAAAGTGTTAATAGTGCATGAAATTAGAAATATGGAGTCTATAAATGAAAATTGCAATTGAATTTAATTGTAAAGAACTATATAAACTTTAAAATTAACAATGGGAAGACTTTGAAAGAAACCAAATACAATTTAATTGAAAACAATAATTAAACAAAGTGATAAAGAAAGCATTAAATAAAATTAATAAATGACTACAAATTTTTTTAAAAAAAAGTTGTCAAACAAGTTTTTTTAGAGGTTTTTGTATATTTTGTATTGTGTTTGTTACTCTAATGATTAGCAATGAAACTTCAATTGGCTCATGTCATCAACTAGTGTGTTTCGGCTAAGTTTCTCAATTAGGTTTTATTGACTAATCTTAGCCTTTAACCATAGATAATAGCCTTATGATTTTTTATGCTAAAAATTATATACTAATTAATTTAATTTTAAAGGAGTTTTTATTTCACAAAATATCTACTTCACTATACGCCGACTTGTATATATATTTAAGATCATATGATTAAGAAATATAATTTTTATATTTTCATTAGAAAATCATTCAATGCTTTTTTTTCCTTATCTTGTGTGACTTGGTTTCAATTAATTAATCCTTAAAATTTTATCCATAGTGGAGTCAAAACCCTAGATTAAGGGGTAAAATTTTTTTAATATCTTATTAAGAAAATTTATACTTTTATAGTATATTAATTGTTTAAATAAAATATTTTTAAAACACTTTTGAATTAAGTTAAATGAAATTTACTCACTAACAATATTCTACCTTTCTCCCTTATAAACAAGTTTGAATTTAAATAAGTAGTGTACTAAAAATTATTCTTCATATTAACATCAAGATAAAATTTTATAATATATATTCATATAATGTATAATAAAGATATATTAAAAAAATACATTATCACTTGGATGAATAACTCAAAAAAGCATGTTGAAAGGAAAAAAAATGTTTATCTAATGAAGCATAAAATTTTATTATTATCAATTTGCAAAAATCTATATAGATAGGGTACTGTCAATTTGCCCCCAAAAAAAACTTATTAAAGCTAAGGACAATTTGAAAAAAAAAATTAAATAAAGTGAGGGATATTGGAAAAAAAGAAAGAAATGCAGGGAGAAAATAAGAAAGAAAAAAAATTTAGCAAAAGAAAAGAGGAAAAAAAATATGTTTGATTTTAATATAGGTTCAACTTCAAATGTCAAATAATATGTGTGTGTGTGTGTGTGTGTTTGTTTGTGTGTATAGGTTCAACTTGAAATGTCAAATAATATTTGTGTGTGCGTGCGCCCGTGTGAGAGTTTACTAATATTGTAGAAATATAATTTCAAAATTGAAAGGAAAATTATTTTTATGTTTGATTTCAATTAATTATTCCTTAAAATATTTACTATGATTTAGTGAAAGAAAAGAAAAATATATATATGTATGATTTTAGTATAGGTTCAACTTCAAACGTCAAATAATATGTGTGTGTGTAAGTTCAACTTCAACCCTCAAATAATATGTGTGTGTGTGTGTGTGTGAGAGAGAGAGACTTTATTAATATTGTGGAGATATTATATTAAAATTAAAAGGAAAACCCTTTTTATGTTTGATTTCAATTAATTAATCCTTAAATTTTTACTATGATTCCGTAAGATCATAAGTTCAATCCTAAAAGAAAGTTTCATGAGACGATTTAAATTCATGCACAAATCCCCTACAAAAGGAGAATAAGCAAGTTGTTTCTTTTATTACTATTAGTTTTAGTTAAAAAATGAATATAAAAAATAAAAATTATAATTTTGAGGACTGAAATTCTAATTGAGAAAAAATTATATTTTAAAAATTTTAGTTAAAATTATTTTTTATTATTAAAATTTTTATCCTCCAAATTATAATTTTAAGCTTAAAAAGTAAAATACTAATAATAATAATAATAAATAAATAAATAAATGAGCTTATTGTACCATCACTATACTGTAATGCAGAGATTTGTGCTCTTTAAATTCTTTTAAATCTTTTGGACTAAATTTATCTAACACGGGCTTAGTAATTTTTCTTGACAATTTCTTCTCAGACGCGGCATATTTCTTAATTAGGAAGTTTCGCGCGTCTATTTTGACTATTCTTTATTTCACATTGCCTTACAAATATCAACGTTCAATTAATTATTGTTTGGTTATATACTGTTCCCTTATTTATCTTTTGGTATACAAAAAAACTTAAGAGTTAAGAGACAAATGGACGGTTTCAACTCCAAAACAACACATACGACAAATCATCTTATCGACAAGAATGGAATTATAAATAGTTCAGCTTCCCATAGAAACCTTCAACACACAGAGCAAGAAACATATCATTATTTTCTCTCCAGACAACAGATCATCTTATTTAGAAACAACCATGGCTGAAGGGAATCACCATCACCATCACCATCGCCATAACCACCACCACCACAACAACAAACAGCTTGCCGGCGAGGTTGATTACAGAAAGCAAGTGAAGCACCACAAGCATAGGGAGCACCTTGGTGAGCTAGGAGCTGTTGCTGCCGGTGCCTTCGCTTTGGTAATATTAGTTAAACATAATATCTCTTTTAACACAGATCTGCAATTAATCATTAATTTTTATTCATAATTATGATTAATTGAAGACACAAACTCTTTTGGGAAGATCTTAATTTATGATTTTATTTTGGTTATTATATTTGTCGGCTTATTAATTTTGCTTAATTAATTGTAGCATGAAAAACACAAGGCAAAGAAAGACCCAGAACATGCACATAGGCACAAGATAGAGCAGGAGATAGCAGCAGCAGTTGCCGTTGGGGCAGGGGGATATGCGTTTCATGAGCATCATAAGAAAAAAGAGGCAAAGAAAGAATATGAAAAAGCTTATGGAAAGAAGCATCACCATTTCTTTCATTGATTTTAGTTAATCACAGAAGAAGATGGATTGAGTATACTAGTCTGCGAACTCCTTCTGGATAACTGATTGGTGTTGTATGTTTCCTGCGCGTAGGGTGGATTTTAATAATACACGTGATTTATTTGTATGCCATTATAAATGAAATAAAATTTTCCTATCCTATTATATATGCGTCATTTATGCAATTTTCACACACAAAATACCTAGCATTGGAGATTTTGGTTTACCAATTTTGCTTTCTTTAGCCAAAATGTAAACAATTCTTCTCAATTTAGGAGATATGTGCATTTTACTCTCTTAAACTCTAAAAGTTACTCACATATCCTTAGACTTTCTGTTTCATGCAATATAATCCCTTCATTAATTTTTCTATACAAAACTCAAACACCACTTATCCATGTAAACTAAAAAAGATCAAATCAACAAAAAATATATTTGACTTGTCATTAATTAATTGATATCAACACAGACATGTTCAAATAGATGAAAGGAAATCATATGTTGACTTAAATATTCAAAATTAAGTTTAAGATAAAAGTGTTAATAGTGCATGAAATTAGAAATATGAAGTCTATAAGTGAAAATGGCAATTGAATTTAATTATAAAGAGCTGTACAAACTTTAAAATGGACAACAAAAAGACTTTAAAAGAAACCAAATACAATTTAATTGAAAACAATAAATAAAGGGATAAAGAAAGCATTAAATAAAATTAATAAATGATTAAAAAATTTAAAAAAAAGTTGTAAAACAAGTTTTTTTAGAGGCTTTTGTATATTTTGTGTCATGTCTTTTACTCCAATAGTTAGCAATGAAACTTCGATTGGCTCATGTCATCAGCTAGTGTGTTTTGCCTGAGTTTCTCAATTAGGTTTTATTGGCTAATCCTAACCTTTAACCACATATAGTAGTTTTATAATTTTTTATGCTAATAGTTATATATTAATTAATTTAACTTTGAAGGAGCTTTTCTTTCACAAAATATCTATTTCACTATATGCCGACTTGTATATATGTTTAAGATCATATGATTAAGAAATATAATTTTTATATTTTCATTAGAAAATCATTCAATGCTTTTATTTCCTATCTTGTGTGACTTGATTTCAATTAATTAATCCTTAAAATTTTACTATCAACAGTGGAGTCAAAACCCTGGATTAGGGGGTAAAATATTTTTTTATTATCTTATTTAAAAAATTTATACTTTTATAGTATATTAATTGTTTAAATAAAATATATTTTTTAAAACTTTTGGATTAAGTTAAATGAAATTCCTTACTAACAATATTTTACCTTTCTCCCTTATAAACAAGTTTGAATTTAAATAAGTAGTGTATTAAAGTTATTCTCCATATTAATATCAATATAAAAATTTATAAAATATATCTACGTAATACTCATATAATGTATAATAAAGATATATTAAAAAAATACATTATTACTTAGATGAGCAACTCAAAAAAGTGTGTTGAAAGGGAAAAAAATTATCTAATGAAGTATAAATTTTATTACTCTCAACTTGCAAAAATCTATATAGATAGGGTAGTGTCAATTTGCCACTAAAAAAAAAACTTTCTAAAGTTAAGGGCAATTTGAAAGAAAAAAAAAAAGAAAAAGAATACAGTGGGGGGGGGGATGGGAAAAAAGAAAGAAATGCAAGGAGATAATAAGAAAGAAAAGAAATTTAACAAAAGAAAAGAGGGGAAAAAATATATGTATGAGTTTAATAAGTTCAACTTCAAATGTCAAATAATAAAATATATATATATATATATGTTTGAGTTTAATGAATTTAATAGATTCAGTAAATTCAAAACATTAAAGATTGTGGAGATATAATATCAAAATTGAAAGGAAAACTCTTTTTATGTTTGATTTCAATTAATTAAAATATTTACTATGATTTACGAATGTTAGAGAAGTTAAATAGTTATAACAGAACCTATACTTAGTTATAACAACCTAACGCAGCTCTTAGGATATAAAAGTGGTGTACATCCTTCTTGATTGTAAAGCAATTCATTTTTCGTCTCCATAATACAAATCTTCTTCTCTCTGGTTACCTTAACATGGTATCAGAGCCATAATCTTGAAGACGCTAAGCTCTTCAAGTTCCCAGTTCACACAGAAGACAAAGCTGGTATCTTTCACCTACACCATCTTTGTTAAACTCGATGACAGCAATTATCTACTATGGAAGCAACAAGTTTGTTTTGCGATACATGGCTATGAGCTTCAAAAATATATTAATTCAACAACTAAATCTCCACCAAAATTCTCTTATGAGGAAGATAAGCCAAAAGGTGTTTACAATCCATAATTTCTCTTGTGGAATTGCCAAGATCAATTACTCATGTCTAGGATGCTTTCTTCTATGTCTGAGGGAGTTCTTACTCGAACAATTGGGTGTGAATCTTTAGCTCAAGTTTGGGACAAAATACATGTAACACCCCAAAATTAATTAAGGTGTTAATCATGGATTTAAATTAATTAAGAATAATTAATATAGAATGATTGGATAAGTTAAGTGAATGAAAATTTTAGAAAGATAAATTATTAACATGAGTTTGAGATTTAATTGAGTTAGACACCCTATCTAGACCCAAATTAAATGAAGTAGGTCAATGTTAGAAACTAATGGAGAGCCCAATCTGAATTAATGAATTAAAGACCCAAGAATTAACTTCCATAAGCCCTTATAAATGGCCCAATAAACCTTGTGCAGACCCAAATTAGTAGAGTTCTTCAAACTTGGCCCAAACCCAATTAAAATTTTGCAGCCCAACACATGAAAGCTGGCCCAACAATGCTTAAGTCTGAAGCCCACTTGCAATTGGACCTTTGAGTTAACCCATAACCCATATTAGACCCAAGTTAAAACCCTAAAAAAATCGCTTAGCCACCCCCATTCTGCAGAACACAAGAACACAAAAGAGAAATTCGGAGATTTGAAGGGAGGCTAGAGTTTGGGGCAAGAAATCTACCATTTCCCATTTTTAGAGCAAAATTCAGTCAAGATAATAGTTATATAACTTAATCCCTTTCTCTTTCTCTTTATTTTGGCCTGATTAGTTTTTCATTTGGAGTATTTTCACCCACACCCAAAATTTGAAACTTGCCATTTGATGCTTCCATGGTGAAATTGTGTAGGTTGAGGTTAGGGCTGACATTAGGTAAGTATAAACTTTCCTTTTTGAGGTATTTCTACTGGTTTGAGACCCCAATGATTAGATTATAGTATGGGTATTAATTTTTTATGAATTTGCTTAGGATTTAGAGTGATATATTGAAGTTTCTAGTAGAGGACATCTCTATTTCTAATTTTGGGAATTAGTAGTGGTTGGGGGGATTTTTGTACCATTTATGGCTTTTGCAAATCTGTCTACAAGTAAGGTAACTAGGACTGTATTAATTCCATGCATATATTTGCTTTAATTTCATATTTGCTGTACATGAATGATTTGAAATGCTAAATGAATTGGTTGGCTATCTATTGTATTGTGTTTGGACCTTGTGAGTTCATGGTGGAGCTGTGGTGCAGTTGCCACCCGTGCATGTGTTTCGATTGGGCATCGGGTTATGATCAAACCCTAGATGCACTGAGCTCTGGTTGTGCTCATTGAGGAGTGGGTGTCGTGGACTAGCCTCTCCCGGTGTTATTGGCCTTTAATATGTGAAATTATGATTGCTAGTATAGGATGGTAATCATAGTAGCCTAACTATTTCCTTTGCTGATATGGCTGATATGATTCTGATGTTGATTTTGATTCATACATATATGTTCATTAAATTGGATATTATGAATGAAAATTTCCTTGGTTATTGAGATTCGCATCTCACCCCGTTTCATGGGCTAAATAGTTTAGGTGAAAGTTCTTCGGGTAAGGATAAGGGCAAGCAAGTGGATGAACATCCATGAGTTCAGACCTGGTGTAGGGAGCTACACTTGGTCTGAGTGGAATAGAGTAGATGCTAATTTTGTTAACCTTTGTATAGCATCATCATGTATCTGTATTGCCAAGTATAGGCGTTTATATTTTGATTAGTTAGAATGTATTTGTTAAGGAGTTAATTCTCAATATAGCTTAGTTTTTTATGTATGAACTTATAGTATTTGATGTATGAACTTTGTTGAATTCACGATATGGTTTACTATTGGGAATGTCATCATGGGATATATGAGATTGTTAATTTGAATCAATGTTGCATGAAATCTTTAAGGGAATGCATATTTGAATGATAATTGCTGAAAGCTTATGAAATTATGCTATTGGTAATCTATGAATTTACTGACGTATGGTAGTTGGATAAGTAGGAATTAGTACTTAAATTTTGAATTGGTAATGGTAGAATAGTTGGGTAAATAAGGTAGATAAATACCATTAAAGTCATATAAAATGAGGGGAAGTGGTTCTAGGGTGTTCCTAAGAAGAGAATTGGAGTACATGGGACAAAATTTGGGAGATATAGTTACAGAGGGAGTCACACAGCAGCTAGGAAGCCCTCGCTGCGGCCTGAAGAGTGACAATGGCGAGGAACGTTGTGGCTTAATGCGAAAAAAATCACCCAGGAGGGTAGCAGAGAGAAACCTCATCGCGGCGCAACAGGTCATATCGTAACGCTATTCGAGGAAACTAAGTAAGGAGTGTCCAGTAGAGAGCCTCACTGAGGCACAAGAGTTTTTTTGCCAAGGCAAGAATCATGAGAATTCGAACAGCAGTCCTAGGAGGCATTTCTACCGCGACGCCATGTAAGCTAGCCGCAGCGATAGTCCAACTTGCCGTAGCGATATTCGCATAAATTGCCCAATGATTCCTAAGAGTAACTTAGCCGCGGCATGGAAGGTCGAGGCCGCGGCGCAAAGTGAAAAACGTAGTTTTCGAGCTCCAGTACCTTACTTAGCCGCAGCGGGAGGGTTTCAAGTCGTGGCGCAGGTCCTCAAACTCCTACCTTTAACTTAGAAACCCCAATTTTTTCAATGGTAATGCTAGGAAATGATGTAGAAACACTTGTGGGAGGTTTTTGAATGTTGAAACTAATGGATGGATGAATCATGAACCCCTCATGATAGTATAATTTCTTTTATACATTCTCACGTTTGTGGTTGTTTAGTAATAACCCTAATTTCAAGGTTCAAATTTTCCTATATTTTCATAATGTAGTAAATGGTAACGACTCCAAACCTTGATCATTAATTATTAATCGTGTATTTAACCATAATTACTATATTTAGAAGATAGGGTTGTTACAATACAAACTTTCTTTGCCTCACAAACACACACTAAGATCAAATTACTGAAGACTCAACTCGAGAACATTAACAGCCATTGGATCTCCAATGTCAACATCTGACCATATAGACTACATTTTTTAAAGACTCTCTGAAGAATACGACTCTTTCATCACCTCAGTCTCCACAAGACTTGATTCTTACACAGTGGCTAACATTGAGTCTCTACTTCTTACTCCAGAGGCTAGAATTGAGAGAAATACAAAGATCATTGAAAACACTAACATCTCAGCAAATCTTACTCACACTTTATGAGGTGGTAGAACTCACTTTACTAGAGGAAGAGTTTGGTTCCTGAATGGCAGATGTGGTCGTGGGTCTAGAATGAATACCAATAAATATGGAATTACTTGCCAACTATGTGGTAAGGTTGGTCATCTCGCAGGATCATGTTGGTATCGTTTTGATCAAACATTTCAGGCATTATCAGTTACAAATCCACACTCTCATTCAAAGTCTCAGAACAAAGAACACTTAGTAGCTTTACTTGCCTCCTCTGACACGGTAGCAGACCTTGCTTGGTACCTTGATTCTGAGCCATTGATCATATAACTTTTGATAGCACTACTATCTAGAACAAAACATCCTTTAATGGTCCAGAACACATCAATATTGGGGATAGATTAGGTTTAGCAATCCCTACCTCAAGAAATTCTTATCTTCACTTTTTAATTTCAAACCGTCCCTTATTCCTCTTTAATATTTTTCTTGTATCTCAGATTATTAAAAACCTGTTAAGTATCTCCAAGTTGTGTCTTGATAATGCTGCATACATTGAATTTAACTCTACCTCTTGTTGTGTCAAGGATCGAGCCACTAAACAAACTCTGTTGAAAAGAGAGCTTCATAAAGGTCTCTATGCTGTCACCAATGTCCAGTTCACTCATTTCCAATAGCTCACTCCTGTTGCATCAGTTCCGCACTTACCTTTAATTACAAGCTCATGTTATTTTACTCCTGTACAACAACCACACACTATGTTTACAAACCAAATTTGATGCATATAATGCCTTTCTAACTTTAAAAAATATTGCTGAATTACAATTTGAGATAAACATTAAAGCTCTTCAGTCAAATTGGGAAAGAGAGTTTCATAAAATTTCTCAATACCTCACTGCTACTGGCATCCTTCACCGAAGAAGTTATCATTATGTCCATGAACAAAATGGTGTTGCTAAACGTAAACATAGACATATAACTGAAGTGGGTCTCACACTCCTTGCAAATGCTTCACTTCTTTTAACCTTTTGGTCTGACGCCTTTCTAATTGCAATATATCTTATCAATAGGTTACCTTCTACAACATTAGGAGGAATTTCTCCATTCAAAAAACTCTATCATAAATAGCTTAGCTACTATCATCTCAAGACCTTTAGTTGTGCATGTTACCTTCTCACACGCCCTTATAATCAACACAAAGTAGAGTTTCAATATGTTGAATGTCTCTTTTTGGGATATAGTTCTTTTCACAAGGGATTTAAATGTTGGTCTCCTAGTGGTCGAATTTTCCTTGCTAGAGATATTCGCTTTAATAAAACTGTGTCCCCTTATTGTTCCATGAGAACCACTCACTCTACCAATCCTCCCAGCCATCCCCTCCTGTTATGTTCCTTCTTAACCTTATATGAATGTTCTGGATATTGCTACTGCTCCTTCTAACAATGCAGGTCACACAGTCTCACAAGCCATTTCTATCTTTGGTCCTCCTTCCACTTAAGCTCCTCCTAGTAGTTCCATTCCTTCTGATCCTTTTGGCTCTCCTCCAATAGAAGTCAACGTCAATGATCTATACATTGATCTCCCCTGTGATCCATTGCCACCCTCTCCATCACAGGTCTCTACACATGGAATGATCACCCAGTCCAAAAATGGTATTGTAAAGCCTAAGGTTCTCCTCACTCAAATAGAGTCCAATGCCATAGAAAACTATGAGACTGAACCTTCCTCTGTTGCTAAAGCTTTACTCTCCCCACAATGGAAGCATGCCATGTAAGAGGAATATACTGCACTCTTAAGGAACTAAACATGGCAGTTAGTTAAGCTACCCCTAAATAGAACTGCTATTGGCTGCAAAATGGGTTTACAAAATCAAACAAAATCCAGATGGCTCAGTGTTGAAACATAAAGTGTGCCTTGTAACCAAAGGCTTTCATCAACAAGAAGGACATGACTTTCACAAAACCTTTAGCCCTATTATCAAGCGGCCAACAACAACAACAACAACAACAAAGCCTTTTCCCATTAAGTGGGGTCGGCTACATGGATCAATCGACGCCATAAGCACTTATCATAAATCATATTTTTAGACAAACCATTTAAATCTAAATCTCTCTTAATAATTTCTCCTATAGTTTGTCTTAGTCTTCCTTTACCTCTAATTATTGGACCATTCTTTATCTCATCTACTCTCCTAACTGGGGCTTCTATAGGTCTTCTTCCAACATGACCAAACCATCTAAGTCTTGATTCTACAATCTTTTCCACAATAAGGGCGACTTCTACTTTCTCTCTAATGTATTCATTTCTAATCCGATCTCGTCTAGTGTGTCCACTCATCCAACGCAACATTCTTATCTCTGCAACATTGAACTTATTCTCTTGTTGACTTTTTATTGCCCAACACTCAGTTCCATACAATATTGCAGGTCTTATAACTGTACGATAGAATTTACCCTTAAGTTTGAGTGGTACTCTTCTATCACAAATAACACCTGAAGCACTCCTCCACTTCATCCACCCCGCTTGAATCCTATGTTTTACGTCTTCTTCTATTTCCCCATTATGTTGTATGACGGATCCAAGATATTTAAATCGTGTGACTTGTGGTATAATATGTTCTCCAACTTTCACTTCTACGCTAGAAGTAATGTGTCTCTTACTAAACTTACACTCCATATACTCAGTTTTATTTCTACTTAAACGAAATTCATAAGTTTCTAAAGCTAATCTCCACCTCTCTAACTTCTCATTCATTTCTACTCTCGATTCCCCAACTAAGACAATATCATCTGCAAATAGCATACACCGTGGTACCGGCTCTTGGATATGTTCAGTAAGCACATCCAATACTAAAGTAAATAGATAAGGACTCAGAGTTGACCCTTGATGTAAACCAATAGTTATTGGAAAATCTTCTGTACGTCCACCTTTAGTTACTACACTAGTTGTACCCTCACTATACATATCTTGTATTGCTCGAATATAAGCTATACGAACTCCTTTTTTCTCCAAAGCCTTCCATAGAACCTTTCTTGGTACTCTATCATATGCTTTTTCCAAATCGATAAACACCATGTGTAAATCTCTTTGATTCTCTCGATATCGCTCCATTAATCATCGCAACAAATATATTGCTTCCATAGTTGACCTTCCTAGCATAAAACCAAATTGATTCTCCGTAACTTGGGTCTCTTTCCTTAATTGTTACTCAATTACTATTTCCCATAATTTTATTGTGTGGCTCATAAGCTTAATTCCTCTATAATTGCACAATCTTGAATGTCCCCCTTATTCTTATAAATAGGAATTAAAGAACTTCTCCTCCACTCATCTGGCATTCTCTTAGATCTCATAATTTCATCAAATAACTTTGTGAGCCAACTTATATCTTTCCTTCCTAAACCCTTCCATACCTCAATAGGTATATTATCCGGTCCAACTGCTCTACCACTCTCCATTCTCTTTAATACTTCTTTTACCTCTGACTCACAAATCCTACGATAAAAAGTATAATTTTGATCCTCTTCTCTAGTGTCTAATCTATCTGATTGCAATGCAATCTCATGACCTTCATTAAAAAGCCTATGAAAATAATTCTTTCACCGTTCTCTGATATCTTGTTTCGTGACCAAGACTTTACCTTCTTCATTTTTAATACATTTTACTTGGTCAACGTCTCTTATCTTTCTTTCCCTACTTTTAGCTAACTTATAAATATTTCTTTCCCCAACTTTAGTACCTAAAGATTGGTATAACCCATCGAATGCCCTCATTCTTGCTTCGCTCACTGCTTTCTTAGTCTCTTTCTTAGCTACTTTATATTTCTCCCAATTTTCATTACTCCTACATAATGACCACACTTTATAACACTCCCTCTTAACTTTAACTTTATCTTGCACGCTTGCATCCCACCACCAAGATTCTTTATCTCTAGGTCCAAAACCTTTTGATTCACCTAATATTTCCTTTGCCACTTTCCTAATCTCATTAGCCATTCCATTCCACATATCGTTAGTACTTCCTTGTATTTCCCAAGGTCCTTCCTCTACAATCCGTTTCTGTACATTCTTTTCTTTATCTCCTTTTAGTTGCCACAACTTAGTTCTTAACACCCTATTTTGGCCTTTGTTTTTTACTCCCCTCCTAACTCGTACATCCATCACCAGAACTCTATGTTGAGTAGTTAAACTCTCTCCAGGTATAACTTTGCAATCCATACAAAGTTTTCTATCCGATTTTCTTACATACCCTTCCACTTTTGTACGTGATAAGATGTTCCTCACGCTTTCTAAAACAAGTGTTAGCTAATATAAGATCAAACGTCAATGAAAAGTCTAGAATAGTTTTACCCTCTGCATTTGCTTCTCCTATGCCGTATCCTCCATGAACACCCTCGTAACCTGAAGATACACTTCCCACATGACCATTTAGATCCCTTCCTAAAAGAATCTTTCTCCTAATGGTATTTCCTGAACTAAACATTCTAAATCCTCCCAAAACTTTACTTTGTGATATTCTTCTAATCCTACTTGTGGTGTATAGGCACTAATGACATTAAAAATTTTCTTTTCCACTACTAACTTTAATGCAATGATTCTATCTCTTAACCTTTTTACATCCACTATAGTATTTTTCCAAAACTTATCTACAATTATACCTACTCCATTTCTAGATTTATCCTTTCCAGTATACCAAAGTTTAAAACCCGAAGTGTTTAATTCTTTTACTTTTTCTCCTACCCATTTAGTTTCTTGTAAACACATAAAATTAATTTTCCTCCTAATCATGGTATCTACTATTTCCATTGACTTACCCGTAAGTGTACCTATATTCCAAGTCCCAAAACGAATCCTACTCTCATGAACTAACTTCTTTACCCACATCCGTTCACGAAAATGTGGAAGCCCTTGCTTATTTTTCACTACACTCAGGTGACGATGTAGCGGCTCTTGCTCACTTGTCACTGTACTCGAGCTATACAACGCGTTACTTCCGGGCAACGTCCTAGCATTACGTTTAATATATCGATTGTCCATGTCATAAAGATTCGACAAAATTTTACGTTGGCTGTCGATTGCCTAACACAACCCTCCTGTTTTTTCCGGGCTTGGAACTGGTTATGAAAATTAATTTGCATCAAGGCTCGTCATAGCCCTATTACCAAGCCAATCACCATTAAAATTGTTCTCTCCCTGGTTGTCTCCCATAGTTGGCTTGTTCATCAAATTGATGTGAACAATGCTTTTCTCAATGGAGTTCTCCAAGAAGAGGTTTATATGCAACAACCAAAGGGATTTGAGCACTATAACAAGCAGCTGGTTTACAAGTTAAACAAAGCTCTCTATAGACTTAAACAGGCACTGAGAGCTTGGTTTGATAAATTGGCCTCCACCCTTTTTCAACTTGGATTTACTTCCAACAAGTGTGATCATTTTCTCTTCATCAAAACTTCAAAGCAATATACCCTCTATTTACTTGTTTATGTGGATGATATCTTGATTACTAGTACCTTAAGTAAAGAAATCTAAGCTCTCATAGCACTTTGAACAAGGAATTCTCACTTAAGGATCTCGGACTATTGAGTTATTTTCTTGGCATAGAAGCGAAAGTCTCACCTGGTAGTTCCCTTCACTTGTCACAGGGCAAATATATACGAGATATATTGACCAGAGCAAAATTGTCATTCTACAAAGGAATGCATACACCTATAACTATTGGTCTCAAACTTTATAGGAATGGTAATGATAAAATAGAAGATCCTTCTCTCTATAGATCAGTAGTGGGTGCCCTACAATATGCTACTATAACAAGACCAAAAATAAGCTTTGTTGTCAATAAAGTGTGTCAATTCATGCAGTCTCCACTAAGACTCATCAGAAGGCAGTCAAGAAAATTCTTCATTACCTGGTTGGCACCCTTGATCATGGTCTCACAATTAAACCATGCAAAAATGAAGTCCTCACGGCATATTGTGATGCAGATTAGGCCTCTAATTGTAACGATAGGAAAAGCACAACTGGCTTTTGTGTCTTTTTCAATAATAACCTTGTGTCCTAGTCGTCCAAGAAATAGGCCACAGTAGCTCAGTCCAGCACAAAAGCAGAATATCGAAGCGTGGTAGCAATGGTTGTAGAAGTATCCAGGCTTAAATCTTTACTGTCTGAGCTTCAAATTCAGCTTGCTACTCCACCATATATTCTCTGTGATAATCAGAGTGCTGTCGTGATGACTACTAATCCATTTCTGCATACTCGAACTAAGCACATAGAGTTGGATATTCATTTTGTTGCTGAGAAGGCCATTGCAAAGGAAATAATAGTGAAACATATTCCTGCATCTAGTCAAGTTGTAGATGGTTTGACCAAAGCTGTGTCTAGTTCTGTTTTCTTAGATTTTAAGAAAAGCATTGGTGTAGATAGGCACCTCGATTCGAGGAAGCATGTTAGAGAAGTTAAATAGTTATAACAAAACCTATACTCGGTTATAACTACCTAACGCAGCTCCTAGGATATAAAGGTAGTGTACATCCTTCTTGATTGTAGAGTAATTCATTTTCCGTCTCCATAATACAAACCTTCTTCTCTCTGGTTACATTGACAATGAAGATTATAAGTTCAATCCTAGAAGAAAGTTTCATGAGACAATTTAAATTTGGGCACAAATCCTTTACTAAAGGGGAATGAGCAAGTTGTATTTTTTTTTTTAGTTTAAAAATGAATATATAAAGTAAGAATTATAATTTTGAGGACAAACATTTTAATTGGAAAAATTGATATTTAAAAATTTTAGCTAAAATTATTTTTTATAATTAAAATATTTATCTTCAAATTATAATTTTAAACTTAATAATAATAATAATAATAATAAATGAGCTTATTGTACTATTGCAGAGATCTGTGCTCTTTAAATTCTTTTAAATCTTTTGGACTCAATTTATCTAACACGGCCTTTGCAGTTTTTCTTGAGATTTTCCTTTCAAACGCGGCATATTTCTTAATTAAGAAGTTTGACACGTCTATTTTGACTATTTTATATTTCACGTTGCCTTACAAATATCAACGTTCACTTAATCATTTTTTGGTTATATACTATTCCCTTATTTATCTTTTGGTATACAAAAGAAACTTAAAGAGCTAAGAGATAAATTAACGGTTTCAACTCCAAAACAAACACATACGACAAATCATCTTATCAACAAGAATGGAATTATAAATAGCTTAGCTTCCCATAGAAACCCTCAACACACAAAGCAAGAAGCATATCATTATTTTCTCTCCAGACAACAGATCATCTTATTTAGAAACCACCATGGCTGAAGGGAATCGCCATCGCCATCGCCATCGCCACCACCACCACAACAACGGACACCTTGCCGGCGAGGTTGATTACAGAAAGGAAGAGAAGCACCACAAACACATGGAGCACCTTGGTGAGCTAGGAGCTGTTGCTGCTGGTGTCGCTTTGGTAATATTAGTTAAACATAATATCTCTTTTAACACAGATCTGCAATTAATCATTAATTTTTATTCATAATTATGATTAATTGAAGACACAAACTCTCTTGGGAAGATCTTAATTTATGATTTTTTTTTTTTGGCTAATATATTTGTGTGCTTATTAATTTTGCTTAATTAATTGTAGCATGAAAAACACAAGGCAAAGAAAGACCCAGAACATGCACATAGGCACAAGATAGAGGAGGAGATAGCAGCAGCAGTTGCCGTTGGAGCAGGGGGATATGCGTTTCATGAGCATCATAAGAAAAAAGAGGCAAAGAAAGAATATGAAAAAGCTTATGGAAAGAAGCATCACCATTTCTTTCATTGATTTTAGTTAATCACAGAAGAAGATGGATCGGGTATACTAGTCTGCGAATCCCTTCTGGATAACTAATTAGTGTATGTTTCCTGCGAGCAGGGTGGATTTTAATAATACATAAGTGATTTATTTGTATGTCTTTATATGTGAAATACAATTTTCCTATCCTGTTATATGTGCGTCATTTATTCAATCTTCACACACAAGATTCCCAGCATTGGAGATTTTGGTTTACCAATCTTGCTTTCTTTAGCCAAAATGTAAACAATTCTTCTCAATTTAGGAGATATGTGCATTTTACTCTTTTGAACTCTAAAAGATAATCATGGATCCTCAGACTTTTTGATTCATACAAAATAATTCCTTCATGAATTTTTTTTATACAAAATCCTAATACCATTTATCCATATAGACTAAGAGAATCCAAATCAACAAAAAATATACTAGACTTGTCATGAATTAATTTGATATCAACACGTAGATGTTCAAATAGATGATAGGAAACCATATGTTGACTTAAACATTCGAAGATTATGATGAAAGTGTCAATAATGCATGAAATTAAAAATGTGGAGTCTGTAAATGAAAAAGGCTATTGAATTTAATAGCAAAAAACTATACAAACTCTGGAATTAACAAGAGAAAGACTTTAAAAGAGATAGAACATAATTTAATTGGAAATTTGGCTGAAAACAATTATAAAAAAGCAATAAAAAATTAAGTAAAATTGATAAATGACTAAAAATAAAAGAAGTTGTAAAACAATTTTTTTAGAGACTTCTGTGTATTTTGCATGATGTTTGTTACTCCATCAGTAAATAATAAAACTTCAACTAGCTCATGTCATCAACTAATATGTTTCGACTAGGTTTCTCAATTAGACTTTATTGGCTAATCCTAACCCTTAATGGCAGATGACTTTTGATATATAACAGCTATATATCAATTAATTTAACTCGGAAGGGGCTTTTCTTTCACAAAATATATAGTTCACTATATGCCAACTTGTGTGTGTGTGTGTATAAATATATTTATTTAAGATCATATGAATAGGAAATATAATTTTTATATTTTCTTTAGAAAATCATTCCGTGCTCTTTTTCCTATCTCATTTGACTTGGTTTCAATTAATTAATCCTTAAAATATTTACTATCAATGGCGGAGCTAGGACTCTAAATGAAGGGACAAAAGAATTTTTTTTGTCAAAAATTTTTTTAATATCTTATTTAAAGAATTTTTATACATTTATAGTATATTATTTAAATAAAATACTTTCTTTTAAATTTTTGGATTAAGCTAAACAAAATTTATTTACTAATAATATTTTACTTTTCTCCCTCCTAAATTTAAAATTAAGTTTGAATTTAAATGAACAGTATACTGAGAATTATTCTTTATATTAATATCAACAACTTTACAACCTAAAAACTCATAAGATATTTTTAATACTTATGTAATGTATAATAAAGATCATTAAAAAAAATTATATCTCAACATATTTCATAATAGTTAAGCAAATAGTTCAAAAAAGCATTTTTAAAGTCTGATGAAGCATAAAATTTTATTATTGTCAATTTACAAAAATCTATACATACAAAGCATTGCAAAAATTTATGACTGTGAATTTACAAAAATTTATATAGACAAGGCACTGTCAATTTGCCAAAAGAAAATTCTTACAGAAGGTAAGGGGCAATTTGGAAAAAAAATAAGAAAATGAGAAAAAAAAAAAGAAATAAAAAAATATATGTGTGAATTTTGTAGATTCAACTTCAAGTGTCAAAAATTAAAAAAAATACATGTATAAGTTTACTAAATTTAATAGATTCAGTGAATTCAAAATTTTAAATTTGTAAAGACATAATATTAAAATTTAATATTACATACTTACAAAAGAAGGCATATATCGACTGTGGGACAAATTTGGCTTTGCCCTAACTAGTAAGATTTACAAAGATCGTAAGTTCAATCTTACAAGAAAGTTTTCACTAAACCATTTAAATTCTTTTATATCTTTTAGACGGATGTGGTTTCTCTACTTTTGCAAAACAGGAATACGCAATACTTTTGTTTTGTATAAATATCTGAATCATTCAAATTAAAATTTGGACGATTTAGATCTCATTAATTTTTTTTTTTAAATTTTTTAATATCAAATATTATTTTTTTAAAAATCCAGAGTTATAAAATTGTATTTATTTTGTGTATTTCTTTATTTAAAATTTAAAAAATTTAAAAAAAATAATAAAAGAATATGGAATGTCCATATTTAATCTGGACGATCGAACGAAACTGCATTCCTTTTAAACTAACTTTATCTAACATGAGCTATGCAATTTTTCTTAATAATTTCTTTTCCAACACGATATATTTCTTATAATTAGGAAGTTTGGCAGGTCTATTTTTACTATTTTATTCTTTCACTTTGCCCTACAAATATTATTGTTCAGTTATTTTTCGTTTTTGTGATACAGTGTTCACTTGTTTGTCTTGTGATACACAAAAAATTTAGGAGAAAAATGAGTTGTTTCAATCCCAAAACAAAACATACGAACAATAAATGCCCTATTAATAAGAAATTATCAACAAGAATGGAACTTATAAGTAGCTTAGCTTCCCACAGAAACCCCCAACACACTAGGCAGGAAGCATATCATTATTTTATCTGCAGCATACAAATCACCATCATGGTTCTAAATTGCGGTCCGCATCATGTGATGCGGCCGCAATATTACTGTTGCGGCGCCGGCCGCATCCGCATTAATCGGCCGCAATGCCCGCAATCCTTCTTATACTATCCGCAATGCCCGCAACCGCAATCGCAACGTAACCGCAACCGCAACCGCAATTTAAAACCATGATCACCATCTTATTTCCAAACCACCATGGCTGAAGAGAATCGCCGCCGCCGCCACCACCACCACCACAAGGAGGAAGACAACCCTACCGGTCTGGTTGACTACAAAAAGGAAGAGAAGCACCACAAGCATATGGAGCAACTTGGTGAGCTGGGAGCTGTTGCTGCTGGTGCCTTCGCTTTGGTAATTAATCAAACCATAATATTTCTTTTAACACAAACCTGCAATTAATCATTAATTGTCATTCATAATTATGATTAATCGAAGACACAATTTTTTGTGATGATTTTAAGTCATGATTTTTTTTTTTGGCCAATATATTTGTGTGTTTGTTAATTTTGCTTAATTAATTGTAGCATGAGAAGCACAAGGCAGAGAAAGACCCAGAACATGCACATAGGCACAAGATAGAGGAGGAGATAGCAGCAGCAGCTGCCGTTGGAGTAGGGGGATATGCGTTTCATGAACATCATGAGAAAAAAGAGGCAAAGAAAGAATATAAAGAGGCTCATGTAAAGAAGCATCATCATTTCTTTCATTGATTTTAATTATTCACAGAAGAAGATGGATCGGGTACTAGTCTGCGAATGCCTTCTGGATTATTAATTGTTGTATGTTTTCTGCGGTGTGGATTTTAATAATATATATGTAATTTACTTGTATGTACTTATATATGAATACGAATTTGCCTATCGCCCTATCCTATCATATATGCGTCACTTATTCAATCTTCACAAACAGATATCTAGCATTGGAGATTTTGGTTTACCAATTTTTCTTTGACCAAAATGTAAAGAACCCCTCTCAATATAGAGGGTTGTACAATTTATCCCAAACAAAAGGAATACATGTTCGGGCATAAACACTATATTTTCCTTGGACATTTTTCTTTAACAAAGAAAAAATAACTGAACAAAAGCAAAGGCCAAAAAAAAAATCCACACCAAAGATCATGGAATTTTAAATAGTTTTGCTTGTTTTTGTAAGTTCTTTCTTATCTCTCCAAACAAAATACATATTTTTATCTTTATTTATTCGTAAGTCAATAATATTGAAAATTAATATTTTTCACTCTTCTCGTTCAAAGAAGAAGTAAAGAAAGAAAATCTAATGACATCATGTTTTGTTTAAGTCCCTTTTTTCTTTTTATCTTTACGCTTTACATTTTCTGCTATTAAATTAAACCTAGTTCAATCTAGTGTGTCCACGTGCATGTGCAATCAAATCTTATTTTATTGAATGTTACATTTTATTAGAAAGAATATGTGTTTTTTCCTTCACTTATTTGTTGGCAAGAATAACAAAAACTACATTTTTTCTTCTCAGAAACAAGTATGGAAAGACAATTATGAATACTATATTTTATACGGGCTATTTTAAGAAAAATAATTCAAGAAAATGAAAAAAATTATATAGACAAAAATATGTAATAAATAATTTTGCAATTTTTACTTAATTTTTTATAACTTTTTATTAAGCCCAACTTAAATAAAAAAGTAATAAATAATAAATAAAAATATAAGAAAAAATTAAATACAAACCCCAAAATAAAGAGGCCCAAATTAAAAATAACAACTAAGTTGAATTAAAGGTCCAAGATACAAAATTAGACCTAATCCCATTCTCAAGCCCAACCTAATTTTATAAAAACAGAGGAATAAACTAGTAGATCCAAATCTAGAGAAGTTAACTCAAGTCCGAAATGAATGAAGCCCGGAACTTTATGAAGATGTCAAACCATTTCCATCTTACCCATGACATGACCCATCAAACCACCCCCCCCCCCCCCCCAAAAAAAAGGCAAACAAAATAAAATAGAAACAGTTAAAGAAAAAGTTCTAGCAAGAGAAGATTATGGGATTTGCATCCCTTGCATTTAAGATAAAATTAGATTAAAAAATTTATTAAAAAAAGGAAAGAAAAGTAATTTTTAAAACCATAAACTCACTTTCCTTCTGATTTTTCTTTCTATAACACATTTGGTTTATAAGAAATGAATGAAATGAAATGAATAAATAAATAACTAAATAAATAAATAGATAAAATAAAAAATAATACTTATATCTTTATTTTGAATAAAATAATAAAAAAGATAAATATTATTAAATAATAATTACGAAAATATATTGAACATTTCTCATATTTTTGTGAAAACTTTCCACTCCTTTGCAGTTCTATGTACCAAGCATGGCCATCAGTTTACACAAGGCTATGTAGACGCTAGCTCGTTTCACGTTTCCAATGGTCTCGATGGTTAGTAGCAGAGGAATGCTACGAAGAACAGAACACATCACACTCTATTCGTCCTCTATTGAGCTACCAGAAATGAGATTTCTCTCTAACAACCACTCTCATGCACAAGAGAGGGGAGCAGGGGAAATCTCTCGAGGATGAACAAAGAGAAACGCAGAGTGGAAGATTCATTGAGGTCAAGTCTGATACACTGCAAAGATTTATATGGGTATGAGAATGGATTTGAGATAATAAAATCTTACATTATATAATTATGTTTGATATGATAAAAAAAATAAATATTTTATTTTATTTTTATACTTGGTAAAAAAAATGGAAAAAGCAAAAAAAAATGTTAAATAAATTACTATAATACTTTTAGTGCATAATTTGTAAAAATATTTTAAACTATGCCTAAAAAATTGATATTTATTTTTATAATTTTAATTTAACCTCCCTCAATTTGTTACATTGGAAGTATGTTGCTGAAGAATAGGTAGCTAGAACATAATATGCAGGTCACCAAAGATAATCATAAAATATTTTTTGTAAAATGTCCAATTTCATAATAGTCTAATCATTGATAAATATGTTTTAATCACCACAGAATCCCTAAACATTCACTTTCTTCGTCTATTACAAATCCTTTTGCTTTATCGCCTGTAACACCAAATGGTAGATGTTGTTATACACATCTATCAACTTTTTGTAGGAGAAAAAAATTATAGTTAAAAATATCAAATTTAAGATATTTATATTGAAAAATTTTAAAATTTTGAAATTATTTTGAATGACCCAAAGATAAAAAAATTAAATTGTATAGAAAAATTATAATTTAAGATCTCAAGTTAATATTTTTTTGTCTTTGAATCCTTCAAATTAATTTTGAAATAATTTCAAATTTTAATATCATTTATAAATATCTTTAACTTGAATTTTTCAACTATAACTCTTCCTTTATATAACTCACGAGGCCACACTGGAAATAAAGGGTGAAAGAAAGAATAAGCTTCAAAGTGTAACATAAGATGCTGCTTCTTTCTTTTCTTTCAAAGTGTAGCAAGAGGAACTTGAGGTCCCATGATAACACAAGTCTGGTGTTGGTTTAATAGTCTCTCAACCCTCTTTGTATTTGATGAATCCAAGAACTCAATATTTGGATAAAAGCCTAAATTAATTGATCACCTTCTGTTCGGCCATTCTTTTTAAGGTAAAAAAAAAGAGACAAGACTTTATTTGTTTAATTATTATTTCTCTTTGCTGCTTCTTTATCTTTTTCCTAAAAACAAAAAGCTTTATACCTTTTGCTATTCTGTCATCTCTATTAACTAACAATGGATAAAAATAAAAGTCAATTGTACTTCTCTTTGTCTCTTAAGTTATTTCAATGCATTAATAAACATTAATAAGGATAAAACAATTAGAGAAACTACTGCATGGTGCCTCTCTACTAGACATGCATCAACTATACAAAACCATGAAAGAAAATAGAGATGGTTTAAAAATCTCCCAAAGCTAGCCAAAAAGGAAGAAGCTACCTTACTCCTCCATGGCTACTTAAAAATCACTATGGCCTACTACTTCATCAAACAAATCTAAAGCTATCTCACAACAACTAGAAATCTAAAGGTTCATATATGGAGAATAAGTGCAAAGCCACAAGATAACAAGTGAATACAAAGCTTTCTCATTCTAGAATTTGTTGTAATCCTCCTTGTTCTCATCATTCTCAGTTTTATCTACACTAGGTATCTAGTTTATCTAACTGTTTGATAGTCAATCTAATAGTAATCTTATAATCCCTTAATTGATAAGGGTTTCTAAAACTTTATATCTCCTTTATGTAAATCTTTCCTTAGAGCAAAGAGTTAGTTTATATGTGAGCTACAAAACTATTTGTAAAAGTTTTAGATAAATTTGAAAACCTAAATATTTGTTACTATATAACTCTAATTGAATAGTGAAAATCCCTTAGAGTTTTGCAAGGGGACAAAACATAAGTTAAGGGATTAAACCAAGATATATATAATGCACTTCTTTTATCTCTCAGTTTTAATTTTCTATCATTGCATTCTATTTGAAAACCTTGATGACAAGGTCTTCTTTTGTCCTTTTAATCTTTAACTATTCAAGCATATTTCATAATATCTTGGTGACAAAAATTTCTTCTGTTTACACGATTTTTAGTTTTACATATTTATTTAAGAATTTTATTTGTTATATCAATTTTTTGCCAAAGCACCTATTCACTCCCTATTTAAGTGTATTCTTCATTTTGGACGTTGGAAGCTCTTGCAAAAAATTCTCAAATGTATCAAGTCTAACCTTTCCCTTGATCACAACAAATCCAAGGCAATCTTTCACATAAAAGTTTTCTCACTATTGCACAGAATATATCAAATTAGCAAGAAACACATCAAATAATATCAATTCCCATTAGTTAGGAATAGAACTAGTTTCAATCCAAAATAATATAGTTAAAAAGGCAAAACAAAACTAGTCAAGGGTCATTGCAAATGGCCCAAACTTTGTCTATATTCTACAACTTGATCTATCACAACACAATATAGGCAATTCTAACAAATAACATTCCTTAACCAAGAGAAAAGGAGGAGGTAAAAAGAAACAATCTATCTAACTCTAAGGTGCTAAGTTATTTGTCTTCAATCACATTTCACCTATTGTATGTTTCACAATCATCAACTTCACCTCATCAAGGAACCACATTTTGCTAACCTCTTGTAAACTCATTGGCAAATTGACTACAAAAATATTTGGAAAAGCAAAAGAAGGAAAACAGGCACCTAGAGAGACTAAATAGGTGTGATGTGTAGAAAATAAAATTTTTACTTTTACTAAGGTGGAGGACCAACTAAACTCCAAAAGTAAACGTTCAAAAAGTGGAGAATGTAAACAGTGATTAACACAAAATTAATGAGTTCAGTAAAGCATAATAGATGAGTATATAAATTAAAATTTTTTACTAAGATTAAATGATTTAAATAATAATGTAAAGTAGCCGATTGAAATATGAAAGTGGAGCAAGCAAGATCAACACATATACAAATAAACAGTTTAAATCAAGGTCCTCTAAAGGTGGAGGACACAAACTCAGCAAACTGAAAAGAGATAAAGAAAGAAAGAAAACATGTAGATATTTATCTTAATTTAGCCCCTAGGCCTACATCCAATTCCCTTATAACTTTAAGGGATTTTCTCACTAAAAGTAACAAACTTACAAAGATGATGGTTTTACTTCGTGTTCACCACCAACACATGCTTCCATGCTTCCCACAAACTTTTTAGCAAGGTTTCATAGGCTAACCATCAATTATATCACTTAAAATTTTACACAGAATTGTTAAAATGATTTTATCATTTTTTTTAGATGCTTTACAACGCTCAAGAAACTTATGCTTATAATAAGTAGATATACCAGACACTAAGCTTAATAATTTTACAAGAATTTTGAACAACGTTTTTTTTTTCATTTTTCTCTACAAAATTGTTCTACCCTTTGCACTTGAACTTGCTCGTATATATTGGCTTTCTACATCTCCTAGCCATTAGAGATAATCCTAATGTTCAATGCTCTTTTTGACTGAAGTATTCTCATTTTGTTTCTAACATTCAAAAACTTTTAACGTTATAGTTACTGTCGCCAATGATGCTCTTTTCATGTAGCTCATATGGTCAACTCATTATAAATGCTATTACAAGCCTTAAAATATAAGTTAGAGAAACAATCCATTTTTATATAATAATCAGAGACAATCACAGTAGAAAGTATTTCTATTTTATCATTTGTTTATGCAAAAGTCATAACTCTTTGTCGTTTATACATTAATTATTTTATTGTTTAGTTCATTAGCACAGTTGGATTAATCAGTTACGTTGTATGCTAAAACAAAACATAAAATTCATACAATGGGCCAAAGAATCCAAATGGGCTTTTACATAAGTATTGATTGGGTTTTATTATTATCAAAGTCTTGGACTTGTAAGCTTGGGCCAACAATCTCTCCCTTTAAATGATGACAAAATCACTATGCAAAAGATTTAAAGATTTGTCTAAAAGTTTATTTTATGCTCTCCCTAAATCTAAGCATGAGAATAAATCAATAAGATTCAATGGAGTTACAGAACAACCATACAAACCATTCATGCAAAAACAATCAATAAGTACATAATTTAAGTAAATAGTTCATTTTGCATCTTGATCTCCCCTTTTTTGTCAATAGCAAAAAAGGTGGAAGCCAGAAAAAGCAAAGCAATTAATCAAAGGTAAAGCCATAGCACAGTTAAACAAACCATAGGAGAATTCACAAATTAAGATGCATTAATGTATAAATAAATTGAGGGCCATCATTGGTAACTGTCATAGGCTTATAGAAGTGTTCTCACATTTAAAGGGCATCACTAAGCTACTGATTTAGATGGTGAAAGGCTTGAGACATCCAATCAATAAGGCATATAATAGCAAAGTCAATGTCCTGAAGGCACTACAAGAATTCATTTCAGTGAGTTTGAAAAACCTACTTTGTATTGTGCTGTTTGGCAGTCACAAAATCTAACTATTACCTAGTCACTCCTTGACTACTAATCATGTGTTGGATGGTACCAACATTTATGGTTAGAGAGTCAAAATCATCACAAAGGGCATGGACATTGTTATTCAATGCTCGAAGAAGCTAAAGGATCTCTTCATTGGATTATTGAGTAGAGATAGGAAGAGGCAGAAGAGGTGAAGGAGAATGAGGTGGAGAATGATGGTGTTTCATAAGAGGTAGAGGAGGAAAAGTAGTTGGAGATAGAGAGGGAGGAGCAGCTGCAAGTGGTGAAGGAGGAAAGGTCAGTGGAGACAAGGGAGGAGGAAGATGAGAAATAGAAGAAGGAATAGGAGTAGAAGACGATGGAAGGAGTGAAAGATCAGAAGAAGGAAGAGGAGAGGTAGGAGGAGGAATAAGTTTAAAAGGGTGAAAAGATAAAGAAGGAGGTAGATGAGAGTCTGGTGGAAAAGGTGGTGTGAGAGGAGGAGTGTATAATGGTGAAGGAAGAGAAGTTGGAAAAGGAGGAGTAAAGGATGGTGAACCTTGAGGAGTTGGAGAAGAGAATAGAGGAGATGGAGGAGTTAGTGAAGGTGAAAGAGATGGAGGAACAAAGTCATGAGTTTCTTTATTCGAGGATAAAAGAATTAAGGTTGGAGAAGGAGGGAAGTCTTTGTTAGAAGTGGAAGAAAGGGTTGAGGCAAGGATTTTTCTTTTCTTGTGATAAAAGAGGTGGTGGAGAACGTGTATATGTACGTAAAGAAGTTAGAGGACAAATTTGGAAAGGTAAGAAAGGTGAAGGATTTACTTGGCCATATAAAGGTGAATGATTGGTTTCACTTGGTGGAGGATGAGCTTCACTAGGTGAAAGAGGTGGAAGATGCACTACAGAGAGGTTGCTTAGAGGATCAAGGGGTGCATGGTTAAAAGCATCTTTAATCAAAGATATAGCAACATTGCCAAAAGTGGAGAACTTCTTTGCCCTAGATGGCACAGGTTTCTTCTTGCTCTTGGAGGAGGAAGGCTTGATAGGCTTCTTCACAATTTGTTCAACATGAGTGGAAGGAACTTGTTAAGTGTTGAGGGCTTGATGGTACTTATGCTAAAATGCTTCAGGATCAGCCTTATATTCCTCAACATCACAATTTCTAATCCATTTTGTCTCTATTGAAGTATACTTTATGTAATGCATAATGGCAGTATCATACATTACAAAAACCACTCGAGAGGCATAGCCTTCCAGATTCACTCCCTACCACTTGAAGATTTGCATAAAAAGCATTCCATAAGGAAGGCTTATTACTTAAGAGAAACTCATTGCTACTTCCTCTATGTACTTGATCATCTAGTAATATATATCAACACCTTGTTGTGCCATCAAATTATATACCCAAAAGATGTCTCTGTGAGGCACCACATCTAAGGTTCGATTCTAAGAAAACATAGTTATCCTAATGATGTGTGCAGCAACCTACTAAAGAAACGCAAGCACTTAGGCATTGATTTTTTTTCTTCCATAAATTAAGTCCTTGCACTCAATCATGACCTTAAAAGAATCCTAAAATGTTGCTTGCATCTCAACAAGCCAAGAATACCTAACAAAATAATAAGGGGGCTCTTTGCTAAAGGATACCTCAAAAAATTTCTCTAGCATGCCTATTCCCACAGTAATTAATTTTTCATTCACCAAAGAATTTAATGTTTTTCCTTCTTTAACCATAACTAAATTATAGTAAAATTGTCAAACCAGGTCCTTATAAGCTAGTTCATTTATGATAACCAATGGAGTCCAACCCATGGACTTAAAAAGTGCAATTCTAGCAAATATTTCATCTGAGTTAACTTAAAGAAATTTACACACCTGTAAGTAGTGACGAATTTTTGTTGAAAGTTAGTAAGGTATCTGTACAGATGTTCTTTGGTGTGAAACCTAAGCAAAAGATGAAAGTAATCTTTAAGGCTAGCTTCTACTTTATCCATCTTCTTATTTCCTTTCCCTTCTGATCTAATTATTTTCTTTGATAGGGCTTTTTGAATAAATGGATATCTCCTTTAATTTCTTTAAAAACTTCTCGATTATTTGTTTCTTCCTACTCTCAATCTTCATTAGAGACCCTTTTTCCTTTTTATTGTTGACTCGGCATTGTCTTCTTTTTCATTTCTTTCCTCCTTTCTTGTTTTATTTTCTTGTGACGAAGTTTTGTAATGTGAGTTCTCTTTTCACATCTTCTTCCTCAACGTCTATAATGCCTTCAATAGGGATGAACTTTTTCTCTGCTATGATCTCTAAAGATTAAATGTAAAGAAGTTTATGTATTGGTTCTCTACCACACTAAGGTTAGGACAAAATAGGTCCGTGAGAGAGAGAGAGAGTAAGTCATGAAAAGACGCTTCTTATCTATCATTGAGCATTTTGAAAAAGAGCCTTTTTAATTATCACTTTGTCACTCAAAATCATTATTAGCCATTGGCCATGCCCCTTTTTGAGAGCATGTTAATGCTATGACAAATGTTTCAGTACATGTGGCGAATAATGCCGAAGATCGATCACTTTACACGTGTTGTTATAAGGACAAACAACAAAATTATGCCAATATAAAACAAAATGTGCAATTTTTTGGAATAAATGATAAATCGGTAATAACATGTGATAAATTAAGTTACAAAGACGAGGTGGACATAACACAAATAATGGAAGAGTTAGTGTGCTCCACTTTAATCAATAAATAGACATCATATCTTATCAATAATACCAAGTTTATTTCTTAAATGCATAAATTTATTTTCAAGAAAAATGTTTTGTAAATATGTCTATAAGTTGGTTCTCAATTTGAATATACATTACCTCCATATTTCATTGTTGAACATGATTTCGAATAAAATGGTATTTTACCTCAATGTGCTTAATCCAAGAGTGATGTACAGGATTCTTAGTGAGGCAAGTGGCACTCTAATAAACATCATATATATATATATATATATATTATTTCTCTTAATTTAGACACTTTAAAGATGAATGATTACTTAAGGGATTTAATTGAATAAAATTTGATTTTATTGGCTATTATTGCCTTTTAGGAATTAATTTGCAAAATTTTAGATTTTTAATGTGTAAATTTCTTTTAAATAATTTTGTGAATATTCCTACTTAATTTTTTAATTCTTTTTGTGCAGACTTTAGGAAAATTAAATTTAAATGTTGGAGAAAAATATGAAAGAATAATTGAAGAAAAATGTCGAGGGCCCACTTCATCATTCATTCATTTACTCTCCCTCTATTCTCACACATGCACACACATAGACAGTAACACGGAACTCATCAAAACACACTCCCTCAAATTGACATGTAACACCATAAATTATAGCTCATCCCATGCCTTTCAATGACTTAATATCATGGAGGATGTAGGTTTCTCATAGAAAAGCAAGGGAAAATAATGAATATTTTTGCGTTGCGTCGTATCTAGAAATTCATTTCTGTGTCACATGGACCGTGTGAGCTCATACTGTGTCTCCTCATATTTAATTGCATTATTATAACTCATTTGTATCATAAAAACTTGCCTACAACTCATGGAAACCGAATTGGGAGGTGGAAAATAATGTTTCATTCTCTGCCAGAATTGGCCTCCTTTCTGGGCAAATTTTGAAAAATCATAATTAAATCTAAAAAAATCGAAAACATGCAATCTTGGTCATTCTGGAAAGATTGGGATGTCTACTTCATGAAACAATATGTACAAGTCATAACATCCCACACACAGAGCGTTTGACATACAAAATGGTCTGGCAATCGGACTAGGTCCTGATGCTATCACAATTTACTGATATGAACTTCAAAAATGTTCAATTAATTTCGCAAAAATCCAATCCATGAAAATAATACCAATATGGAAAGCTATTGATGTCAACTAGAGAGAAAAAATATCTCCAAATCAGTTCATTAAGCCCAAATCTCATAATTTGATGGAACAATACTTCTAGTCGGGTAAGGTTACTAATACTTGACAAAAATTTCAAAAATTCATATCTTCCTCTTTAAACCTCTAAATGAGTTGCTTCTAGTTGGTACAAGTCACTGTAATTTCCTAGTTTTTCTGTATAAAATTTCATGACAATTGGACATCATTTGAATTTCAAATGACAGAAAATAATTTTGGACCAATTGAATAGTGCAGCAGACTAAATCCCTAAAATTTTCCAATTTCAAAAAATCATCAAATATTCTATAGACCTCCAAAAATTATGATCTTTAACTTTCCAAAAAGCTCTTACTGAGACCTAATTCCATGTTAAATTTCAGACTAAGACTAACTCATTTGGCCAAAAAGTGATATAGGGTTCCATAATAGTCAAATTTGGCTCCATATGAGGTACTAAACTTGCCAAATGGTCTTCCCTTGGTGTTGGTACCTTTTGGGCAAGTCTAAAAGCATATTTAAGACTTGTGTGAGCTGCCTAAATGGTCCTAAACCTCATGCATCTTATTTTGGTCATTCAACCCTCACTTATACACATATTTATTAAACTTTAAATTCTCATTCTATAACCTTACATACTCAAAACATGGGTTAGTGGTCATATATCATAATCGTACATCTAAACATCACATAATAGGATATTTACACATGTCTCAAAGTTCATAGTACATATACAACCTCATATACATGATGAACTATCATTATGGTTCCAAAATAAACAAAACAAGACACAAGGTTATCAATCTCTCTTCCTCATCGTTGTTGGCTCCCTTCACCGTAATTGCTTAGTCCACTTAGCATGTTAGATCATTAAAGAGAAGGGAATGAGATTCAAAGAATCACAATAACTCATCTCCCATTCAATCACACATAATATGTACAAAGTAAGCTTTTCAAATGCATGTATGGAAAAATAGAAGTCATGGACATTTTCAAAGCAACCTTGGCATGTGAATCAATCATACAAGACATTCAAGAGTTCTCCAAGTATTTGGATTGGCCTCACACTTCTCTTCATGGATTTTGGACTTGCCTCACCCATTCTTTAAGAGCTTTGGACTCAACTATACTCTTAAGAGTCCACTTTACTTTTGGGAGACTCTTTGCTTTGTCTCAACCAAGCTCAAAGGTTTTTAGTCCATCCTCACCAAAGGGAAGAGTTCTTGGCCTTTCCACACTCAAGCAAACTCATACAAACATCATGAATTCATTTAAAACATAACATAGCATCAAGGATCATGACATGTAAAGGCATGCTAGCATACTTTTCATAGCTTGAAAATACATATACACACATTCTAAAATAAGCTAAACACACATCCATGTATAAGAGAAGGTGGAGAGAGCTACCTTGTACCAATTCACACACTTTTCCCTTTGAATTTAAGCTCTTCTTTTCGAGTACACAACCACACAAGTGTGGGGAAGGTTCTTCTTGGCCTATATACAATTTATTGGAGCCAATTAGGTTTATGAAAGACATTTTAAGGCCACATAACTTGATGAACCACTAGATTACTCTATAGACTTCATTATGGTCCATAATTACACCTAATGAAGCAATACCCCTCAAATGACCTCTAAGCCTCATTCTTTCTTTTCACACATGATTCTTGACTCCTTTTAAGCCTCTTGGAGTCATCACATCATTAAGACAAAAGGCCTAGCACCATGTTACTTCTTTAGGTCATATTATAGAACTTAAGGCACCAAATCAATTTTTATGAGTTCTAAATTTTTTTCCAAGGCCTCACCTCACTTTCATTCATCAAATATGACTCAAGAATGGCCTTAGAAAAATTTAAAACTTGTCCTAACTATACCATCCCTTCTTGGCCGAAACCTAAAGCATAAATGGGATTTAATGGCTTCTTGATTTTTCCTTGATGGGAGAACCATTTAAGGAGGTTGTTAAGAGTTGTAGGAGGTCAAGGAAACAATTAAATAGCCAAGGGAACTTATGGATTAAATCAATTTTTACAATCCCCTTAAGTACTCTACACTTTTCCAACTTCTAGGTTCATGACTTTTAATAGGGTTTTGTTTGTTTTCATGGAGGAAGAGGCATATGGGGGACCTCTTAGGGATCTTAGGAGCACATTTAAACATTCATTTAAATCTAAGAACATTCATGTTAAATCAGATTTGTAAGGGAGCATTTGGATCCCTAATGGTTCTATCTTGTTTCTTAATGCCCCTTTCTTAATTCTATTAGTTCATTCTTAATCCTTACCATCTAAAACCTCTAATCCCTCCATGAATTGGATAGAACACAGCCCCTAAAGAGTGGGTTCTTGGCTAGACAAAATGGACAAGGGTGAGAGGGAAGAAAAGGCTACCAAAAGATGGAGAATTTACCTTGTTTTCTTGGTTCCTTTGGCTTGTTCTTCACTTTGGTTGGACACTCCTCCATAAACACAAAAATTTCCTCCCTGGTCTGGCCCAAAAATAGTAGCAAAAACTTAAAGAAAACCATAGAAAAGAAGAAGGAAAGAAGGAGAAGAGAGTTGGTGAAAGGAAAGGCTTGAAAAACTAAGAATTCCTTACCAAAATCTTGGCTTTTTCTTCTTCTTTTCCCTTGCTATTGGTGCGCCTAAGAGGGCTGGACAATTTCTCTGAAATCAGGTAGAAGAGAGTTGGTTAAAGGGAGGAGAGTGGGGACGTGTCTTTAAAAAGGGTGTGGAAGCTTCACTTTGCCATTTATTTTCACTTTCGCCCTTTGTTCGTAGCATTTTTGTTTCTTCTTTGTTTTAGCTCTTTTTTTAGAACTGTCTTTTCCACTATAACATTTAGATTCCCAATTTAATAAATTGCCTTTGGAATCACTCAAATCGGAGCTAAGACCTTTTTGAACGAATCGATCAAAGTTTGGGTCAACCGACGTCGGAAAGAGTACACCGGAGGGGCTTTACCGATCTTGGGGCTTTCCATGATTTTTGGGGCCTCTGAGAACCCTGGGCAACTCAAAATTTCCATTTAAAAAGCCCTCCTAGGTGCTTTTCCAAAATTGTATTTATTTACGAAAATGCCATTGGCCTTTCGGCAAATTTTTTGAATCACTTTGACCCCAATTTCTGAGCAACTCAAGACTGAAATCCTCATTTTTTATTATTTAAAATTTTATCCAAATTTTATTTGGCCTTGAATCGCTCATCTTAAGGGACTTGCTTTGAAAACTAACTCATTTCAATATTTTACGAAAAATTAGACGTTACATGACACACAAGCACGGGCTCACTAATCATACATATTTACTACACTCCATTTTCCAACTCACTCTCACATTGATACATAGGCTTCTCTCTTCTTAACACATGCACAAGGTACCAGAATCATGCACTCCAGATATCTCTCACACACATCACTCTAATCTCTCACACATTGATGCATGGAATAACACTTTCGGGTCCAGGATAAACACATAGAGGCATGAAACAAACACTCACAAAGTTACACACATAGACATCCATTTACACGTAGCAAATAGGGGGCCCACTCCATAAACTCACACACAGTTCTATTTCACTAAGAAAGCATGCAACAAATCCAATGGACTCACACAAGCATGTGAGAAGCATGAGGAGAACATGACAGAGAGAGCTACAAGTTTGTGCAGTAGGGGAGATACAAAAGAAGCATGTGATTAAGGCTAAGGTGGAGCCATAGAATCAGAGAGGAAGCAACAAATGAAGTTCACATGGGAATGAACAAACATGGTAGAACACATGAAAAAGGAAGAGGCTAGGAATTATTGAAGGCAGAACACGTGACACACAAAAGGAAGAAAGAAGCACTAAGAGAGCACGTGAGAGAGGAAGCATGGGAAACACGTGATCATTAAGGAGAATAAGCTTTGGCAAAACATAAAAAGGGAGAGGATGCTTCATCATTCATTCAATTATCCATTCATCCATCCATCCATTTATCTCCATTCAAGCGATGACTTCCTCCATCTTCTCTTCCATCACTTTCCACCCTATGGAAGCTTAATTGAAATTATGGCTAGCTAAGATGAAGACCTTGGATTGAAGCTTGAATCCATAGAGATTATCAAAGGGATTTTGGGCTAAAATTTATGCATCTTATTTCCTCTCTTTCTAACATTTTTCTTATTCATGTATTTTCCTAGTTAAGCTTGTAATGAATTAAGATTGGTGTTATTTCTAATTAGTGGTTGGTTAAACATTAATTAAGAGATCATTTTATGATTAGTGGATTAATTTAAGTGTTAGATTTTCATCTTCTTTCAATTTTTCATGTATGTAGTCAAGGTGTTTGATGAAATACATGTTAGAAATTGTGTGTTTAAATGTTTGATTTGAGATTTCCTTAGAGTTTAATTTGTTAATTGAATATTCTATGGTGAAAATTCAGAGGCTAATTTGATTAATCACTCAATTTAAGTATTCAATGGTCTTAATGACAAGAATTAATGATTCAATATGGATTTGAGGTCTCAATTCAACATCAAATTATTAATGTCTTGAATCTTATGTGGTAACTCAAAATAAATTGTCATGGACATATGTAGGAACTCTTAGACCATAAATAATTATAATTGAATTAGGATAAGGATAATGGATATGAAGGGATAAATCTAAAGTTAGTCACATGTTCATTAGTTACTTCTTAATTCATATTAGTAGTTAAGAATTTTAATTCAATCTAATTCTAGTTAGTTAGTTGAATTTAATTAAAACCCCCTTCAATTAGGTAGTTTTTAAGTCTCTCTTACATTTAGAAGGTTCATTTGAATATTGAAATCAATTTTCAAGAGAAACGATTTAGGTTGCATCCTATATTACAAAATCCTATTTGACCTAATTTATTTAAGGTTGCTTGACACAACCGTCACACTCGTATTGTCGTAAAATATAAGAACATTGCTGAAACTGAGTGAGTAATCTTCAAGTTGATACTTTATCCATAGCAATTGAATATAACAACCTCCAACTGCCATGTACATAGCTTCAGTAGTAGAGAGAGCCACAAAACTTTGCTTCTTACAGTACCAAGACACTAATAATTTTCCAAGGAACTGGTAGCAACTACTAGTGCTTTTTCTATCCAATTTGTCTCCAGTATAGTCTGCATCTGCGTATCTAACTAGATTGAAAGTATTAGTTTTAGGATACCACAAACCATAATTTTGTGTCCCCACTAAATATCTAAATATTCTTTTAACAGTTGTAAAATATGATTATTTAGAATTAACTTGAAATCTTACACATTTGCATATACTAAATATAATGTTAGGTCTACTAGCCATTAAATCTAATAATAAGCTAATCGTTTCTTGATATTTCTTTCGATCGAAATCCTTACCATTATTGTCTTTGTCTAAAGCGAAGGAAGGACATATTGGAGTCCCCACAAGTTTAAAGTTCTGCAACCCATACTTGCTAATCAATTATGTAATATACTTTGCCTGATTGATGAAGTTTCCTTCATTTGTTTATTTATTTGTAATCTAAGAAAGAAGTTTGTCTCCCCCATCATACTCATTTTGAACTCTCTTTTCATTAATTTAGCAAACTCTTTACAAAGATAGTCATTAGTACTGTCAAAAACAATATCATCTACATAAATTTGTACAAGCAAAGATTTATTTTTTTTTTTTAATAAAAAGGGTAGTATCAAGTTTTCCTTTTAAGAACCCATTTTTTAAAAGAAAAATAATCAACCTTTCATACCAAGTTCTAGGAACTTGTTTAAAACCATAAAGAGCTTTTGATAGCTCGTAAAAATAGTTGGGTAGTTTGTCATCTTCAAAGCCGGGGGTTGTTTGACATACACCTCTTCAGCTATATACCCATTTAAAAATACACTTTTAACATCCATTTGATATAACTTAACCTTCATATATAAAATATACGCAAGCAACATTCTAATAAATTCTAATCTAGCAATAGGAGCATAGGTTTCATTAAAGTCTATACCTTCTTGTTGAATGAAACGTTGGCCACTAATCAGGCCTTATTTCTAATTACATTACCTTGTTCATCAAGTTTGTTGTGAAATACCCAATTTGTTCCAGTTATGAATGCTTCTTCAAGTTGCTTCACCAAGCTCTACACTTTATTTATTTCAATTGATGCAATTTTTCTTCCATGGCAATTATCCAGTTTTCATCTCCTAGTGCTTCTTTTACAATTTTGGGTTCAGTTTGAGATAGCAACACTAAATTATTTCTACTGGTTTGGAAAGATGATTTGGTGCGCATCCAATCATTTGGATCTCTAATAATGTACTGAGATGGATAAGTTGAGGAATGTCTCCACTCTCTTGGCAATATGATTTCTCTTAGTGCATATTTTAGTGGATTAGATCTTTAACAACTCATTTATTCCTCACCATTCTTAGGATGTTGTTCCTGCTCACTTATATTGTTTCCTTCAAGTTATTGTTGAGAGTCTTTGTTTTTGTTATTTCTACTCTACTTTTGAATCTCTTCATTTGTTGGAGGATGAAGCTCACCCCAACTTCTATCTGTAATTTTGAAAAGACTTGTATAGTTTTCCTTATATCCTTCATTTGTTTTATTTATTGAGCTAGGATTTAGTTATTGAAATAACTGATTCCTTCCTACAATATTCTCACTTTCATATATATACTATTCTTCTTGTAGAAGGATTAGTATTATAAAAAACAACATGCATAGATTTTTAGATTCTTCAACTACTATTGTTCTTTTATTATAAACTCTATATGTTTTACTAGTTGTTGAATACCTTAAGAAAATTCCTTTATCACTCATAGCATCAAATTTTCTTATATTATCTTTTCTATTATTATGAATGAAACATTTGTATTCAAATGCATAACAATAACTAACATTGGATTTTCTACCTTTCCATAATTCATATGGAGTCTTTTTAAGAATTGATCTTGTGAGGTAAAGATTCAAAATATAACAAATAGTATTTATGACTTCAACCTAAAAGTATTTGAAAAAATCATTTTCAATGAGTATGGTTCTAGCCATATATTAATGGGTACAATTTTTTCTTTCAACTATTCTATTTTGTTGTGGGGCTCTTGGTGTAAAAAAGTTATGGCTAAAGCCATATTCATCACAAAAATCATCAAATAATTTATTTTCGAATTCCCCACCATGATCACTCTAAATACTTGAGATTAAATACCCTTACTCTCTCTAAAAAAATTTTTTTGCAAAAGACAACAAAATTTTTAAATGTTTCATGCTTGTGAAAAAGAAAGATAATCCACGTGAATCTAGAATAATCATAAATGATTATAAAGGTATAGCTTTTACCACTAATTGAGTTTGCATAAGGCCAAAGAGATCCATATATAATAACTAGAATGGCTGAAAGGAGGAGACAAATTCCCTCAGTTTGAAGAAGGATCTTATTTACTTTTCCATTTGGCATGCATCATAAAGACCATCCTTTTTGTAATCCAACTTAGCTAGGCTTTTTACAAGATCCAATTTGGACAGTTTAGATATAGCATGCATACTTGCATGGCCAAGCTTTCAATGCCACACCTAAGGATCATTACATATAAAAGAAAGACAAGTAACATTCCTTGAACTAAGATTATTTGAACTTAGAATATATATGTTTTCAAATCCTTAACCCATAAATAAGGCTTTGTCCTTATTTAAGATAATGCAATGTATGAGATCAAAAACTACTTTATATCCTTTATCACATAGTTAACTAATACTAAGTAAATTATGTTTTAATCTAACAACAAGACAAACATTATCCAAATAACAATTTTCAATAAATTCTACTATACCTATACCTATGATCTTACCCTTTCCCCCATCACTAAATGTGACAAATCCTCCATCTTTTCTAGTGAAAGGTAGAAATTGTGATAGGTCTCCAGTCATATGTCTAGAACAGCTGCTATCCAGAAACCACTACTATTTCGAAATCCTCCCCTTCAAGCACACCTAAAAAAGTTTTAACATTTCTTAGGTACCTAAACCTTTTTAAGTCCTTTTCTGATTAGTGCTATACACAACTGTTCCTTTCGCTACCCACATAAGCTTTCTTTTTTTTGTTTTTATATTTATAACATGTATGTTCACTTTTATTACAATATAAACATAAAGTGAAGGAAGTTGCTTTAACAAAGAAATTTTTATATATTTTGACATTACTCTTTCCATTGTATCCTATTCTTGATTTGTCAAACATACATTTCTATTTTCCTAGAAGCAAATTTAAATTTTTTTCACCTTTTACAAAATTATTCAAATCTTTTATTAGAGTTTTTACTTGTTATTTTAGAGATTTATTTTTTTCCAAGGCTGATTCTAAGTTAAGCTTAGGTTTTTGGAAATTTTCTTCCAATTTTGAATTTATTTGAAGTTGTTCCTCATATTTAGCAAATAAACTTTTAAAATCAATAAGTAACTCGTTAAACAATTTATCTAGCTCCTCATAAGATAAAAAATTTTTGTGTGTTACCTCTTTTTCTCTAAGGGCCATAAAGCACATATTAGCCACCTCTTCTTTAAGTTTTTCCTCTTTCTCATCATCATCACTCTAGACAGCCATGACTTTCTTATTGCCATATGCTTTGATAGATTTCTTCTTTAAACATGGACATTCTAATATGATATGTTCATTTTTTCCACATTCAAAGCAAGTTATTATGGTCTTCATTGGTCTCTTCTTTTCTGGTCTCCTCTAAATGTATTTCCTTTAGTCTTCTAGAGATCCTTCTTTTTCTTTGCATATTTATCTAGCCTTTTGGAGAAAAACATTATATCTTGATCATCTAGCCCACCTTTATCTTCCTTAGCAAGAGCTTCTTCCAATACAATAGTTGTTAGTGCCATCATCTTTCTTCTATGTTCCAACTCATGCCTTTTGGATGATGTTTCTCATAAGCAATGAATATTCCCCAGAATTAATCATATGAGAGGACTTATAGATTTCCACTCTTAATGAAGTCTATCTTGGGTTACCACTTTTATGGTAGACTTTTAAGAATCTTTCGATTAAGCTTATAATCTATGTGCTTACGATCCAAAACTTTTAAATCTCTAACTAGCTTAGCAAACTATTATACATTTCTTCAACATCTTTACCCTTTTTCATATGAAAGAGTTCATATTCATATGTGAGCATGTTAAGGTTGCTTTCTTTAACCTTTGATGTTCCTTCATGTGTGCCAATAAGTTTTTTCCACCTCTTTTTGGTTATCTCACAACTCGAGATTTTGTCATATTCTAATCCATTGATGGTGCATACTAGGATATTTGTGACATGGTGATTGCACTAAACCAATTTGATGCCATCCTTTATCCACTCATTTTTAGATTTGTCAATAATAACTCCCTTTGTTAGATCCACCTTTTTCAAGATCTTTGGTCCTTCTTCAATAACCTCCCACACAAGGTAATTAGTGGAGCATATGTATATTTTCATTCTTTTCTTCTAGTGTGAAAAGTGCTTTCTAGTGAAATAAGGTAGTCTGATCATTGAAAAACCTTTCTGTAAATATGCTTCTTTGAACATGTTGGCTACCATTTTCTGCACTAAAAAAAAATGGACCTTTTCTTTAGGTTGTTAGGCATAAAATTAAGACATATTCTGTTACCAATTGATAAACACACTTAGAGAAGAGTGAATAGATATCATGTGTAGAAAATAAAATTTTTACTTTTACTAAAGTAGAGGACCAACTTACCACCAAAAGTAAAAGTTTAAAAAGTGGAGGATGTGAATAGTGTTTAACATAAGATCAATGAATTTAGTAAAGTGCAATAGATAGGTATATAAATTAACAATCTCCACCAAGATTAAATGATCTAAATAATAATGTAGACAACATATTGAAATATGAAAATAGAGCGAGAAAGATTAGCACATACACAAATAGATAGTTTAAATAGAGGTCCTCCAAAGGTGGAAGAGGCAGACTCAGCAAACTGAAAAGATACAGAAAGAAACAAAGCATGCAAAAATTTATTCTGGTTCAACCCCTAGGCCTGTGTCCAATCTCCTTACAACTTTAAGGGATTTTCTCACTAAAATTTTGATTTAAAATATTTTTTGCTAATGCTTTTAGCTCTAGCTATGGTTTCATTTCTAGCTTGAGAATTTGGTTAAATTTTTGCTAAGTGTTTTTTTTTTTGGGTGATTTTTTTCTTGAAAATTTTATTAAATTTTTGTTGAATACTTCTCTGTGATTTTCTTTTCTTACGTAAAGGTTTTGACCAAGCTAAATGCTCTCTCTGGGTCTCAATCTAGTGTGTAAATCTTGTCTTGAATTTCTACGTACCATTAATAATCTAGTCTGTTTTAGTTTCATTTCTGGCATAGAGATTTGGGTTTAAAATTTTATTAATGCTCAATCTTGCCTCTGATTGATATAAAGACTTAGGTATGAATTCCTATTGAGGTTATCTTGTCTCGGCCTAACATGAAATCAGGGTTTAATACTTCGTTGATGCTCTTTTTTTTTTTTTTTGCTATGATAACTCATTGATGTTGGGATATTTTAAAAAATTGGAATTGGAATTATTAAATTTTATTAAAAAATATTCCATTTTTTGTAACATTCGATTTTTTGTAAAAATAACGAAATGAATCAGTTATAAAAACAAGTCTCCTGAAATATATGATTTAAGGTCAAATAAAATTAGAATAAAATTTTAAATAATGAAAAATGAGGATTTAAGGTTTGAGTTACCTAGAAACCTGAGCTAGATGAGTTAGAAAAGTTTGTAAAAAAAGTTGGGGCATTTTTGTAATTTCTGGCAATTTTAGAAAACTTACAAGAAGGCTTTTTAAATGAAAAGTTTAAGCTTTTTAGGGTTCTCAGAGGCCCCTAAAAATTATAGAAACCCCCAAAACAATTAAAACCCTTCCGATAAGCGATTTCAGTCGTTGGTTGACTAAAATTTTGACCGAATAGTTCAAAATAATTTTAAATCCGATTCAAGTGAAACTAAAGCTAATTTATAAGTTTGAGAGCCTAAATATTATGATGAAAAATAAAAATTTCAAAAAGGAGTTGAATTGAACCTAAATAAAATAAACCAAGGAAAGGATCTAAAATGCAAAGTAGAAAAGTGCATAAAGTGACTCTTCCCCTTCCATATAACACGTGCTCCATCTCCCATCTAGTTAACTGACTTATTTGTTGTCCCAAACTAGAGGAGAGCTCAGCTAAGTAAGGCTCACAAGAGGAGGGGAAGAAAAAGAAGAAGAAAAATTAAGGAAAAAGGTAAGGAAAATCATAGAATTTTAAGGTTCTTCCTTCCCTAACTTTGTTCTTCTCCTTCTCTTCTTCCTTTCTATTGTTTCCATGAATGATTTGGGACTATTTTGGGTCTAGTTCAGAGCGAGGATATTAGAATTTGAAGGAGAGGATTATACCAAGTGAAAGAGCTCTTGGAACAAACCTAGAAACAAGGTAAACATCATAGCTTTTCTTGCTTTTCTTCCTTTGTTCTTCCTAGTGTATGGTTCGGCCACTTTGAGAGTATGTGGAAGGGAGTCAATTTTGACCAAGAGCAAGCAAGGAACTTAGGTTTTAGAGTATGAGAAATTAGTAAATGCAATAAAATCTAAAAGAAAACTATTAGAATTCAAGAATGAGAACCTAGGGATTCTTAGACAAATGGCATAATCTAATTTCTTTTAAGGATATTCTAGCTTATGTGAGAACTTAATTGAGTTCATAAGACATCTAGGAAGCCTCCCAAATACCACTTCCCTCAAGGAAAATTGAAAAGGTCCATGGACTTCATACCATGCTCATGTCTTGGCCTAGACCATCTAAAGCACTTAGGGAGTGTTTTAAATTTTTCTAAGCCTAGAATAGGACTAGATATGATAGATGAATATCAAAGGAAGCCTTGAAAAAATTTAGAAAGCCTAAGTTGTGAGATAGAGGAGTAGGCTCCATAATGAGACATAAAGAAGCAACTCATAGCTAAGCTCCTTAAAATGAATGTGTGATGACTCCAAGGAGTCTAAATGGAGTTAAGATCTTAGATTGAAGAAGAGAATGGAGTCAAGATCATGAATTCCCATAGTTGCTTCCTTAGGTCTTGTATGGAACCATAATTGAGTCATAGAACAAAGTAGCTTCATATAGAGTGTGTGTGATGCCAAAGCTTGTTACAATGATGTAATAGGCCACCATTTGATGTATCTAGGCCAAAAGAATCAAACTCCACCTCATTGCAAGTGTGTGGCCAAGAGTGAAAAAAATAATCAAGAGAAAAGTTTGCTTTCTTGCTTCAAGGTAGCTCTCTAACCTTTTTCTCATATATTACTTGGATGTATTCTTATCTTTGAGTGCTTGTGTGTATGTTTGAGCTATGAGATATGTTTCTAGTTATTGCTTACTTGCTCTGGTACCATTATGCATTTTGAAATAAGTTTATAAATGTGTTTTGGCTTGCATGGGTATAGTGATGCCAAAAGCCCCTTAGTAAGGGTGAAGATGAGCCAAAAGTCCCTAAAATTGGGTAAGACAAAATTAAAAGTCTCAAGAAGAGTAAGACTTAGTTAAAAATCTTTTGAAAATGAGTGAGACAAATCCAAAAGTCTCAAAAAAAGTGGGTAAGGCTAGACCAATACCCTTGAGAGCCTATGTATGATGTGTATAAGTTTCTTGAACATGGAAAATGCCTTATGTATGTTCACTAGTAGCTTAAAAGTCATACATGCATTATTTGACATGTTTTAGCATCCATTATATATGTTTGAAAGGGTCAAGAACTATTGAGATTCTTGAAATCTCACTCTTCCCTCTCCAATGTTTAACCATGTCTAAGTGAACCAAGTGGACAAAAAAATGGAAGCCAATAACCTCGAAGACCAAGACTTTGTTATTTAACCATTTTGTTGATATATTGATGTCAAATGATGTAACCATATGATGTATATGTTATGTAAATGCTTAAAGACATTTAAATGTATGTAAATATGATGTATGTACCTATTTTGGAACCATATGAATGAATATATATGCTTTTGCCACTAAGGAGCCCTTATGTGATATGATATGCTTGTGTATAATAGCAAGTGGCAAGGTGAGAATTAGCTCCATGAAGATTTAGACCATTTGGCATGCTTCCCTCAGCTATGTTTGTGTTATGGGATGTGCTCAAGTAGTTATGGAATGAGAAAGGAGCCATTTGGTGCATTATAAACCCACATTGAATCTTAAAGTGACCAAAACTTGAGCTAAACCACAACTAACCAAATGGATAAATTTCCTTATGAAATTTGGCAAGAATATAAGTCTCATCTAGAGCTTTTTACAGATCTAAAAAGCAATCAATTTGGAGCTCTAGGGAATTTATTATAATTTTTTAAAATTGAAAAAATTCTGCTAAAATGATAACAGCACTGTTCATATGGTTAGTTTATATTTTTATATCACACATGGGCCAAATGAAGTCCAATGTTCATGAAATTTTATAAGCATAAGCTAGACATCATAAGCTTTCCATAGCCACCAAAATCACCTTATTTGAAACTCTGTAGAGGAAGAATCAAATTTTTAAAATTGCATGATAGTATCAATAATACAACTTGACCTTTGGTACTATTCTATCATTTTTTATACCAAAAACCTGTGATAGCAACCCATAAGCAAATCTGGTTTTTGGTGAAACTTGGTTCCAAATTCGAGTTGTATGAAATGAAATGTGATGATTTTGATTTGTATGAATGTGTTATAGATAGATAATGATATTGATGAGTTCATGTGGTTTATGGAACATAAGATGAATATTTAAAGCCTTACATAACACCATTTGATGCTATTAAATATATTTCTTTTCTTGCAAAGTGAATGAAGCTAAACATGGTTAAAGGGAAGGAAAGGTTAGTAAGTTATGGTATTACATTTTTAAAATACGATAGTCTTCACTATTCTCTTATTATTTATGACTTTGCTATTAAGACAATTATTGATGGGTGAGTGGGTGAGGTTAGTTAATTTCCTGATAAAACGAAATGACCTCTTTGAAAGGAGGAGACCATTTGGTCTAAGTGGCTATTTTGAGTGAGAGGAATTTTTAGCAAATTTAACTTACCATCATTAGCGAGCACATTTTCTGTCACGCTACACCATAGCGAAGATATATATATATATATATATATATTGAAGTTTAAAAAAAAAAATAACAGCCCTCTATTTGGGGGCATCATATCCTCTACTGTGTTTTTAAGACAATAGAAGATCCAAATTTTCATCCCTAAGAGATTTGTCCCCAAAAAAAAAAGACTTGTCCCTAAGTACTTGCTTTCTAATCTTCTTGCTATTGTGTTTTTCAGTAAATAGGAAAACCAGTGTTGATTGGAGTACTGGATTTCCAACTCCGACTTCTATACTATAGCTTTAAGGTCCGTGTGTTCAATTACATTTTCGCTATGAAATCTCTTCGTTATAGTGTTTTACAGAATTGAATTACATGTTATTGTGAAGAACCTGATTATGGCCTGTATCAATGGAGGAGCTTATTGTATGTTAATTCTTGTAAGAAATTCATTGTAGATTATATGAATTGCCATATAATTGAACATGGAGTGGAGCTTTTCACTAGTTGCGTGTTGGAGATTAGGAGTTTGAATGCAAAGACTACTTCGTGATATTTCAATCTATGTTGGTTTGCTTATTAAATGTTCTGTACACAGTTTTGAAGGTATTAAAAAATCCTGCACAAATTAAATCTTATTTTGGGTTTTGAAATGATGCATAATGTGTTTCCCTTTTTAATTAAAAATCCTGCCTGTATGTGGCTCTGCTTCTGGAATGAAGTTTTCTAAGAATTTGTGATCAGATGTTTACTATCTTCTCGTACTTTAAGTTTTTGGAAACTATTTTAAAGATCCAAGTCCCGAGCACAAAATTTTAAAAATACAATCTAGTCCCTTGTGCACTCTTGTGAACAAGATTTGGTTTGTTAGGGAAAATGGATCTTCCTGTGTGCATAGAAAAGGATATAGATGGTTTAGATCGAATTTTTTATTTTTTAAAGGAAATAAAACGTAAAATAAAAATAGTCTTTTAATTATGAACTTCGTAAAAAATTATTATTAAAATTTAAAAATAATTAAATGATATAACTTGAAGTACTTCTAAATCCCTACAAGGAAACCAATGGATAGATAAAAAGTGGATAACTAACTATTGTATATTTGTATTAATCTCCAACTTCCATCCACTTGAGCCATTATCTCCATACTTGTTTCAAACCCGCAGGCATCACAATCAAACCCATTGTGTCCACCTCTCTCATACCTGCAACCATCACACATATGAATTTATCTTAACCCAATACCTTAAAGCATTATATTTATAATTTCTTTTACCTATACATTCCTCCTCTATTTCAATTTTATTTAACGTGAAACTTTTTCCCACTCTTTCTTCTCACTAATAGATACATAGTATATTTACTGGTGAGCATAGATACCAATGCTAATTAAGTTGTGTAATTATAGTGCAATAAACCCAGCGGTTTCAATGATCCACATTCAATTAATTCAATTTATTATCTTAATAAAACTAAAAAATAGAAAAATCCATTGCTAAAAAATTAATTAAATCATTTTTCTACAAACTTAGAACTTTCACTGATTTTCCTTTCAAATCTCGTTTTGATAAAAATTCAAATTACAAAATTAAAAATTATTTTTTAAATCCGAAAATCCTTTTATAATTAATCATTCGAAATCCTTAAAAATTTCTCACTTCTTTCAAAAAGTAAATAAAAATTTTATTTCCAAAAATCCATAATACCACCTAAAAAAAGAAAGAAAGAAAAGGAGGATAAGAAGGTGATATAAATTTTGATTTTATAAATTAAAACACATCAAATAATTTTCAAATAGTTTTGTTTAATCAAATTATTTTCATTTTTTTCTTTTTTCATAAAAATAAAATAAATAAATATATAAATGAAGTAAAAATCATCAACTAATTAACATGGTTTTTTATTCTTTCAAATTAGGTAGAGTTTGATCTTTACTCCAAGGGATGTTGTGGTAATAAAATGTTTGGTAAATATGGGAAAACATTTTGGCGGCTACACGTCCGGATAAAATGTTTTTTGTTTTATAAGTAACCAAGTCAAATAGCCCAATGCTCTGTATCAAACGTGTTATTCTTTATTTCTCTCTAACAACCACTCTCACGCACAAGAGAGGAGTAGAGGAGATCTCTTGAGGATGAACAGAGAGAAACGCAGAATAAAAGATTCATTGAGGTCACATCTGGCACGTTACAAAGATTTTTATGAAAATGAGAATATATTTGATGGAATAAAATTTTTTATTATATAATTATATTTGTTATGATATAAAAAAATAAAAAAATATATTTTATTTTTATATTAGAAAAATAATTATAGATAAATATGTTTAATCACGGTGGAATTCACTTTCTTCATCTACCACAAATCCTTTGCTTTATCACTTACACCAAATGGTACATGTTCTCACACATAGCCACCAATTCTTAGAAAATTACAATTTAAAATCTCAAGTTAAAAGTATTTATATTGAAACATCTTAAACTTTAAAATTATTTTGAAGAATTTAAAAATAAAAATTGTTTAAAAAATTATAATCTATGATCTCAAATTAAATTTTTTATTTTTAAACCCTTCAAAATAAGTTTAAATTTTAAAATGTTTTATAAATATTTTCCATTTGAATTCTTAAACTATAATTTTTCCTTTGTATAACTCATGAAGCCACTATGCATATAAAGGGTGAAAGAAAGAATAAGCTTCAAAGTGCAACATAAGATGCCACTTCTTTCATTTCATTTCAAAGGGCGGCAAGAGGAACTTGAGACACCATGATAGCACGAGTTTTGGACATTGGAAGCTCTTGCAGAAACTTCTCAATTGCATCAAGTCTAACCCTTCCCTTAACCGCGAGAAACCCAGGCCCGTCTGTCACATAAAAGTTTTCCCACCACTGCACAAAATATATCAGATTAGTAAGACGCACATCAAATAATATCAATTCCCTTTAGATAGGAATAGAACTGTGTTCACTCCAAAATAATATAGTTAAAAAGGCAAAACAAAACTAGTGTAGGATCATTGCAAACAGCCCAAACTTTGTCTATATTCCTCAACTTGATCTGTCACAGCATAAAATAGGCAATGCTGACAAACAACATTCCCTAACCAAGAGAGGGGGAAGAAGGATGTAGAAAGAAATAATCAATCAAACTCTGAGGTGCGAAGTTCTCTATCTTCAATAAGACAACTGGAGAGCAATATTGATTGGAAAAAGAAGAAGAAGCCACAGTTCACCTCTTGTATATTTCACAATCATCAAGGAACCACATTTTGCTAACCTTTTGTTAACTCATCCGCAAATTGACTACAAAAATATTTGGAAAAGGAAAAGGAGGAAATAGGTTGACAGCAATGGGTAAACTCATAACCAAACTGGTTCTGGTAGGTATGGTTCTAGGTTTTGGTCGAACCAAAATTGGTTTTAACTGGTTCTAACTTAAGATAAGCGTAGCATATATTCCAGAAACAACATAAATGGCTATACGCCTCAATTATGATATATAACAATGGCTTCTTGGTGTTTCATTTTTAGCATGGAAATTTCAATCTGAAATATCTTTTGCTGATGCTCTTAGCTCTAGCTATGGTTTCATTTCTAGCTTAAGAATTTGGTTCAATTTCTGCCAAGTGTTTTTTTTTTTCTGGGCGATTTTTAGCCTAAAAATTTTATTAAATTTTTGTTGAATACTTCTCTATGCTTTTTGTATCTTACATAATGGTTTTGACCAAGCTAAATGCTCTCTCTAGGTCTCGGTCTAGTATGTAAATCTGGCCTTGAATTTCTGCTTATCATGAAAATTTTGATATAACATTTTGCTGATGCTCTTCTTGTAGTTTCATTTCTAGCATAGGGATTTGGGTTTAAAATTTTATTAATGCTCAATCTTGCCTCAATTTGATATAAAGACTTAGGTATGAATTCCTGCTAAGGTTATCTTGTCTCAGTCTAACATTAATTGGGGTCTGATACTTGGTTGATGCTCTTTCTTTTTTATTGTGACAAGTCATTGTGTTGGGATATTTTAAAAAATTGGAATTAGAATTATTAAATTCAATTAAAAAAATGCTATTTTTAAAATATGATGGTCCTCGCAATTCTCTTAAATGTTGATAGGTGAGTAGGTGAGGTTAGTTAATTGGAATTAGTGTTTATGATTTTGCTATTTAAACAAATGTTGATAGGTGAGTGGATGAGGTTAGTTAATTTTATGATAAAACAAAATTAACTCTTTGATTTTTTGTTCTAAGTGGCGATCTAGAGCGAAGGGGACTTTTGGCAAATTTAACCTGCCATCACTAGTAAGCATATTCTCTATTGCGCTACATTGCAGCAAACATGTGTGTGTGTGTGTGTGTGTGTGTGTGTGTGTGTGTGTGTGTGTGTGTGTGTGTGTGTGTGTGTGTGTGTGTGTGTGTAAAGGTTTCCAAGAAAAAAAAAAAAGACCCTCTATTTGGGGGGCATCATATCCTCTATTGTGCTTTTAGCGCAATAAAGGATCCGAGTTTTTATCATCAAGAGTTTTGTCAAAAAACTTTTCTTTAAGTATTTGTTTTCTAATCTTCTTGCTATTGTGTTTTTCAAGAAATAGGAAAACCATTGGTGATTGGAGTATCGGATTTCCAACTCCGAATTCTATACTATGGCTTGAAGGTATGTGTGTTCAATTACGTTTTCGCCATAAAATCAATTATAGTGTTTTATAAAATTTAATTACATGACTATTGTGAAGAACATGATTATAGTCTGTATCAATAGAGGAGATTACTGAATGTTAATTCTTGTATGGAATTCATCATAGATTATATGAATTGCCATATAATTGATTAACAGAGTGGAGCTTTTCACTAGTTGCGTGTTGGAGAATAGGAGTTTGAATGCAAAGACAACTCCATGATATTTCAATCTATGTTGGTTTGCATATTAAATGTGTTGTACACAGTTTGGAGGTATTGAAAAATCCTACACAAATTAAATCTTATTTTGGGTTTTGAAATATTGCATGATGTGTTTCTCTTTTTAATTAAAAATCCTGTTGCATGTGGTTCTGCTCCTGGAATAAAATTTTCTATGAATTTGTGATAAGATGTTTACTTTCCTTGTACTTAAGTTTCTAGAAACTATTTCATAAATGTTGAATCCTTGTGTAAAAATCCAAGTCCCCACACTACAAGAAAAATTATAAATTAGCGACAAAAATTTTTGTTGCTAAATGTGTATAATTCCATCACAATTGAATTAGCGACAAAATTAGCAACAGAATATGGAAATTCATTAATAACAAGAATTCCATCAAACAAATGTGTATATTTTCGTCGTTAATCCATTAGTAACAAAAATGGAAATTTTGTCGCTAATATTTCATCGCTGAATAGAACTCCATCGCTAAATGTGAGGATAGCATATCCTAAATTTGCGATAGATTAGCGACAAAATATTTGGTTGATAATCAATGGCGAAAGATTCTATCGCTAATCATTGATAGATCAGCAATGAAAATTCTATTGCTAATAAGTGACAGAAAATTAGTGATAGAATTTTCTGTTGCTAATGTAATTTTTTAATTATATAATATTTTTTTAATTTAACCTCAATATTACTTTGCTATCTATCCAATAAAGTACAATAAAAGCACAAAAAAAAGAAGGTCAATTAAAAATAATGCTATTATTAAATAGATTAAAATGACATAATAATATTCAATAAAAAAGTAATAAATAGAATAAAATGATCCTCAGTTAAATGATAACAATTCTAAAACAAATTATAACATTCGTTAACTAAAAACACATAACTTAAAATAACATGAAGAGAAATAAAATTATTTTTATAGAGGAGGATAATTATCAAGGCTTGTCTTCTCAACTACTGATTCTTCTAGTATAGGATCTGATGGGACACAAGATAACCATGATTCAAGTTCTTACATCCTATTAAGTGTTTGCTTATGCTGGTCTAACAGAGATAGGATTTGTTGCTCCGTAATACATTGATTCTGCTCTCTAAACTCTTGGTTCTCCTATCTCGAAGGTGTTGTCTCTGTGGCAATCCACCTGCATAATTCCTCTTCAAAATCTGAATAAAGCTCTGAGTTATGAACAAAAGAAGAAGTCACATAAGAATAGGTAGCATTAATATCGTGGGCCGTAGGACCTACCTTAAAGTTGTAACCCTTCTTATTCTTACCACCTATAAGCTCTAACCATAATGCTACTTCATCATCATCATCTACATCATTTGATGTTATGCCTATTGAGTCCTAAGAATAAGCTCTGGCATTCTTAAGCCTTAAATAATCAACATGTTAAAAGAAGCGCGGAAAGACAATTTTACAATAAAGAAAACAATGACAATGCATCTAAAATCAAAAATAGACACATGTTTAAGCATCTTTTCTGTTATATACATTCAACATGAAATATGATTATATAATAAAGAATAAGTATCTTGAAATTACAAATATATTCAATCATCACAATCAAAGTTATGAAATATTGAAATTACACGATTAGGTGTATGAATCTAATCTATTATACATCCATCTTTGATTTTTCAACATCTCTATTCTATCTCCCAATAATCTGTTTTCAGGTAGTCACGAAGTAGACTAACAAATACTCAATAACCATCAAAGATTACCTATAAAGCTATAATGGTTTGTAGCTCTTTTTTTGAAAAGGAAATAATGAAGAAGTTTACAAGCAAATATTAAAATGGATTACTTAATTCTTTTTTCCCAATATTAATTACTACGCTTTTAATAATAAAGTTTAATATTAAGTAATTGGATAAGCACATTTAGAGAGAGTACACATTTGAATAAGTCTAATTCCAAGTAGTGGTCATTAATCATAAGACTAAAGTTGGTAAAATTAAAGTTGTATAGTGTAGTCTCAAAAAACATGCTGGTAACACCAACTTTACAAGACACTATACTCCCAATAGCCATGGCATACATTTCTTACTATGAGAAAGATGTTGTACAGATCAAGTATCAACACAGCAATATAGACGAAAAGTTATTAGACATTAAAACATCCCCATAAGAGAATGATGTAGTTGTATGCAGAATACCATAATTGAAATATAAAAGTATGAAACAGAACCCAGTGAATCGATATGAAAGTTGTACAACTTCAACACCACTAACAATCTTGTGAATTTAGTACAACCAGAATATAATGGCATTTTTGTATCACTTTTCAAGTTCTCAAACATTTTAAAGCAATCCCAAAGATCCTCTTCAACCACATTTGTCGTCTCTTCAAGACGGTTAGCCTCATAGGTACTTGTGTTGAAATCGTTTGAGACACAACTCTCATTATACTCTCAGTTACTATGCTCATCCTTCATCTCACCATGCTTTGTCTGACATGTATAACTTTAGTCAATCCTATTACATACTAAATGATCTTCCAACTCAGTTGCACTAATTCACTTCACATGGTAGCAATTTAAACAAGGGCATATAATTTTACTAGGTTCTTTTTCATACTCAACTACAAACCTAATAAACTATTTCACTCCATCCTCATATTCCTTAGATAGACGATTGGCAGATATCCATTTCCGATCCATACCTTTTTTTGATCTAACAAGAACCAACTTGAAATAAATGTGGTTAGTAACTCCTAATATGCTTGGACTCCTACCTATTACTCTACTAAATATTACCTAATTATGTTTTATTTAATTATTCTTTTCTTTCAATCTACATCTCAAAGAAAAATCAACAACATGACTACTTAAAAACGAAAGTTTCTCAGGCCTTAAGCCCTCTCTTCAAACTAAAACTCTACATCAATACAATATTTTAGAGTCCATAATGAAAGAACAATGACAGGAAGTGTTAAGAAACTTCTACTTTATAATTTTTATAGAAAAGGAGCTTTAAGACTGAAACTTAAGAGAGTTGATATTTTATTTCTATCCAACAACACACACAAAACTAGAATTGATCTTTCCTTTTATCTCCCAATGTTGGCAATAAGCAATCTCTCATAATCTTCTCAATCCAACAAGAAACTCTAGCTAGAATTCTGAATGACATAATAAGAGGGGATGCTAAACAAAAAAGCCTGAATAATTATAACTCAAGCTCCTACCCAAATGAAATTCCCAATAAGTTTAGAACTTGATTCTTCAATATCATAATAAAACCCACTAAAACCACTCTATTAGATTGGTCTTTAAGTTAGATACAAACTAAAAATCTAAAGAATATTTATATTCACTAAACATGAACAGAGATTGGATAAAGTTCAATTAACAATAAAGATACAAACTAAAAAATTTGACGAATATTTATATTCACTAAATATGAATAGAATTTGGATAAAGTTCAGTCAATAATAAAGATACAAACTAAAAAGGAAACATGATAGAGTCCACATAGTTTGTATGCAATGCCATGTAAATAAAGTAGGCAATCTTGATACAATTATAAATGGAATAAAATAATTACCCGATGTTATCAATCAAAATTGCCACTTCAAACTTCAGGAAACTTGTATATGTTCATTTTAAAAGAAAATCCTTCTAAATTAAATAACCCAAAAAACAAAGAAATTCAACTATAAGTTTAGAACCTGATTCTCCAATATCACAATAAATCCTACTAAAACCACTCTGTTAGATTGGTGTTTAACCTAAATACAAACTAAAAATATGAAGAATATTTATATTCACTAAACATGAACAAAAATTGGATAAATTTCAATCAACAATAAAGATACAAACTAAAAAATCTGACAAATATTTATATTCATCAAACATGAATAGAAGTTAGATAAAGTTCAGTCAATAATAAAGATACAAACTAAATAGGAAAAATGACAGAGTCTACATAATTTGTATGCAATGCCATGTAAATAAAGTAAGCAATCTTGATACAATTATAGATAGAATAAGATAATTACCCGATGTTATCAATCAAAATTGCCACTTCAAAATTTAGGAAACTTGTATATATTCATTTTAAAAGAAAATCCTTCTAAATTAAATAATCCAAAAAAAAGAAATTTACATACCTTGTAAAAGGAGAGCTAAGAAATGCAGTGAGAAGTGCCAAGAAGAGAACAAGTTGGAGAGAGGAAGAAGGACCGTCGCACCATGAGTGAAAGATCATGGGGTTGCAAAGGAGCCGAAAATGGCAAGTAGGTGAGGTGCAAAATTGGTGCAACTTGTGTCGAAGCCACTGGAAAAGGAGGGAGGCCGCCAAAAATGAAGAGAGAACCACCGAGGGGGTAGAGGTTCAATAAATAGGGGTGAACTATTTTGACACGAAAATGGGTTTAGGTTACAGGTTTAAAATGGCCTTGGTTGGTGGTTCTATAAAAAATACCGACTTTAATGTAGTTTTCGTTAGCGGTTAATATAAAACCGCCAATTAATGTCAATTAGATTTTTAAATATTTTTAGAAAAACAATTATATAGTTCACGATTTAAAAGGAACTGCCAACTATATGAATTTTTAATTAGCAACTATAATAATATAATTAGTAGTTTTTTAAGAATTGTCAACTATATTTATTTATTTTATTGGCAATTTTATTTATAACCGCTAACAAAAGCTTATAATCTAGCGATTTTAAAAGAACCGCCAACGAATGTACGTCAAGATATCCTATTTCTGTAATAGTAAAAGTTTAATAAAAGTTGAAATACACACAAAATTGCCACAAGTTTCATTTATATAACTCTTCTTATATTATGTCACATGAACATTGCATAGATATCCATGTGGATATTTAAATAAATTATATAAATAAAAAAGAATTCATAGAAATAGAATTTATTTAAAATTAGGGGGTTGTATACTGAATTAAATAACTAATTAACAATGAAAATTTGACTATATTTATTTAAGAGTGGGCAGATCCCTTTTCCTCCCTCAAATTTGTTAATGAGATACGTATTAGATTTTAGATCATGCGTTTCACTCTTTTTCTAATTTTTCACCCATTGATTTTCAGTCTTTACTTCTTTCAAAAGAATTTGAGAGATTTGATATTTAAATAAGAGAAAATTTTAGTTTTTGGAGAAAGGGAAACCTTGACACAATTACTTAGAAAAACATAAAAAAAAAAAAAAACAAAGAGACAAGAGGAAGAAAGCATGAATTTAACTCAGTTTAAATACAAAAATTAAACTCTCACGACATAACAGAAAGGGAAATTCAATTGGGAGAGGAGATAGGCAAGAGATAAGTGTCATGATTGAAGTACAATGAACAAGTGAAATCACTTTTAATATTTGTTAAATTTTGTAAAAGAGACATATTATTATTTTTTATATTATTCATCTTTTATATTTTTTTAAGTGAAATATTTATTTCACTTTTATTTTTTTTATTTTTTTATTTTTAATAAAATCATTTCTTGTATACATTTGTTTAAATTATGATTTTAAAATTGCAAAATTTTTTACTATTTTTAATTAATTAAATATATTCTATATTTATATTAATATATGATTTATTTATATATAAATGGAGATCTTTTATTGACTATAGAATAATTAAGCATATTAATATTTATAACATTTTTACTATTTTAATATTAAAATCATTAAATTACTAATTTATAATTTAAATTATAATATATAAATAATTAAATTATAATATATATAATTAATAATAATTAAATCATTTGTGATGGATATATGTATATATATTCAAATTATTATATCATATAAATCATTAAAAAATTCAAATTATCATTTGAGACAGATTTTGTGACAGATTATTGATGGAAAAGTTTGTGACAAAATTTCATTGCTAATTTTAGTGATGGAGTTTCTCATCTCTAAAATTTGTCGCAAAATTAGAATAGTCTATTCTTTTCATTAGCAACAGAATTTTCCGTCACGAAAATTAATAATGAAATTTTTCGTTGCTAGTTTAGTCATTAATTTAACAACAAATTTTGTGATCGATTAGGGACAGGCTAGTAATGATAGAAAATTTTGTCATTAAGTTGATGTTTTTTCTGTAGTGCCAGTGCAAAATTTTGAAAATAGAATATAGTCTCTAATGCAATCTTTTGAACAAGATTTGGTTTGTTAGGGAAATTGGATCTTCTCATGTGTGTATAGAAAAGGATATAGTTGGTCTAGGTCTAATTTTTCTTTTTCTTAAAGGAGCAAAATATAAAATAAAAATAGTCTTTTAATTACATACTTTATAAAAAATGATAATTAAGATTTTAAAAAAAAAAATAGATGATATAACTTGAAGAGATGATACTTCTGAATCTCTACAAGGAAACCAATGAAAAGATGAAGAGTAGATAACTAAATATTGTATATTTGTATTAATCTTTAACTTCCATTTATTTACTATCATTTTCATACTTGTTTCAAACCTCTAAATATCACAATTAGACCCCTTGTGTCTATCTCTCTCAGACCCGCAATCATCACACAGACAAATTTATCAATCTTGACCCAATACCTTAAAGCATTATTTTATAAATTTTTTCTACTTATACATTCCTCCTTTATTTTAATTTTATTTAATGTGAAACTTTTCCCACTCTTACTCTCCAATAATAGATGCCTAGTATATTAACTCTGAGCTAGATACCAATGCTGATTAAGTTGTGTAACTATAGTGACCCACATTCAATTAATTCAATTTATTATCTTAATAAAACTAAAAAATAGAAAAATCAATTGCTAAAAGATTAATTAAATCATTGTTCTACAAACTTAGAAGTTTCACTCATTTTTCTTTCAAACGTCGTTTTCATAAAAATTCAAATTACAAAATTAAAAATTATTTTTAAAATCCAAAAATCCTTTTTCTTGAAATCCTTCTTAAAAATTTCTCACTTCTTTCAAAATAAAAAATAAAAATTGTATTTCTAAATAAAAATTTTATTTCCAAAAATTCATAATACCACCTAAAGAAAGAAAAAAGGAAAGAAAGAAAGAAAAGGAGGGAAGAAGGTGATATTAATTTTGATTTCACAAATTAAAACATATCAATCAATTTTCAAATAGTTTTGCTTAATCAAATTATCTTTATTCTTTCTTTTGTTTGTAAAAATAAAATAAATAAATATATAAATGAAATAAAAATCATCAACTAATTAATACAGATTTTTATTCTTTCGAATTAGATGGACTTTGATCTTTATTGCAGAGTATACAAACTTGGGGGTTTAGCAATGGAGGTCGATGGGAAAGGTGAGTATGCAAACCTTTGGGTTAGTTTTCCTCAGTCTCCAAAGTTTCACCCAGCTAGGATCTTGTCATGGACTATAAAAGATATATTAAATAATAGAAATGATATTTTAGTAATTTCACTTAGTCAAAATTTTTAAATTTAGATAATATGGCTTTTAAGGAATGTAGACAAAAGATATGTTTTCTTACGATTTCCTCCACATCAGAGACACGGTTATTGACAAAGGTAAGCATACGTTCTATATGAATGTCAAATATTTGCCCCCAAGTTCATTTTGTCTTCATATGTAACCACTAATTTTGCATTTTGTTGATCTAGCTTCATTATAATATTGATTCTTTGAACAAGGGGAAATGTGAAAAGGGTCCAAATTGTAACTTTGAAGCACAGCTTGCAAGATGAAGGGGAGAATTAAGCTCACAGTAGGCCTAGATCTAAAATACTACCTCTAGCAGGTTAGCCTTTAATTTAGAGTTTTGATTTATTTTTTTTCTATAATGAATGGTTAAACTGTTCTTTTAGTGATATTTTATTTGTTTTGAGAATTATTGGTTGTGTTAATACTAATGTGAAAAAATCCCTATGTAGCTTCTCTTGATATATATTAACTAGTTTCGCATCCTAACTATTGCACAAAATCTACATTACAAAATATTTAGAACAGAAACCTCTTATACTTTCATATAATATATAAATTCTTTTATATTTGTCACAAAAGATGCTAAAGTCTTCAAAAAAAAATCTTGGCCCAGCTAACCAGCTCAGGTTGGGTCATGAGCCAAAAAATATGGATAAATCACTAAATTAAGTTGAACCTCAAGCCACCTTAGAATCCAACCTAATCTGTATGCACCCTTACCTTTTATATGCAAAGAAATTGTCACTTGAATTAAGATTTTTGGCCTCCAGCAATAGGTTCATTTTGCTTTGTATTATTTAAACAAACTAGAATTTTAATCTGTTATACTTTTGTGAATTAGCTCGATATAATAATTTTAGTTTACAGTAGCCATACTGCATATTAACTTCGTCCCTCGTGTAGAATCCACCAGAGAATAATTCGTGAAATCTTCTTTTTGTTTTTGGTAACGAGAGGCTGTTGAAGCATCTAATTCCTTGCCTTTCGTGTACGCAACGCAACTGCTTTTTGGGTTCGGATTATCTTTTTCCAACGCGTATTGGGCTTTGTTCAACACTTAATTTGTTTCCTTAAAAATTGCCCCGATAAGAAGAGATATTTAATTTGTAGATGTGAGAATAAATCCATTTTTTGATATATTGCCTTAAAAATTGCCCTGATTCAATAATATAGAAAATAAAAAGGCAACAAAGTATTAATGAACCCATTTTTATATTATTATTATTATTATTATTATTATTATTATTTAATAAGGCATTCCCTCTTATTCTTGATACCATACGTATTATTGAGAATTAATGACTACAGAATAATGAGATATGAATATATGCCTTGCATTCTTTCCCTTTCGTTTTTTATTTGATAGACTTTGTTCAATGAGAAATAATTGATCAGTTTATAAATAGCCTAATTGCCTGCTCCGAAACCTCACAGAAGCAGTAAAGACAACCACCATGTCTTATGAATATGATGAGGTCAAGCACCACGGCCGCCGCTTCAACCACCGTAAGAATGAAGAAGAGGCCATGGATACGGCGTTCTCCGAGACCACTGAAGTAAGTGAAGTAATTGTTGCTACCGAACCTCAGGTTGACCACAAAAAGGAAGAGAAGCACCACAAGCATCTTGAGCTCCTTGCTGGCCTTGGAGCTGCTGCTGCTGGTGCCTATGCTTTGGTAACTTTTAAATCTAATTCTATCTCTTATATATCACACCACTTTGTCCTCAATTTGGTTGTAATTTTGTTTCAAAAAAATATTACCATTAATGAGTTTAAGCTTGCGGAATTAGGTCGTTTAACCCATTTATTGAACAAGATTATATATAATTAAATGTAGGATCCTCAAATGGAAGAGTTTGTTGAACCCGCAAATCAAAACAAGTTAAGACGATCACACACAGGCCGACCAGTTTACCACTAAAACATAATATATATATATATATATATTATCACTTAAAAAATGGCTAACAAACCTGTTTAAACCCAAAATTAAAATTTATTTTTATATTTGATGACATTGGGGTTGTTTGTTTAATCCTGTGTAGCATGAAAATAGTGAAGCCAAGAAGGACCTAGAGCATGGCCACAACCACAAGACGAAAGAGGAGATTGGAGCGGTAGCTGCTGTTGCGGCGGGTGGATTTGCCTTCCACGAGCATCATGAGAAGAATGAAGCCAAGGAAGCAGACGAGGAAGCATATGGAAAGAGGCATCATCAAAGACTCTTTGGTTGAAAGAGTCTTTACTAGTCTCAGTACTTGCCAACTTATATAAATAAAACGATGGGGTTTCATGAATAATTGATGGTTTTGGGCCCTGTATCTTTATTTGCTTCAGTAGTAAGATATCTGTAATTTTGACGATTATATATATCTATATATATATATATATATATATGAATATGTATATCCAGATATCCTATATATTTTCTTTGCGCTAAATTTGTTTTTGTCATTTTTTAATCTCTTTAATTAGTACAAATTTGTTGTTTACGCACTTAACGTCAAACGAGGTCATAAAAATAAATAAATAAATAAATAACACTAATTACCTAAAGATAATTTTTTACAAATTTTATTTTAGCAGATCGTTATAAATTATAGATTTTTAATACTCTTCAAATTTTTTAATAGTACATTAATTAATGAACAAGAATGTAATATTATATCCCAATTTTACATGAGGAAATTAAAAAAGGAAATACAGGTAATTTTAATAAAGAGTATAATAAAATTAAAAAAAATAATTAATTTTTTAATACTTTAATTGATTAAATAATTCCTTAATCAGTTCTCTGATCACACTGGTAATTGGTATTGATAAAAGTCTTGAAAGAATACTTAATTTTTTAATCACCAAGAAAAATGTGTTTGGTTTGAAATTAATCAAACTAAATCAGTTTCCAAATAAAATTTACGTACGTTTACATGGAATGATTTCTTAATAGAAAAACTGTACCGAAATCTCATTGTTCAAAAAATCTTAAACATAACAGAAATTAAAGTCATTCAAAAAATTAATATTAAACTTTATTGTTGAATCTGTGATAGTGATAATTTAACTTTTTCCTGAATTTTTTGTGAACTTTCCTAAAATTGTTTTAGTAATATATCTATAAAAAATTTCCTTGATATTATAATATTTATACAGGCCCACGTATGAATTCAATCTGAGCCCCTGTTTATACAAACACTACATTAGAGCAAACTACTGGATCAGTAACTAATTCGTAATATTCACAAATCATGCTAGGTCGACGGTAGAAAAATAAGGATGAAACAAGTCCAAGAGAAACTAATTAATTTCCATCCTCTTTTACTTCTATCAAAGAAGGAAACACTCAGAATTAAGAACCCAGACCATTTAATGAGATCAAAAGTATCTAACAAATTAAGCAGAAAATGGCAAATGGCCCATATTTTTGGAATAATAAAATTTTATTAACCAGATACAAGTGGCATATTAATTTCTAAGGGGTTATATCGTCAATAACAGTTGGCGACGAGGTAGAGGAATGAAGCTCTTCTTCGTCGTCACAATAGCCCAAGAGTACATCGGCCTCTTCGGCGGTGAACCCTAGCGAGCCAAGCACCTCAGGCCAACAGTCATGACCCACCACTTTTATGGCTCGACAGCAGCTCGGACCCAAGTAGGTTTCGCCATTCAGGAAGAACGATATAACCTCGCCGGTGCAGGCTTGTAGCTGAAACAACGAGTCCCAGCACTTCGAGGACTCGCCACCATCGCCTTCGCCGTCTACTTTCAACCGAGCCGCAAGCATCGCGCCGTGGCTTTTCGGTGACCGTGCGCTAAGAGAAGTGGAAGCTAAAGCCAGTGCAAGGAGGACAGTGACGGTGAAGAGCTTGTGAGTGGACGAAGCCATTTTAGAGTAAGGAGAAGGAAAGAATATTAGATGGTTTTTCTCAGGTGTGTTTAGGGAAGCTAGCTTGACAGGGTTTATATAGATATGGGACTATAATAAGTGTTATGGTAATAAAATGTTTGGTGAATAATGGGAAGGTTAAAGAGATTGAAACGGCCGTGTGGTGGAGTGTAGTGGGGTAATTCGCAATGAATATTGTTGTGCATTTTCTGTCAGTTGGCCGTAACGTAAGTTTTAATTTCCACTTCTTCCTGTATAGGATTTTAATTTTCAGGCTTCTGGAATTCCTATATATAAATCTTACTTCCTCATTTGTCTTTCATCTTCCCCTGCAGAGCATATGAAATGAAATGAAAGAAAAAATAAAAGAATCTGTACCCCAACAATATATGTATGTCTGTTGATGAGCAGAAAATTAATTACTTGTGGTGCATCATGCGGGAGATCTATAGACTTATGGATCGAATTCAGGCCAGTCCATCCCAACCCAGCCCAGTTTTGTAAACTCTACATATATTATATATATATATTTCACATTTAGTTTAAAATTTTATTAGTCTAATCCTTGCAGGATTTCACCTCTTTTATATAAATATTTATATATAAAGCCTAAAAAGCTAAGATCAAAAAGTAACAACATTAAGATCCTAATGTATAAAGTTCTATATCAGTCTGACAGCGTATTTGGAAATCTGCCTATTGAAATATCAGTATCATCGTAACAGTAGCATAACTCAATTTGTTATGCAAGCGCGGAAGATCATCTCGGAGAATTTGAAGAGATGCAGAAACTCGATAATTAACATGTAATGAAAAGTAGAAAAAACTAGAATAGTTAATGGAAAGGATGAAGGGGCCAGTATAACATTTTGGAGCAAAATGAACCAAACAAAGTGCCAAGCTGCCTCCAAAAAAATCCGAGTCTTAGATTGATGCAATTTATCCGTCCAACACCACTGTTGCAAAAGCATCCCCTTGAACCATAGATAAATCAAAACTTTGTGAATATGTCAACATTTAGTCCTTGGCAATAACCAACGCATAACCTTCTATGCTTCCACTTCCGGCAAACCCTGTACCAAAGAAGGGACTACCATTTTGTGACACCGTGCTCATGAATTCAAAACATCCTGCTGTACATACGCAAGACAAGATTGCAAAACTAATCACTGCAACAGCTTAATCGCATCCATCAAGCCAATATGTGGATTCTCAAACACTAACATATTGCAACAATATCAAATGACATATAACAAAAAGTAATATACTCTTTCACTTGATGCATAACTTGTACAGTTTGGGAGAACTAAATCTGAAGCCACTGTTGAATGTCTAAAGGCTGAAGTTGATCTACCCTTATAGATAATGGAGATTCAAACTAAACAGCTCACAAGAATTGACATTGCAAAAATAAATGGTTGATTGTTTCATTATTCATATGACAAAATGGACAAATATTCTCAATGGGCAAATGATGAGCTTGTAAAATAGAACTAAGTGGAAGAGCATTGATCAAAAGTTTCAAGCCAAAAAGAACCCTGAAAGGTACTTAAACCTTCCAAAACTAAGGCCACGACAAAAAACCTATGTTAATTGAATTAACAGCATCACCAACTGAAAGACAGTAACCATCTACCATAGTATATGTTGTCCATGACTATTGCCTGCCCAAATAAAATCGTCTAGTTGACAAGTAAGCAAAAAAGGAAGTTAAGAAATTTGTCGAATCATTATTGAAAAATACAACATAGATAAGGATAGCATTTAAGAATTCCATATACCCTGATCATGTAGAATAAGGTCCCCTACCATCCAAATATCAACAAAAGATCCTAGCAACATTGGCCACCTATTCGAGGTAGTGGTTAAAAGAAATATTCCTCCCATTGATAACTTGCCATTACAGGTTCAAGTAAATAACCTCACTAGCTTTGCTCACCCTGCCCCACATCCAGGCCATATTTGAATGATCATTCAACTGACCAAAAAATTGATCCCAATAATACTTGGGTTGAAGGGTCTTCATTGATGAAGGTCGCTACTCATCATTAATAAGTTACCAAGTATGTCTAATAAAGCCAAATTGAGAAGATGAGTTTGCTTGAACCCTAAATTTCCTAGGTGTCGAAGATTACATAAAATTGACTATTGTGAAGATGAGTTTTAGGTTGGTCTAAATAATAAGACCAAAAGAAATTGACAATTTTCATACCAGTCTCCCTGCAATATTTTTTTGGAAGCTCAAAACAAATAAAGAATGTATTAAAGTAGAGTTCAAAACAGATTGTATCAATGTCATACAACCAACCTATGAACATAGATTTCTGCGCTTGAAGCCCATGATCCACTTTTTTCACAGGTTCCTTATAAACTGAGATTTATTTTGGCCAACATCTATCCAAATGTCAAGATATTTATCTAAACGAGATTTATATTTAACTCCAAAGATGCTAAATAAAAAAATTTTAAATATATCTAGAAGGCTTGGATTAAAAATAATTAGCTCAAATTTGTCGATGAGTTGATGAGAAAGTTTACTATAATTTCAAGATTTCAACTCCTATCAAATTTTGAAGATTTATATAGGGACTAATTCTACTAAAATATGTCTAACTCACTGGTGTAGGAAAATAGAGCGAGTTCACTAAAAATTATTCAAAACTCAAGCTGAATGTTATTAATGAATACAAGGGGTGAACAAAACAATGATTTAGTGGTCCTAGTTATAAGCATATAGGCTATACTGTTATAATATAAATAAATTCTACCTTAACTAAAATTCGTAATAAAAATGTAGTTATTTAAGATATAGTTAGCCACGATATAATAATTTTAAATAAAATTATAATTCTTAAATCAAAATTTAATTGAATAAAAAATAATTAAATATAGTATCCACATTACATACTCACATGTCTTTTCATGACTTGAATTGTTTATTTTATAAATTGAATTTATTTAAAAAATTAATATTTACCTCAAATTCTAATGTTATAATTATGTGGTGTCGAGTTTAATTTGTGTGCATATTAACTCTCTGCCTTTCACTTCTAGTCAAAGGCCTAAGATGACCAGACCTGAGAAATCGGCAAAGTACCAAATTCTCATTTTGCAACTTTATTTCGTGCGAGTACAATTGGCCATTACAACTGCTAATGGGTTGGGTTTTCGAAGAAAGCAAAGTATCCCGATTGAATTCATGCCCAAGGCCCATCATGATGCTCCGAAATTGCCTACAAGTAGAGACCATCGGGAATAGAATGCGAATGGATTCTTTGTTGTGTAATTTTTGTGTTGCATAGTAAAATTTTTAAGTTCAATAAAATAAATAAATAAATGAATGAATGATTAGATGGAGTGTTGTATAAAAATGAATAAATCTCTGCTATACATAGCACAACATGTTGTGTCCTATGCACAACAGAGAATGAATTCCAAATAAAACATGGTAGAGTACTATAGTTTTTATCTTTAGATCCGCAGGAATATATTTTTCTCACTCCTAATTCATTTTAGCAAGTAACAAAGTCAAACTCTATTTCTTTTTTTATTGGATCTTTAAATTCTCAGATATGGTTTCATTTATATGAAAAATATTTAGATTTTATTTTTTTTGGAAATTGAGATATGTTTACATAAAACTTATTTGTATAAAATCACAACCAAAATAAAAATTTTCAAGTAACTATTAACATAATTCAAAACACATAGAATGCATTTTGGTAATTTTTTATTATTTTCTAATAATTTAATTTGATTAATATATAAAAATATAAATGCATAAATACATAAATATATTATGAATTTGAGACGAGATAATTATTATACTAGTTGGACTCTTAAAAACGTTCAAAGAAATTCACAAACCCATACTCATTTTTCATCTTTATACCCAAATTCAAGCGAATAAATTTTACAAGCAGTAACGTGATGTAAATAATTTGGTGATTCCCACCAACAAGTTTTCTTTAATACTTTTACTTCTCAAAAGTGTTGATGAAATGATGAAACTACATAGAGAAAGAAGCGAAATTAAGATCAGCAGGTGGGACTAGACGAATTGACATAACATATACAAGCCAGATTCGCTTTTCAGTAACGCACATTAGCTTCTGCATAAGTGCTTATTAGTTTGTACCATACATTCCTCGGATTTATACAATATTCCAGTATGAATGTTTTGCTAACATAATCATTTTGGCAACAAGAGTATGACTATCAGCAGTCTAGTGGTAAAAATTCTATGCTGGGTTTTGTTCTTCCTTGCATTTGTGTTCTTATATATGGTTTCTTCCTTTGCATTTTTGTTCTTCTGATTGCTCATAATTAACAGACGATTTGAATTTGGGTTCACAAATCTTGCGGGGCTCCCTGTCATTTACTAAATTAGAATGCTTTTAGATGTCTGTTGAAAGTTTTAGACCTTTGTTAATATTACTGCTTATGAAGTATGACCTCCATGTCCACTCCATGTTAACCCGAACATACATAACCCACAGGCATTGAGATGATTGTGATATGCCAACCAACTTTGGCGCATTAATCATTCACCTTCATAATCCACATTTATGTTCTTTTTTATTATTAAAATTATAATATCAGCAAATCACATTAACCTTCTCTAATTTGTTTAAAATATTATTTAACTCTTTTAACATTTGATATATCACAACAAGAAAAAAAAAACAAGGGACATAATCCCTCTTTCTTCCCATGGTAAATAGTGTGGGGTTAATGACAAATGTGCAAGTCCTTAACATAATGGGTACATTAATTTAACGGAAATTCCCTCCAAATTATTCACGGAATAATAAGGAAATATCATTCATCGCTCAAAATATGCCAAGTAGAATTAGCTTTTGGACTAAGTTATAGTAAGAAAATTCCCCCTCTCCCAGAAAAAAACTTGTAATACCCACCCCATTTGGAATTTCATCAATTGTTCATCTATCAAAAAAATAATTTAGTTTAGCTAATCTTCTTATATTATTAATTAAAGATATTCTATAAAAAGCATCTATGTAACCACGATTATATGACTAATCATATATGACATTTCTTATTTTATCTGCAACAATTTTTTAGAAATAAGAGGTCAATAAACAAAAAAAAATGTTAATTAATCAAAGGTCTAATTGATTACCATGCCAGTATTGTAAATATGCAATTACGAATAATCCAGCCAACGTAATAGGAATTAGACCTAACACGATTCCAAATAAAAAAACTTTAATCATTTTTATTATTCCCTCATTTAACAAGGGAATGTCCCTAGTTAAACTTTTACGAATGTCAAAATTCCTAAACCCCCTCCTTTCACAATACATTCACTTCCATGTATGTCTCACCCTTTATTATAAGTTCTTTTGTTAATGTGTTTGTCCACGAAAAAACCCACATTGGGATCAATGATGTAGAAATATGGTGAAGACCCTTCAGCATATCCTCCCACAAAGTCAAACGTGTGGAAGCAAGCTACAAAATCAAACAAGAAAAGACACATCCACAGTTTTGGTGGCTTGGGCCTAGATCTTTCTCCTTCATAAGCTTCACAAGCACAAGGAGATCTTGCTAAGCCTTATGTTCCTATGCAAGACAAGGTGAACAAGTCATTGGTTGTAGTGTTGAACACCTTGACCTAGTAGATGGATCAACATTTTGGCCACATTTGGTGATGGATCACCTATTTCAACACTTATTGTCGACCTTTTCAAGTTTTGAGTAGATTTGGCTATGCAATAGTTGCCTCCTACTAGGTGTGCACTGCCAACACCAAACATTAGATCATCTAGGCCATGTGCATAGGAAGGCAAGGATCACAGTGATGGTGGATATAATAAGAACCTGAATAGGAATGATGTGTGTGTGTGTAGCATTTTAGAAAATTGAATTGTCTATATATATATATATATAGTGACATTTTGAAAAATTGGTTGTTCTACTTGCTATTTTTCTTTGCAAGTCGATATAAGAATAAATGAAAAATAAATCAGATATGCCAAAATGTTCGAAATGTAGGTAAAAATTAGCTTTGAATTAACAAGGATTAACTAGAAAATCAGTGTAGGAATTGTTAGGATTTAAGTAGAAGATAATCTCAGAATAACGAAAGAATAGCTCTTGACTAGCTTTTGCAAAAAGATCTATTCAAATACAATTTAGCAAAAGAAGGCAAGGGTATCACTAGAGACATTCCTCATTATATATATAATAAGGAATTTATGCCAAAATAAATAAATAAAGATTTATAACTATGGTATAGTAAAGGAAAATCTCTCGCCATCTGCCATGTTTATAGTGGAAAGAATTTATCCCACTATATAATAACTAGGGATAGCACTTTCCTTGCTATTCCCATTACTCTATACATTTTACATAGTGCATAATGCAACAACTATTCATCTAATTTAGTTTCTATTAATGAAATTAACTTTTTGCACAATATATGCTTATTTTGAAATTAAACTTACTTAGCTACCTTGACTACCATATTAAAAATAAAATCAAAGTCTTATGTTGAAACTTAAAATTAATTTAATTGATTTTGTAATCATATTAAGAATAATATGTTTTCATATTGCGCAAAAAAGTAAATTTTAATTACATAAAGTAAATACTAAAAAAATTTTATAAAATATGTCAAATTTCAAAATAATTTAATAATATTTTAAAACAAGATTCTATTTGTGATTTAATTTTAGACAAACTTACATTGAGCTTGTTTAATAACTGTTGCACAACTTCACAACAGAGTGGCTGTAGTTTAGTGGTAAGAATTCCACGTTGTGGCCGTGGAGACCTGGGCTCGAATCCCAGCAGCCACATTCCCCTTTTTTGTACCTCAAAAGTTCTTCTTGATAGATAACACAAGAACGTCAGGATGCCTTGATTATTACTGATTTCTTGTTTGGTATATATAAGATTGTTTTTAATAAAAGGAGTATATAATCCGATAAAATAATATTTCCAAAAGACTGGACGAAAATGATGTCGTTTAAACTGGTTTAGTTGATGTAGACTTTTATGGAGGTGCAAAACTTGCATTGCGTTTAAAATCAAATCTTTGCTACGAGCATGGCAATGTCATCGGTATCTGCTCACTTATGGAAATAATGAAATATAAACTTCAGTTTGATGGTGATTATTGTTTATTACTAACTTGCTTGATAGTGAATTGTCTATATTAAGGCAATAAAAGTTATAGAAATAAGAGCAAGACTTTCAAGAAGAAGGCATTGTTGGATGGATGAGATAGAAATAAGTAATTGCGTATGAGGAAATGTAAATATATATATATATATATATATCCTTCCAAGTTTTATATTTCAATTATTTAGTTTATAAATTTTTAAATATTTCTCACTTGTTACACATTAATTCTTGAAATATATATTTTTCTTTTTTTTCTTTTTTTTTAGAATAAATTACATAATTTTTTTTGAATTTTATTGGAATTATATATCTCTCTCTTTATTACTTTTGAAATATACACAAACTTTTGTTGAAACAAAAAATTATCTTATATTTTAGTTTAATTTTAATTTTTTTTGGGATAAAAATACCTTCTATTAACCTAAATATATTTTTTGAAACTAAAAAAAATATTAAATGAAAGGTATTTGGTTAAAAAAATTTAAAATTAAACTAAAATATAGAGTAAATTTTTTTAAAAAATTGTATATATTTTAAAAATAAATAAAAAAAGTATGTGTGATTTTAATAAAATTTTAAAAAAGTATATATATATATTATTTTTTATAAATGATAGACTAACAAATAATAAATAAATAATTTTAAAATTTTAAATTTCAAATTTTTTAAATTTAAAAATTAAATAATTGAAACATATATCTTCCAAATATGAAAATATTTCGCATATCATTGATCGGAGTGTTGCTCCACGCAAATCACACTATCACTTTACCATCTAAAATTTTTAAAGTTTTGGTTTTTCTTTTCTCTCTCTAAAAGTTGCTTTATGATATCTCAATCACTAAATATAGTAATCATAAATTTGTGAGAGAAAAACTACAAAGCATGCGCATTTGTATGGCCATGGATGCCCTCGCCCACTTGCATTGCCCCATGTACATGAGCTAATAGTAATATGCTTCGCCATTTTCTTAGGTAAGTAAGGGACAAATTATATGGACCATATAATTAATGAGCGTGACAAATAATTTAATAATTTGTCTAAACAAATCGTTTCTTTATTAATGATTTCCACAATTCCACTTATTTGTAATTGCAAGAATTTATTGGCCGAAAAAATTGGAAGTACAACATGCTGATTAAATAAATAAATAAATAAATAATTATATTAATATCTCTTGAAATTTGACTTGATGCTTTTTTTATTTAAAAAATTAAACTCAACTTTTTTGAGCTTTGAAATATACTATAAAAACCTCATTTATTATTTAATTTTTGTCAATAAAACTAATTTTTTTATACAACATAAAACTCTAATTTTAATTTTAATTTGAAAGTGAAGGTAATTAATCTTATGTTAAATTTTAGCATGATGATATAATTTTATTTTTAATATACTAGTAAAAATAGCTAAGTAATTTTATTTTTAAAATGAACATATATTATACAGAAATTTAACTTTGTCAACAAACAATAAATTGATGAGAAATTTTTGTAATATATATCAAATATTAAAAAAATTAAATGTAATTTCTAAAATAAAAAAATATTAAATATAGTTTAATCAAATTCTTAAAAATTTAATATAATTTACTAAAAAGACATTCGTTTGCCTTTGTCATTCTTGCATTACTTGCGTTGATGTGATTTGCCTCAGTCGACAATTGATGTTCTCTCAATTTATTTCCTTTTTGATTCTGCTCTTTTTCACCTGCCGTAGGTCTTTTATGGTAACAGCACGTTTAATACATAAGAAGTTGAGACAAAAAACGAAAATTTTTATGCACTTATTTTAAAAAATTATAAAAATAAATAAATATTATGAATAATAATTATAAAAATATAATAAACATTTTTTAACATTTTTTATTTCTCTTCACTGACGGAACATATTAGTCTACTTCAACTCGCATTACTTCTTCTTCATCAATTTATAAAGATTTTACCAATATATTTTTCACATAATACAATAATCGTATAAACACTATTTCACCCATTCGTTCAAATGGAATTATATGTTTAACTTCTTTTTTTTAGAATGAAATTACATCCCGCCATATATTCGCGCGCTATATTATTGGAACCAAAAACTCGCGGGTTATACGAGAATCCGAAACTACCCCTGCTCTCAAAACGACACCGACAAAATACATCTACGCAAGTAGCTCCTAGCGAATCTCCCCCGAAACATACTCAATTGGATTTCATGACGTCTATTAGTTGCTAAACGACTGTTGCACGTTTTTCTGTTCTGAAAACGACATCGGACAACTACCTCTCTCTTTTATCTATCCGTCTGTGCGTGACACTCGACGCGTGTCACAGTCACAAGAATTATTAGAACTTGTCAACGGCTATTGTATTTTACACTTTTTTTATAATTATTCCCTCTATCATAAGAATATATATAATATTTTTAAAATTAATATATTTTTAAAATATTTTAAAAATAATATTAATTTTTTTATTAAAATATATTATTTTAAAATTTTATGTTAATATTATTTATTTTAATTAAATATTATAAATTATATATAAATTTATTATTTTATATTTATTAAATATATATTAAATATTTATTGTATTCTATTAAATAGATATATAAATATATTAGTTAAAATAAATGTAAATGTAACTCATTTAATGTAATATAGTTTTTATTCTAATAAATATATTTTTTTAAGGTAAGAAAAATGTGTATTTTAAACTAAAAAAGGTAATTTATTTTATTATTTATTTTTAGTTTTTATGGGGTTTATTGTCTTCTTTCTACCGACGAAAACAGGGAGGGCTCACCAAGGCGCATAGCTGTCACGCACTTCTAACGTACCAACGTCTCTGTATTGTGGGCTACACCATCATAATTAACCTGGGACCCACCCGCTTACGTGTGATAACTTTTAGCATACGTGGCAGTGGTGGTCCTAGGGACTTTGTGCAATTATTCATATTTTACTGGGTTAAAAAAATAAAAAAGCGAATTTCGAAGGACGAACTGCCCACAAATGCACAACCTTTGGTCTTACAATTTTTACTGTTAAACATTAATTTGTTGAAACTAATGAGCTCATGGTTATCCAGAAAAAGCAAGGTTCACGGTTCACTAGCTCGTGAGCAAAAGCCTACGAGTCTACTCCATCGTTGCCTTGCTTTTTTATAAAAAAAAAAAATCAAATTCATTAATTATAAATGAAAATATAGTTATTTGAACATAGCTTTTTTTAGCTATTAATCTTAAAATTATATATTATTATAAATAATATAAAAATTTAAATTTAAATATATCTTTTATTACTTTAAAATTTTTATTACAATTTATTTTCATATTAAAAGTTTTATAAATAAATTTAAAAAAGTGTTATATACTTTAATACATGAAAAGTGACTAATAATTATATATTTATTTGTAACTAATTTTGTTGCCTTAACTACTTAGGCCCCAGATGTTAGCTACAAGGAAAGGGGATTTTTTATTTTATTTATTTATTATATTATTATAATTATTATTTAATAATATTTATTTTTTATTATTTTTTAAAATATAAGTACAATGGCAATTTTTTATTTTTAAAATTATTTTTTTATTTTTTCATTTCATTTTTGTTTTATTCTACAGTCCTTGATAATTTCTTTAGTAGAAAATAAGATTGGTTGGTTCATAATGTTTAGTTTTGAGTTATCCTTGGAAAAAGAAATGAAGACTACTAAATGATTAATCTGTGATGTTGCCACGTGTCCACTAAGGAAGGGCAAATCAATCATGGATCATCACTTTTTAATCAGCACTCAGCATCCAAGGCATTGGGAAACTACCCAATTCCAAAGGATATAAACAAGGTACAATGCATTTGCCTACTATTACACCATAAAATCGTTATATAAGAGCCTACTAAGAATTTCAATATAGCATCAATTTTTTTCTTTCTTACTTTCAAGTGGGACCCTCCAAACGGCTCTTTTGGCAATGAGGGCTGCCGGAATCAATAAAAATAAGGGTAAATTATAGAATTTTTATTCAAAAAAATTTAAATTATATAATTTTCTAATTTAAAATTTCATGCTTTTTTCTAAAATCAAAATATAAATTACATTGACTTTTCTTTTAGTAAAAGATGAATTATAATTATATCTCCTTTTTCTATTAACATATTTTTATATTTATTATTTATATGATATCACAAATATTAAATATATACTTAACCAATATAAAAGTATATTTTTAATTTTAGAATAAATTAAATTTATAATTTTTAACATAAAATAAATAATATTAAAATAAAATTTTAATAATATGTTTTTTTTATAAAAGAGATCAATATTATTTTTAAGAACATTTTGATTATATTTTATTTTTAGAAAATTTATGTATATTTTTGTCATAAAAAATCATATAATTTAAATATCTCTTAGAGGAGGAAGAACAAGTAATTTGCTCATAAAATAATGTAACAATACAATTATAAATATGATTGCATTCAAATTAATAAATATTTTTAAGTAAACGCTTCTAAACATAATATATAACAATGCTTCTGATTCAATCAACTTATTATTATAAAATAGTACATATATTATTAATTGAAATTAGTCTGGATTATTCTTTGACTATTTATAGGGTTGTTGGAATTAATAAAATAACCCAACAATATAACCATTAGTTAACCATCTTTGATAAGGATGTCATATCTAGATTCTTCGACAAATTTCTTCAATTTCGTTGAGTTGAGATCAAGTGCATTACCTAAAATATAGACTCTTAATTAATGCAATATCAAATCATCTTTTTCTACATAGTGAACTATAAGATGACTAGTTGACTTTGAAACCCTCACAGCTAATCTCACTTTTGGAGATGCACCAATTGGAATGTTGCCTTTCACTAGAAACTTCTTCAGTTTCATAGCCCTTCATTCACTCAAAAGTTGCTTCCAAAAAAATAGGGGGCGAGAGACAAAAATAATTATATATATATATATATAAACATCAAAATATAATATACTACTCCACAAAAATTATAAAAGCAAAATTAAAGCGGGGTTAAACCTAATTGACTACTCTAACTATTAGAACTAATTATATAAAAGACTAACCTTTAAGACTTATTATTTTAACGTCCTTCTAATCAAGCTTATAAGATAGGCCCTAATCTTTAAAAAGATTAAATTAGATTAAAAGTTTTAATTTACATTTAAATAGAATTTTTTTTAACTTAATGACCTAAATGAATAAGTGTCATGACATACTAATCCAACCCATTTTAACAAATTTACTTAACCATTTTTTAGAAGGATACCATATCTAGTTTCTTTGAAAAACTTGTGCAATTCTCCTTGAGCTGAGATCAAGTGCATTACCTAACATATAGACTCTTAATTAATTATTGCAATATCATATCATTCTTTTCTACTTAGAGAAGAGTAGAATATGACTAGTTGACTATGAAAGCCTTATAACTAATCTCACTTTGGAGATGCACCAATTAGATTGTTGGCTTTCAGTGAAAACTTGCTCAGTTTCACAGGTCTTCGTGTACTCAAAAGTTGCTTCAAAATATATAATGAAGCATGAGAGACAATTGAGTTGGGAAGAAGAAACCTACAAAAGCAAATCAACTAGCCCACGTTCTATTGCAATTATTCATCCCTCTGCTTCTTTCTTTCTACCCTTCATCTTTTAACCTTTTTCTTTCCCACCACGTGTTCCAATTAAAACAATGATACTCCATGTTGGTAAAAAGCTTGCTCTCCATGTGTTTAAAGAGGTATTTGTCATATATATCAGTCTTTTAAAAAATTTAAATGGTGTTAGTTTAATTTTTAAAAATCTATTACTATTAATTTAATCATAATTTTGAAAAATATGCCATTTTAATCTTAATTTTAACTAAATTGATAGTAAAAAATTTTTAAAAATTAAATTAATGACTATAATATTTATTTAAAGTTCATAGTTTATTTTATATTTAGCCCTGACAATGATATGTTGCTGGCTCCCAGCAAGCAACAATTATATATTTCTAAAATTTTATTTTGGCCTTTTTTAGATGAGATTTTTTTAATTTAGTCTTTTATAAAACTATCTTATAAATTTGATTCCTCATAAATAAAGTATTTCTCAATTTAAATATTTCATAAAATTACTTTTTTAATTTGACCTTTTACATATAAATATTTCTTAATTTAACCCTTTACAAACAAAATTGTTATCAATAATATCTTTTTATCAATCCACTGTAAACGAAATTAATATAATAACATTGTTTATAACCTATCCAAAAATATGTGACACATTATCACATTTTTTTAATTTCATTTATAGTTGATTGATAAAAATTATTATTAATAATAATTTTATTTGTGAGAGATTAAATTAAAAAGAGAATTTTATGAAAAATTAAATTAGAAAACATTTTATTTGTGAGAGATCAAATTTAAAAAACAATTCTATAATAACAAAATTAAAAAATATTCTACCTTACGGATCAAAACAGAATTTTACTTAATTATATATAAAGAGAAATTTATATATAAGTAGGAGAAAATTTTTAGGGACATTCTTAAGGTTATCGTTTGTGTAAAGAGAGTTAGAAAACTGTATTAAATAATATGTCAAAAGATTCATTAAAAAATTGTTTTTAATTACATTTTGTCTACGACGTGGCTAATAAACCATCACGAAAATTAATAGATAGGTTAATTTAGGTACATTTCTTAAAAAAAGCGTCCCGAAGCTTATTGTTTTTAATAGCTATAGTGTTTTAGAAAGCAAAGTGCACAAATTTGAAATGATTATATATTTAAAACATTTAAAATTTTAAAATAAATAAAACATTACAAATCTACATCTATTAGTCTTTTTCTCTCTTCTCTATTATCTTTTCTCTTATTTTTCTTTCTTTTATCTTTCTTATTGAGAGGAGGAGAACTATAAAGCATAAAGATAAATTAGCGAAAGAAAAAACATTTGAATTTTATTAGGTGAGAGTGAAAGGAAAATTTAAGAGATGAAATGGGAGAAGAAAAAAAAGAAGAAGAAAAGTTAGTAGAGAAGAGGGAGAAAAAAGATAGGAGTGTATATTTTTTTATGTTGTATTTATTTTTAAATTTTAAGAATAATTAAAATAATTTTAATCATTTATTTTGTAAATGATTGAGATTGGTCTGCTTAACCTTTTCAAAGTGCAAATTGCAAGTTAGAGAATCCTTATCAAATCTTGCAAAGCATCACAAGAAAAAAGATAGCTACGCACATTTTTAATGTTGTATTTAAATAAAATTAAAATAATCCTAGTTAATTATTATATAAATAATTGAAATGTATGTACTTTACCTTTTAAAGTACAAATTGCATATTAAAAAATTCTTATCATTCTTACAAAAGCAATACAATTATAACAATGCTTTCTTCCCACACCTTTTAGTTAAAAAAAAAAAAGTAAGGAAAGGTCCTTATTACTCTGAATACTCCAACGCCTTTTTATTTGTTGAAATTAATCATTTTAATAATTACGACACTTTCAAGCGTCACAAAAACTTGGTTTTGTTATGGGGATTTTACAACTTAAAACATTTATTTTAATACATTCTCATTAAAAATTCTTTACTATCTGACTAATAAATTATATGTATTTTAAAAATTATCATAAATTAGAGATTTATCTATCATTATGAGGTACAGTTTATTTAAGTAAAATTTAGCTTTTGATATTGAAATATTTTTTATATTCATGAATACAGTTTTTATCCGTCCTATTTTAACACATTAATTATTTTAAACATTCAAAATATTCACGTATTAAACATTTAACAAAAAATACAATGTCTACTTTGGCGTACAAATATCAAAGTTGACAATTCCACATGTGTCTTTGATGACATTATAATAATCTGTGCCCTTTAGAAACCATGTTCTTCAATTACCACCTAAGGCAAGCTAAAGATGGTACTAATTGGTACATAGAATTATTTTTTATAAAAATAAAAAGTAAATAAAGATATGAATGAAATAAAATAATTATATTTTATATAATGTAAAAAAAATAAAAATATTATTCTATTTATATATTTAGTTGGATAAAAATAATCTTAAAATAAAAAATATGATAAGAAAATGATAAAAATATCTCTGTTTAAAAAATAATAAAAATAATAATAACAAAAATATAATATATTTTATATAATTCATGCACTTATATAAAGAAAGTAAATTCTATTTTTATTTTTAGCATTTGGAGAATATCTTGCATCCAAATAAAATGTAAAAATAAATTTCTTCTCCTGCCATAAGTTACCAAAGAGGGCCAAATTATTTTTAGCCAAACCCACTTAGTTACTTTTAATTAATATAATTACTTTGTACATTGCAACAGAAAACTCATCAGTTAAGCTATCCACATAAAGTAGTTCTTTTGTTAATGCATGCTAATAGTATAAGCACAAAAAAGTAGGCATATAACACAATGTTCAATATTCAGTGAGTGAAAAGTCCACTTCAAGGGAGACTTATTAATTAATTTAAAAGATTTTATTAGATTTTTTTTCCTAATGATTTTATTCCAAAGGGTATTTTGCTTTCAATGAGGGTGACATTCTGAGATGAGTTTGGTGCACATCAATTAATATATAAAACAAGAAATTTATTTATTTATTTATTTATTAAAATGGACAGCCTGCTATTCAATAATTAAAGGAAGCATCTAAAATGGCCCACTTGCTCGGTTTACCATCCAAAGCAAGAATCATGAGCATGTGATGCATTCAGCTACACAATCACACATGCAGTTGAAAAAAAAAAAATTCCATCTTTGGATTCTCTTGCTTGTGGAAAATATCTGCCTTCTCTCACACCTTTCTTTCTCCTATAATTGATTGTGTGGGAGAAACACCCAAGTAATTTGTTTACTCTCAATAATAATTTTAATTAAATTTTTTTATGAAGATATATATATTTATTTAACAATTATTTTCTAAATTTTATAAGTACAAGAGTCTTATGATTTCAAATACTGTTCATTTGATCATTTCATCAAGGTCTAAATAAAATTAACGCTTTAAATCTACAAAGTTCATACAATTGTTAACATAACAACTTGTTTTAACTAATATGACTTAGAATGACTTTACATAACATATTATTTTTGTCAAGAGGCTTTTATGCTTTTACTGAGTTACTTTATCTGAGTTTTATTATTAGCTTACCTTTAAAAACAATATAAATAAAAATTTATTCATAGCCAAAAAAAAAAAATTCGGAACTTGATCTTTCTTCGAGTCCTCTTTATCTCTCTAACACTCTCAAATCTTAATAAAAGTCTCTTTGTTTTTCTAACAGTTTCTTCTAATTCTATGCTACAATGTCAACCAAAACAACAATAAAATTATTCATAATTTTAATTTTTACATAATTATTTTGGTTAAAATTAAGACTAAAAAATACACATGATGATTAAGTAGCAATGAAATAAATCACAGAAGAATTGAATGAGACACTATAACAAGGGATGAATTTATTTTAAAGCAAATAAAAGGGGATAAACTATATTTTACTTATTAAATTAAAAATAAATATATAACCCATACCAAAAATTTTCAATAAAATTTTATAATTACATATCTATTTATAAATTAACTTACTTTTTGATTGGTCCAATCTATTTAAAAACTTTTCTGTAATTAATACTCCATTCGGTCTCATATATAAGAGACTTTTTTAAAATTTGATTTGGTCTTATATATAAAAAACAAATTACCATATTAATTACAGTGTTCCAATTATACCCTTCATTAAATAAGTCATTCAAATTATGAGTAGTAATAGTCATTAATTTCAAGGAGAAAGTGCACATATTAAATAGGGGTATTTTTGAAAAATAATTTTTATTTGAAACAAAATTAAAAAAATTAATTACTTTTAACTAACTTTCTTAATACTCGTGAATTAATTATTTGTTTCTTATACATGAGACCAGATGAAGTATATTATGTGATAAGGGCAAATTAGGTATAGAGAAAGTGATTGTGCCATTGCTAGCATTTAGCTGCACTGTGAGCTGTGCCTCAGCATGCTCTCTCTCTTTCAGAGCCAAGTTAGTTGGATCCATCAAAAAATAAAGCCATCTCATGCATGATATTCAAATAAGGCTTTGGGAAAAGATAAATGTCTGCTTAATTGGTTGCACAATCCCTTTCATCGCCCATTGTAATGCCAAGTTACATATACAAACAAATTTCAGTAATTTTATGAACAAAAATAAATAATTTTGTAATAAAAATTGATTATGCCTGTTCAAGAAATTAATCCTATGTTGGATTTGAATTAATTTTATTGCAGTGAATTAGTGGAATTTATTTGCTTCTCTTTTATTGCTGTTTCACCGTTTATGGCTGAAGCTCTACCTTAAAAGAGTATAAATGATGTTAGATTTGAATTTAAAATAAAAATAAAATCTGACAGTAAAAAAATAATAACAACTATAAATTCTATATCTACTTGTCCAAATTGAAAAAAATTTGCATATTGTGAAAGGTGTTATTTACCTTAGTAAAATATTTTCTTCTTATTCTACTTTTTGAGTTTCTATATTAGTTAATTAAGTCATTGATTAGCTTGCTAAACATTCTGACAAAGGATGTGCCTTTCATGATGAGAACTTGTTCCGTATTCTTTTTTTTTTTAAGATATGAATTATTATTAATAAAGAGTTGGCTAAATTCATCTGCTATAATGTGTCTTCTAGTTTCTTTTTAAACTTTCTTTTGATTGGAATGAAATTTCAATTGGTCAAAAAAAAATAAATAAATTAATCCTAGAATTTCAGTAATTCTCTTGGTAATTCGACCATTGGATGGAACATATTATGTTCGAATGATTGAATTAGGAGGAAAAAAAATGAAGCTAGGCTCTTTGTGAGATGAATGTAGATATTATAATAAAGCTTATATATAATTGTTCTACCTACTTTTAAAGCCTTATATTACTTTAAAAAAATTTAAAAAAAATGCAGTTGTTGGGTGCAAATTAAAATATGTGCTTGATTTTTCAAAATGTGGACCATAGAAAAAGTGTCGGCAGAAGGAGAAGTATGAGAATTGTGGAAATTTATTTATTTATTTCTTCGATAGGCTTTGACTTAGTCTTAAAATTACCACTAGATTTATTCTAAGTATAATTAATAATGTTAGTTTAACTTATCTAGATGGATATTCTATTCGTCTTTTGCTTTATATTTTTAATTATTTTGTTGCTTTGATAATAATTAATTAGGTCCTTATCATGACAAAGACAATTTCCAATTATAAGCATATCCTCTTGCACAGTTAGTTTTAGCTTGTACCAAGGGAATCATTTGACTAAGAAATTTCATATTTAATTTCTGCATTTGTCATAGAATATAAAATGCTACTCGATTAATAATATATGAGAAGATCTCATGGGACCTAAACACATTTTAGCTATATTAAAATATTTAATTTTTTAATGTATAGTAAAAAGTCATTTTCAATTTTTTTAAACCAAAAATTGTTTAAAATATAAATATTTGTTTACTTCGATTTATTATATATTTAAAAAATGTTTAAAAATAGCATTCCTCTTTTATCAATTAAAGTATTAATTGTTAATGTAATTAACATTTTACTTTAATAAGACTCCGTGAGGATCAAAGTTATATTAAAATATGACACTTGGATTGATAAAATTAAATTAAAAAAAGTTACATTTTGACTAACAATTATAACTTTTAACTTAATTGTAAGCATTCAATCCAACACTAATTATCTTAGTCAAATTATTCAATTTTTAAATTCAATTTTCAGCACTAAAAATTAAAGCAGGCTAACACAATTATTCGTACAAAAATATAATGTATTAACTTCTTTTCAATGGCATTTTACTCATTTAATCTCTCCTTAATTATACTTGGAAGTTAGAAGAATTAATTAATCCACTTCTAATTTTTGCATATGTAACTCTTTAAAATGCAAATTATGCTTTTTATAAGTAGAATTCAATTGAGGCACCAAAAGAAGAGAGTAATATTTAGAATGGAAAAAAGCTAGAAGTGGAGGAAAGAAACTTCTAGTTGAGTAATAGAGATTCAACCTTGAAGAAACTTACAAGCAACATATGTATCGTCAATTTAAGATCTCAGAGACACTGAAGGCTGACACATTGGTGATGTCTATCATTGCTTTTGCCTGCTCTCGTTTGGTAGGATTGTAATGTGGTTTAATTTCACCTACATTTTTTTTTTCACCCTATGTTGCCATTTATTATTATTGTTTTTCAGGTCACTCATACGTGTCAATAGGTGGGTAGAATCAATGCGTGTCTACGTGGTTCATACATGCATGGGTTATGGAAGGAAAAAGAAAATGGTTGTAAGAATTGCACTTAAAGAATAATTTGTTAGATGGAGGAGTAATTTCTCTCTTACAAGTTTAATATAAACATTAGGAAAATTCATTGAACTTTTGGTTTCACATTACCATTTAATCCAAAATCTCAAGACATTTTAAATTTATAAAGTTTTTTCATACATACCCCTTTTTTTTTTAGGTTAACTTTATCTAATACGGGACTTCTTTCTACTTCTATTCTTATTTGACCTCAACATGTTACATATATCCTTAAATTTTATGTGAAATTAAATTTTCTCTTCAAATGTAATATAAGGAAATGACAGGGTTTCTTAACACTGACAATTAAACTTTAATAATTGATATTTTCGTATTTTAATTTGAATTGGGGTTCATGGTGAATTCTCTTAAGAAATAAATTAGCTACCTTTTTTTTCCTTTTTATTTATAACCCAAATTTTAAGGAAAAATATAAATCTTAGAAAGAAAATATGCATATTTGATAATCGCATTCTACTGATATGTGCTACCATATCCGACAACCAAATACATGCATTGCATGATAATACACAACAAATGAAAATTTTTAAGATTTGTATGTATGTATGTATGTGTATATATATATATATATATATATTAAATTTTAATGCAATTTCTTTCTTCAATATGGCCACAAAGATAGAAAACATTTATTTAAGGCAGGTGAAATAATTAAATATGCATAAATTTTTATTTTATCAAAGATTCACATGCCGAATTCGTTATAAATAAATTTGGGAGGATTTTAAATAATCTATGTATTAAAAAAAGACTCACATGTCAAACATTTACTTCAATTCTTTAATTATATTCATTGTATATTAGTAACAATATAGAAGCGAGGAATATTCACAGTACAATACACCTTTTTAAATTCATAGTTAATGTCGTGGCTATTTTAAAGTATTTCTTTTGTCAACAAGCAGCTTTAGACTTTGTGGTATATGGCAAATTTGAGTTGGCTGATTTCTCAAGGGGAAATTTGATGAGGACATTTAGAGTTCATGTTGACAATTAATTCTTTTTAAAAAAAATTCTTAACATTTTATTTTTTTAAGTGGACTTTTATTAGTCCCTTGATGGGACTCGTAAGATAGTAAATTTTGCAAATGTATCACTGGACTGGAAAAAAAAATCTCAAATATTATTAACATTTTGATGATTTAATTGATAATGTTACACTTTGTTGGTATGCAAAATCAGTAAATATGAAAATAAAAAGAGAGTGAATAAATGAATAAAATAAAATAATTATGTTTAATGTAATATAAGAAAGAAAAAAAAAACTATTCTACTGAATGTTTAAATTATCTGCTTATCTATGTAACAACTTTTTTTTTTTAGACTTTTAATATAAGTGAACCCTCCCAAGATTACCGTCAGCTTAGCTTCACCGTTTCCATTGCACCTTGTGAACCATAAAACAACAGAACTTATAAAACGTCCCAAATTGAGGCCAAAAGTACTGAACAGGACGCAACACGACACAACAATGTCTCTCGTCTCGTCTCGTCTCGGCTCGGCTCGGCTACACTTCCAATTTGTAGCCCGTGCTTAGATTCTCTCTCTCTCTCTCTTTATTTTTTGATTTCTTTTTAAAACTTAAGGTCAATTTATATTTCTGTCCCGGCAAGCTCGTCTCAAGTTTTCTTTTACGTATCAGAGATAGCACCCACCTCTGTTTTTCTGTTTTTTATGTTATTTTCTTTATGATTTTTACAGCGAGAACCCGTCAGTTAGAATAATTGGTTTGGCAAGAAAAGAATCATTCATCATTCATCATTCATCAATCTACCCAAAGAAAGCTTCTTTCTTTAATTCCTTCACTCTCATTATATTTTAATCCCCCGACACCCTCTCCCTCTTAATCTCTATATTTGCTTCTCTCTTTCTCCCCCTCACTCCCTCACTGTGCTCTGCATAATGTGGGGTTGGTGTTCCTTGAATGGGTGCTCCGTATAATCTAAAGCTGTGTTCTTTCTTCTTTGTGGGTTGTTAGAGAAATGACAGAGACAGAGCAGAAGACTTCTTGAAGTAGGTCTTATATTGTCAAGATTAAGTTGGTCATTTGTGGTTTCTAATGGATACCAAGGGACGACTTGTTGCGGGGTCGCATAATAGGAACGAGTTTGTTCTTATCAATGCGGATGAGACCGCAAGAGTGAGTGGCTTTTTAATCCTTTGTTACTTCTGTATCTTGCTTCTTCTGAAGAAATTGCAGCTTTATAGCCTTCAAAAATGTGACCTTTCCACTTTATTTCCTGTTTCGAAACTCATTCCAGAAACCCATACGAGGAGTTTGATGACAGAAACTTTCTTCCTGCTGAATTCCCACCCAATTGATTTTTCCTGCATTTTCATGCTTTATTTCATTCTTATGACCATCTTGTTCCTCCATATGAATTGTCTGTTTCTTTTCACGGAAAGAGTTTCTGATACGTGTGCTAGTCGGTGTAGACGTTCTAGAAAATTTCCCCTTGAAACTTCTCCATTTGCTTGTCGGTACCTCTTCAGCCTCTAGGAGAGAGAAAGGAAGCAAAATTTATCTTTTTCTCTCTTCCTTTTGTCCAATTGAGGCCGCAATTTTTTTTAGTTTTTTTATATTTTAGTTTTTTTTTAATCGGCCCATGACATGGAATCTCTCAACTCTGATGCTTCATATTTTGTGCAATGAAATTCATATCTAATTTTCATAAGATTTTCAGGTGAACTCTGTGACAGAATTGAGTGGTCAGATTTGCCAGATCTGTGGGGATGAGATAGAGGTTACAGTGGATGGGGAGCCGTTTGTTGCTTGCAACGAATGTGCATTCCCTGTGTGCAAACCTTGTTATGAATATGAAAGAAGAGAGGGGAACCAAGCTTGCCCCCAGTGCAAAACAAGGTACAAGCGCCACAAAGGTAAGCTTCAACAAATTTTGTACTTTCAAGTCTCATCTCTTTGGCGATATTTGATATGTGGGATTTTCGTTTTTTTTTTTTGGGTGGTTATTACGGTATGAGTATCCTCGGACTTTATTCCCTCCATGGCACACTCCCCAGTTTTTAATTCTAGAGTGCTGAATTGAACACAGGTTGTTTAAAAGAGATAGTCCAACCGAACTAACTCCTCTGGGTGGTACATGGGAATTTTAATTGATGTTTGAGTATAACAAGTATGAAAAATTTAAATTTTTTTGTGTTGTATGTATCCTAAAAAATATAAGGATATTATTTTCAATATATATGTCATGCTTAAATTATGTTTTTAACATATAGGTTTCATGTCCTAAATTCTTTATATCTCCGCCGGTTTACCTTTCCTTCCCTTGTAATCTGGTGAAAGACTAGGCTAATAATGTAGTCAATCATTATCAGGCAGTGCTAGAGTCGAGGGTGACGATGAAGAGGACGATGCTGATGATTTGGAAAATGAGTTTGATATTGGAAGCAATGTTCATGGGGACCCTCATCACATTGCTGAGGCTATGCTTTCTGCTCACCTTAACATTGGCCGTGGTGGTTTACAAGTCAATGTTCCGGGGATCACAACGCCATCAGAGCTAGATGCAGCTTCTGTGGCTGCTGCTGATATCCCTCTCCTCACATATGGTCAAGAGGTTAATTGAATTTACAGTTTTGTTGTTGTTCTTGTCTTGATAATGTCATTTTTGGGTATCAATTGTCTGGTAAATGATAATGATTTTTGTCTGTCAAGGATGTTGGGATTTCTGCTGATAAGCATGCTCTTATTGTTCCTCCATTCATGGCTCGTGGGAAGCGTGTTTATCCTATGCCTTTTCCCGATTCATCTGTACCCAGTAAGTTATTTTATTTGGTTTTATTCTGCGTTGTAATTTTAGACTGTGTCCCTCTTTATTAAACTGCTTAAGTTCAACCTGGTTTTTTATCCATATTTTATATGCCACTTGATTGATGCTGGTGGTGGTGCAGTTCAACCGAGACCTATGGATCCAAAAAAGGATTTAGCAGTTTATGGTTATGGAAGTGTTACATGGAAGGAACGAATGGAGGAGTGGAAAAAGAAGCAGAATGAAAAACTTCAGGTGGTCAAGCATGAAGGGGGTAATGATGGTGGAAAAAATGCTGATGAATTGGATGATCCTGATTTGCCAATGTAGGTGCTATTATTTTTACCTTTTTCAAATTGAAATTTAAACTAGAACACTGTTAGTTTCTATCTATGAGAACCTATGAAGCATGGACACTTTAAAAAAAGAGGTTACCCGTTTTTGACACAAGTTGGACACTTTTATTGGCACCACACAACACTTCAATTAACAATTTTATTTGGTCTCTTTCTAAAGTATAGATTTTGTATCGAAAATGTTGATTTTATTTTAAGTATTTTGTTGCAAACTCTTGTTTGGTAGGTCAAAAAAGACAGTTATGCAGAATAATTGTTAAAAGAAAACTTAGATTTTCATTAAATAAGATGCTTAATTGCATATTAAACCGGCTGAGGATGAGTTGAGTGACAATATACTGTCCCTCCTATCTCTTTAGCCTAAGCCTTTTCTGATTTTGAGAAAGTAAACAATTGTCCAAGGAGAAACAATTGCCAAAGATTTTGAAACACAAATTTCTGTCTATTTCTAATTACTCAAAAAGAAAACAAAACAAGAGAAGGAGCCTCTTAGACCTGTTATATTGCAACTACGCTTGATTATTTTTATTATTCTATTCACTTATCTTTGATATTACTAATGCAAGAATACTGCAGTGAAAATGGCACCATTAGCTGTGGTAGCTAATCCGCTATATATATAATTTTTTTTTTCTTTTCTATATGCTTAGCTTAAGAAGATTTAATTTGAATTTCTTTTAACAGAATGGATGAAGGCAGGCAGCCACTTTGGAGGAAGTTACCAATTTCTTCAAGCAAGATAAATCCATACAGAATTATAATAATACTTCGGATTGCTATTCTTGGCCTCTTCTTTCATTATAGAATTCTCCATCCAGTCAATGATGCATATGGTCTGTGGCTAACATCAGTAATATGTGAAATCTGGTTTGCTGTGTCATGGATTTTGGATCAATTTCCAAAGTGGTGCCCGATTGAGCGAGAAACATACCTTGATCGTTTATCACTGAGGTATTTATTGATCTTTCTTTCTGTGGCGAGGGGACTGTCCATTTAGTAACTCTATGGCTAATGCTTTACTACTTTTGCAGATATGAGAAAGAAGGAAGACCATCTGAACTAGCTGATATAGACATATTTGTTAGTACAGTGGATCCTATGAAAGAACCGCCACTTATCACTGCAAACACAGTTCTGTCCATACTTGCTGTAGATTATCCAGTGGACAAAGTTGCATGCTATGTCTCTGACGATGGTGCAGCTATGCTTACATTTGAAGCCCTTTCTGAAACATCTGAGTTTGCAAGGAAGTGGGTTCCTTTCTGCAAGAAGTTCAGCATTGAACCACGTGCTCCTGAATGGTATTTTGCTCAAAAGGTTGATTATCTGATCAACAAAGTTGATGCAACATTTATCAGGGAGCGTCGTGCTATTAAGGTAAATGTCCACATAGCATAGAATATGATTTATTGTACTAGATCCTCTATAATTATGCATTTATTATACTTTTACTGCTATCATCTCTTGTGCTGGGCTTCAATTATTGATGATTTACATATGGTGTTCTGAACTGTATTGGCACAGCGGGAGTACGAGGAGTTCAAAGTGCGAATTAATGCATTGGTTGCAATGGCACAGAAGGTTCCTGAGGATGGCTGGACAATGCAGGATGGGACTCCATGGCCTGGGAACAATGTCAGAGATCATCCAGGAATGATACAGGTGAGTAGTATTTCCTGTGACTGCAGAAAAACTCTGTCCACATGGCCCTTTTGGTTAAATTCATCTATGATGATCTTCTATAGGTTTTCCTTGGTCAAAATGGTGTACGTGATATTGAAGGGAATGAATTACCCCGTCTTGTATATGTGTCTCGTGAGAAGAGACCTGGATTTGATCACCATAAAAAAGCTGGAGCTATGAATGCCTTGGTAGAGTCTGTCCTCTTTCTCACATATGCTTTTCTTGCAACTTTCCATTTTCCTGACATTTCTTTATCATGTGTTCATTGATCATCAAGGTGCGAGTCTCAGCAATCATTTCAAATGCTCCTTATCTGTTGAACGTTGATTGTGATCACTACATAAACAACAGTAAAGCACTTCGCGAAGCTATGTGCTTCATGATGGATCCTACATCAGGAAAGAAAATATGCTATGTACAGTTTCCTCAAAGATTTGATGGGATTGACCGTCACGATAGATACTCAAATCGTAATGTTGTGTTCTTTGATGTGAGTAAGAATTTGTTCTTGTTGGCTTATATAATATTAAGCTTTTAATGAAAAGCTAATCTCTGTTTTATTATATAACAGATCAACTTGAAAGGCTTAGATGGCATCCAAGGTCCAATATATGTGGGCACTGGTTGTGTCTTCAGGAGGCAGGCACTTTATGGATATGATGCCCCTGCTAAGAAGAAGCCACCTAGGAAGACTTGTAACTGTTGGCCTAAATGGTGCTGCTTATGTTGTGGATCTAGGAAGAAGAATAAGAAAGTGAAGTCAAGTGAGAAAAATAAGATAAAGAATAAGGAGGCTAAAAAGCAAATGAACTCACTAGAAAAAATTCAAGAGGGAATCGAAGGTAAAACACTGAATAGTCCTTTGAGGTGCAGTAGATTGTACTCTTTGTACTATGATTATAATATATTGTTACATGCTCCATATGTAATTTTATTGTCTTTGCTTGCTGAGAAACTTACCTGTTCTATACTGTCATTTTGTGTTGCCCTTTAAACCTCAATCACAGGAATCGATAACGAGAAGTCATTACTAATGCCTCAAATAAAATTTGAGAAAAAATTTGGGCAGTCACCTATTTTCATAGCTTCAACACTTATGGAAGATGGGGGGATTCCAAAAGCAGCAAGTTCTGCATCCATTTTGAAAGAAGCCATCCATGTCATTAGTTGTGGTTATGAAGACAAGACAGAGTGGGGGAAGGAGGTATGCTATATCTGTTGCAAACTTAATAAACCTCGTCATTAGATGTGTTGCTACCTGTTTTAAGGTCCGATTGTTTTTTTCAGGTTGGATGGATATATGGCTCAGTCACAGAGGATATTCTAACAGGTTTCAAGATGCACTGTCATGGTTGGAGATCTGTGTACTGCATACCAAAAAGGCCTGCTTTTAAAGGTTCAGCTCCTATCAATCTCTCAGATCGTCTGCATCAGGTTCTCCGGTGGGCACTTGGATCTGTTGAGATATTTCTGAGTAGGCATTGTCCATTATGGTATGGATATGGTTGTGGCTTGAAATGGTTGGAACGGTTCTCTTACATTAACTCCGTTGTTTATCCTTTGACTTCCATTCCCTTGCTTGCCTATTGCACTTTGCCGGCTGTCTGTCTCCTCACTGGGAAGTTCATAGTCCCTGAGGTAGGATCAATTGCTTCTTTCTTGATTAGATGGCAAAAAGTTGAGTCTTAATTTCCACTTTATATCATATATACTAGAAATTCTAAAATTGTAGAATGTTGTGATTAGAGTTGTTAAAACTTAAAATGGATTAGGCCTTATGAGTTAGCCTGTTCAATCCCATTCAATATGTAGCCGGAGTTGTAAAAATGACAACTCATATTTCAAAAGGGCATTTTATGCCGGCCCTATTCAGCACTAAGCTGACAGGTCTAATTTTGATGCATCGTTAATGCTTCATTTTTTGTATTCAGATTAGCAACTATGCCAGTCTCGTTTTCATGGCACTCTTCATTTCAATTGCTGCAACTAGCATCCTGGAAATGCAGTGGGGAGGTGTAGGCATACAAGACTGGTGGAGAAATGAACAATTCTGGGTCATTGGCGGTGTCTCCTCTCACTTTTTTGCTCTCTTTCAGGGTCTGCTGAAAGTTCTGGCAGGAGTGAACACAAACTTCACTGTCACATCCAAGGCTGCAGATGATGGAGAATTTGCTGAACTCTACATCTTCAAGTGGACGTCCTTGTTGATTCCTCCTCTGACCTTGCTTATCATAAACATAATTGGAGTTATTGTCGGGGTCTCAGATGCAATCAACAATGGTTATGATTCATGGGGTCCTCTGTTTGGTAGGCTATTCTTTTCCATCTGGGTGATCGTCCATCTGTACCCCTTCCTCAAGGGAGTTATGGGAAAACAGGAAGGTGTTCCTACCATCATTGTGGTCTGGGCTATTCTTCTGGCTTCAATCTTCTCACTTCTGTGGGTGCGAATCAACCCATTTCTGTCAAAAAATGACATTGTGTTGGAAATTTGTGGATTGAACTGCGACAACTGAAATATAGTAAACGGGAAGGGCTTAAATGGTCTGATTGATATATTATACAGAAAAAGGTTGTCAGCACTAAATGCTCAAGTTTTTGGTTAAAGACATACCTGGTTGCAGCCGCTGCAAAGAGTGCAATTATGGCGGGTCTATGTAGATACAAAGGAACGTGCTTTGATACAAAGAATTAAGAGTTTCATCATTCTTTCTATACATATGGGTTCTCAGTTAGGAAGGGATTGAATGCAAAGATCAGCTTGTAATCCAAGAGGAGTCAATTAAGGTGGTTGTAATTCATAATTCCCTTTTGAATAAGGTATGTCATATTTGTAATCAAATGTGTTTTCCTTGTGTTTGAAAATCCCTCAAGCAGAAATGGAATTTATAGTGGTTTTGTTCTTACTCTGATGCATAAAGTAAATAAAAAGATCTCAAGTCATATCTGAAAATTCATAATTAGTTTGGAGCTATTATATGGTTGTCATCTTCCCGTAAGACTCATTCTATTTCTGTCAATGAGCTTAAAGGACATGAGGAAATTTTCTAGTTTCCTCTAGGTTTGTGAAGATACTGAGTGCTTCACTGGCCACCAGCATGAACATCTGGTTTCAAAAGTATCTTGTATTTAAAAAAAAAAACCTTTATCCTCAATCCTCTTGTGCAATTTTATATACCTTTATGATAGCCAGCAAGTTTTATGAAGTTATATAAGTAGTAAAAAATGATCCTGAAAGGAAATGGAAATCGCATTTGGAAATGAAAGAATTATGGAATAAAGCCTGATGGTGTAACCTGTACAATTTTGGTAGATATGAAATGTGAATTAGTCAATCAGAACCAGCTTACAACATGTTTTTGGGGTGAAATGTGAATCAGTCAATAACATTACTCCTTGTATAATGGGAAGGCCTAGCACAAGCTCGCAATAACATTCCGGCATACCTAAATATCCATATATGAAAGAATATATGAACAAGTGAACTGATGGATGATCAATTTACAAGTAACGTTCCCCCCAATTTTAGACTCAGAACTAGTGCAGAGAATTGAAGCATTCATTGATTGACACGAACTATCATGATTAGAATGTGAGCAGGCAAAAGGAAAACTAGGACAAACATGTTCAGATGATATACACAATTCTTCACCAATCAGTGTTTATTCCTTCAGCAGAGAAGTGTAAAAACAATGCATAAGTCCTAACACACTCAACAGACTACAGACGTATCCAGCTTCATACCATCTCTTGACCGCAAAGTATATTTTATGTACTTCGAACTTCCTAATTTGGACTAATGCCAGACTGAAAAATCAATCTATTTAGGAGTCTGCTGCAATAAAAACGTAACTTCTAATTGAAGTTTCAGGGCTTATTATACAAATCCAAAGGGCTTATTCCAAAGCCAATGCGAGGTTAATGGGCACAGCTCGGTTGAGTCCAGTTTTAGGCTCAAATTCATTTGTTTTTGTTGACTTTTAAACCTTTTAATTACTTTCTCATTTTACGCATATTTCTAATTTAGTTTTATTTTACTTTTGGAAACTTTGTTAAGGCTTCGTATTGAGGCTTTAGACCATTTTGTTGGCAGATTTTGAATAATAAAAATTTTGGTATTTTCTTTCAAGCTTTTTACTTGATATTTTCTTATTTTTGCATGTTTTGCTACGCCAGATTCAAATCCCACAATAGTTTTTGAATATAAAGAAAACAAAAATGAAATCTCGAAGACCATCTTTAATAATTCATCATGTATCAAATTAGCGTAGAATTAATAAGCCCTTAGCTTACAAAAACTAAAATTATCAAAATTTCATAATTTTCTTCCTTTTACCAATTCAACACCTATCTTGAATGACCCAAGTTCTTGATTGGCTGCCAAACAATCTTCTAATTATGAATTTTATGAGCATATACAAGTAGTAACCATTGCCTACCACTATCCTAACTACACGATTAATAAGAATTTTCTTCTGTCATTTTCTTTCTTGACTGCCTCTACTAGACAGCCGAACAGTTCAAATGAGAAATAGTTTGTGAAGAAATGGCAAAAAATCAAAACAAGGGCGAGTTATAAATCTCTTATGGAATGTGCCGTTTATAGCCGCGACTCCTATGGCATTGCGTTAGCACAAGAATTTCATCATTCTCATCTAACAAAGAAAGCGAAACTTGGCATAGTTACTCATTCCAGTGCTAACCTAAGTGGTGGTAAAAATCTCTAAAGCAAATTTTATATAAATTTTAATTATATCAAACCACATATTGTGAAAAATCATATTTTGAAAAAAAATGTTTTAATAAGCATAAATATTATCTTGATACAAATATTTGTTTAGCCAAAAAGGGTTTTATTTTGGAAAATCAAAATTTGCTTTGAAAATCTTTTATTGCGAAAGAATTCATGTGGAAGAATTTGTCTCGGAAAATGGCTTGATCAGAGCATTTTTATTCTCTTCGGCTATTATGGGCCGAAGACTGAGAGATTATGATAATGAGATATGGTTTTATCAAAGCATAGAAAGTGACCTAATCTAAAAAATGCTTTTGTAAAAGTGGTTTAAGCCCCTAAAGCACTTGAAGTATCAATGTTGACTTTCAAAATGTTTTTGTGTAGTAGACCAAAGTGTAATATGATAAGTGCATATTTTATAATTAAATAAGTGTAGATTTTGGGATATAGTGGATTAAATTTATAAATATTTTGTACCTATTTAATTTATTTTATATTTTTTTTTCTAAATTTAATTCTTAGATAAAAAAAAAAAAAAGAATTTGGATAGAAAATTATGGGTTAAAGATAAATATAAGAAATAATATTTCATTAGGATTAGAATTAGAAACTAACATTTACATTACTTTATTTTATTAGTTATTTTGCTATTTTCAGTTATTTTTTTGTTAGACTTTGAAAAATCATCTATTTTATATATTTTCCTCCTAAATTTTGTTAATTTTAATAATTATCTTTTTGTTAGGATTGAAATTTAATGTTATTTTTAATTATTAGAAGTTATTTTTTATTAAGATTAAGATTTATTATTAGAAGTTCTCTTATGAACTCTATATATAGTCTATAGGAATTAGGATTATAAATTTGATAATTGATTGAAGAATAAGAAGGATTTTTCAGATTCTTAAAAGAAGGTCAGCATCCAATCATTATTATGAGTATTTTAAGAATTCTCTTCGAAATATTTAGAGTCTGTGAAAGCAATTCTGAAGCTGAGCGCAAGAATTTTTGAAAGTATTGAAGTTGAATCAATTTCTCTTATCTATTTCCTTATATTCTTGTAATTCATTTTTTAAGATTGGAGATTTTAGAATGATGTTATTTGTGAATTCTTCAATTATGTATTTCTAAATTTCCCAATTGGGAGTAGGGATGTAACCTAATTGAGAACTAGTTTCTACTATTTGTTTTGATTCTCTATAGATTTTTATTTATGAATGTATTTTCAAATTTCAATTATATCTGTTTCTCTCATATTTAATGTTAATTTTATGATTGGCCACTGTGAACATCATATTTTATTTGGACAAGTTCCAAAAAAAAACAATAATAAAATTAAATTAGCACAATAATAATAATAATAATAATAATAAAATAGAAAAGAATAGTGAGTTCGAGTTATATTTGAAAAGTAAGAAACAATTATTACTCAAAAAAAGAGTATTGGGCTTCTTTCCTCTCAAATGCCAAAAGCCCCAATGACTCAACCCTCTAATAAAAAAAAAAAAGAGAAAAAATTGAAAAATTGAAAAAAAAATCAAAATCCAAAAATAATAAATAAATTAAAAAATAAAAAAATGAATGAAAAGATAGAGGATCGAAAAAAAAGAGAAGAAAAAAAAAAGTCCATCAGAACTCATTACCCAAAAAAATAAAAAAAATAAAAACAAAAACAAACCAAAAAAAAAAAGAATTTGAATTAAAAAAAAAAGAAGTAAAGACAAAAAAAGAAAAAAGAAAAAAGAAAGAAAAGGAACATGAAAAATTAGAAATCAAACAACAAACAAGGAAGAGCCCAAAAAAAAGCGCCTATAAAAAGGGGAAAAGCCAACCCAAAACCAGTTAAAAAAAATGGATAAAAAAAAGAAGAATAGAAGCCCCTTACCTGAAATTAGAGAGAAGGCCCAAAACCAATTGAAAGGGAAAATGGGTCGAACTGAAAAATGAAACGAAAAAAAAGGCAGAGGCCCGTTTCCCTTCCTACCCCAACAACTCTTCAGCCTCTTTAATTCCATTCAGAAATCCATGCCCTAGCTGGTCCCCCCCTCTTTGGCCGTCTCTCGCTCGGATCGCCCAGGGCACACACCCATTACTCGTACAGCTCTCAACAACGCAAAAAGGAAGCGGCAGCATACACAGACTGAGAGGGACCACATTCACGCTCACGCACGCAGAAGATTGGAGGCACGATTCTGAAAAGCAAATCGGGCATAAGGGAATGGAGACGCGAGGGGAGTGGAGATGCATGGCAGCAATTGAGTACAACCTTGGAGCGAAGACGCGCGCGAGAGAGAGGGTGAAATCCACCCTCGGGCCAGCTATAAAAAGAAGGAATATAGATAGCAGAGAGGAGGTTTCTTTTTTAGAGGATTGGTTTTTGGATTAGAGAGGCTAAGTGAGAGATTCAGGGGAGGAGAGGAATTGGGGATTTTCGAGTAGGAGAATGGAGAGCTTGGGAGGAATCTGAGAACCAGAGAAAGGGGACCTGAGACTAAGAAACAGAGAGGGAAGAAGCGAGAGATTCAAGAATTTTCGGATTAAAGGGAGAGAACCGAGGCTAGAGAGGCATTCTTAGGGATATTGGAGTCCTTCTCTTCTGCTCGAACACAATAGAGGTACGTCGTCTCTGCTTCTCATCTACTCTATATTTGTAGTTTGGTTTGGATGTCCGTGGGTAGTTAAAAGCATTCTGCAGAGAATGCAATACTTTAGAATCCAAAATTTGGTCGACACTCGCAGGATAGATGGTTGATTCTGGGATTGCTTCCATTCATATTGCATCTGATTAGATAATTTTCTAGCGGAATGGGTTTATTTTGTTAAAGAAATTTTGATTCACCTTCTGGTTCTATCTGGTCTTGAATTGTGAGTTGATTGGTTTTAAGTTCTGCGTGTTTCTTTGAGTCCTACCACCTTGTTGGCTAGCATACGAACATGATTTCTGATTGGTGAGTTGAGATAAGAGAAATGGGTTTGGTGGCTTATACTTGTTTGAGATTCTAATACCCTGATTTTCGACCTTTGTGTGGCTTTATTTTATTTATATTATGATTGAACTATGGAGGAGGATAGTCTCCTCTTGGTGATTTAAGATATGGAATGTAGCTCCTAAATTTCTTCTTCTGCTTGATGGGTTGGGAATGATATTGTTTAAACCCCTCGCATCGATCTTTGAACTCCCAGGCCTTGATGGTGCTTAATTGTGGATAAAAATGGTTTTAAGATTGTATGCAGGTTGGGTTTTGCTTTGGATATATATATATATATATATAATATTTTTGAACCTTTTTAGTTGCAAAGCCACCACACGATGTTTGAAATACAGAGCTTAATTTGGTTGTCCTGTGTATGGCTTATATCTTGCTTCGTGGTTATACTGTTACGCTAGTTGGAGTTGATATGTGAGTGAGTATGCTGTTTCTCATATGGTTCCAATTCGAATCATACTTGGGGATGCTTACATATTATAATAAAAAAAGCGTTGGCCTTTGTCCTGCCATTTTGGTTACGCTAGGAAGATTTAATGGAATAAGGATGTAATGGCTCTTAACGTGCATTTAACTTTATTATGCAAATGTCAACATATGGCAACTTTGTAGTTGTTCCTTTTGAGTGTTACAGAGGTTTGCCCTTCATTTCTGAAAAATGTATCACTAAGTGTTGCTAATCGCTATTGCTCTTCTACTATGGGTTAATTGGTCTAACATTATATGGAGCAAATAATGGAGAGCTTGGACTTGCATGCATAAGGAATTACCTTGATGATTCCATTAGCAGAAGGAAAGAATGGAGTGAATTGTAACTTGTACAATTTTTAATTTTATTTTATTTTACAAAAACAATGTTGTAAATATGCTCAAGAGTGACATAGTGAACACCCAGCACCCACTTTCACAAATTAATGTCTGCTTGTATTTTTTTTTTCTGGGTATTTCGACACTTTTTACTTTTAGAGTAGTTGTGTGGGATTTTATATCCTCTTAGGCTTACAGGGGTTAATCGGAGTACCATGTATGACAATCAAGTTATCTTGGTGTTCATTGCTTTTATTTTTATTTGCAAGTTTTGGGTTTTAATAGCTTTATCCAATTAATTTTGTTTCGCAAAAAAAAAAACTCAAGAAAAAGGAAAATATGCTTTAAAAAAATGACTCAAGACAAAATCAAAAATAAAAAAAGAAAGAAGAAGGATTTTAGAAAATCAAATGAGGTTTCCTAAAAATATATATAATTTGTTTTAGAAAAATAAAGTATGTTTTAAAATAAAAAAAGAAAGAAAGAAACAAAAAAATCATTTTTAACAAAAAGTTACTAGTCTTAAAATCTTTTTTTCTTTTCTTTTCTTAAAAGTTTTTTTCTGAAAATAAAAATGGTATTTTGTAGAAAATTCAAAATTAATTGTTCCTTTGGAAAAAGGCCCTTAAAAGAAAAAGAAAAAAAAGGGCAACCGAAAACAAAAAAAACATTCAAGGAAAAAAAGAAGACTAAATAAAAAACAAAAGAAAAAAAGAACAAGAAAAGTAAATGAACTTTTTAAACTTATGAACTTTTCTCGAGATTTTTTTTGTGGAAATGAAAAAGTCCTTTTTAAATGAACAAATAAAAAGAAAAGGGAATAAGATACAAAAACCAAAAATAAAAAAATAAAAACACAAACAAAAAAAATAAAAACAACAAAATCTAACAAAAATTTTCAAACAAAAATTAAAAAAAAAAATCAAAATCAAAATCAAGGATAAGAAAAAATCAAACAAAAAAATCGTCAAAGAAATCAAAGTATAAGGAAAATAAAAAAGAAATCAATAAAATAAAATTAATAATTAAAAAAAGAAATTTTTTAATGTCATTAAAAAATTATGAAAATAAAAAAAACAAAACAAAACAAACTAGAATAATACAAAGGAAACCAAGAAGGAAAGTAAAAGTAAAAAAAGAAAAAAAAGAGTAAAGATGTGAAATTAACTTAATTTTTACAAATTAAAATTTATCAACCAATTTTAAAGTCGTTTTATTTGCGAAAGTTAAAATTATTTTTTTTCTTTTCACAAAAAAAAAAACTAAACCAAAAGAAAAAAGAACAAACAAATAACAATTAACAAATACAATTTTGTTCAAATTATTTAGACTTTGATTCCTTTGAAGGGTACGTAGGTTCTAAGTTCTCATACTAGGTCAAGTCTGCCCTTATAAATAAATATTTTTTGAATTTTTATTTCCTTAATTTATTTCTTTTTATTCTATTCTTAATTTTATTTCTTAAATTTCTTTTCTTTTTTATTTTATTTTTTAAAATTTTTCTTTCCGTTTTGTATGTGATTTATTAAGGAAAATTAAAATAGAATTGATGTCATATTAATTTTGCACAACCAACTTAGAGTAACGATTCTTAGTAAGAGGTGTTGTGGGGTACAATACACCTTTTCCACTCACAATCAACTTCCGAACATGTATCTGGTTCGCATACCATTTTTATAAAAATGTTTTTTCAAAATTTTGCCTTCTAAAAATAAAAAATTTTAGTGGCGACTCTATTTTAGTTTTGATTTTGATTTTTGTTTTCTTTGAAAATTGGAATTTCTTTTAAAATTTCTTTTTTAAGGCGCTACGCGGTCATATTTTTGGGTGTGACAGTTTGGTAATTTCATCGGGGATAGCTTAAGAGTCAAACCCAATTTAGGTTAGTTGTGCAAAATGTTATGGTCTTTCTTTTATTTTGGTTCTTCCTTTTGTTTATTATTTGCCTCACATGATTAGGGTAGATAACATATTTTTCACATGTTTACTTCATATGTTTTATTTTTTTGATTGTGTACATAATATGTATAAGGAATAAAATTTTAGGGTAGATGACCATATTTGTATATACTTTACTTCTTTTGCTTATATTTGTATATATTCCTCTCTGTTTTTTTGTTCTGCCAATCTGCCTAGCAAATGAGGGTTAGGTAGTTTATAGAATGAAAAAGTAAATGCTCTCCTAACATACATCACTAATACACAATTACCTCACACACATTATAGGCTCTATACCCGAGCCTTAATATACTTTAGATTAGTAGAGGTTTATATTGATTTTTCTATGAAGCCTTATGCTTTTGAGATTATCATAAAGACTTCACCTAAATTTTACCTTGTTATATGGGTTTAACTTATGTAGGATATTTTTCCTCTCAAAGGCAAGTTTATATAGTGAGATCCTCACCTCATGCCAAGGGCAATTTAGGGACTAATGTTTAGGAGTCATAAACCTGCCTTGAAAATTTACACTAATAGTCAAGTCATAAATGCCTCCCAAATAGTTAAAACCAGATTTCTGCAAACTAGTGATCTTAACATAGGATTTACCCATAGTAGGACAAAGGAGGGCATTTTTAATTATTTCTTCATTACATTCATGCATTCAATAGAACTTTGTAGGGAAAGTGACACATTGTCACTATTTAGTGGAATATTAATGAGATATTATTGTACAATTAAACATACATAAACTATAATAAAGGTATGAATTAGTTAAGCTAACCCTTGCCTAATGGGTTTCTTAACCCCAAAGGCCATAACCACATTCATCATAATCCCTCGAAAGGAAAACCTTTCGTATACATGGATACACGTGCATGAATTAAAAAAAAGGTAAAATAATAAATGACACCTAATCCATTTTTATTGAAACTAAATGAAAATTTCTTTTTTTCTAAAATTTACATTCCTACAAAATAACAAATTTTTCATAGAAAATATATATTCTCAAAATTTTGGGAAATTATGGTATCAATAAGTTTTGCTGCATCAACAACTGAGTATTATATCTTGGTTAGAGATTGGAATCATTTTAAGGCATCAATCGTGTAGAAAGATATATTTCTTTCGATTTGATTGTCAACGGCTTTTTCTCTAATGAAGCAATAAGTTTTTTGAGAAAAAAGTATAAAGTTTTTCTTCTTTTCCTGTATCAAAACATTGTTCTCAATGATGCATGAACAATTATTTAATTTTGAATTCATCATATGTTAAGGGATTATTACATTAATTTGTGAAATTCTAAGACCTATATTTTATGGGGCAATAAGTTCCTTAAAAAAAAATAAAATTGTCAAGTTAATAATAATAATCCCCTAACGAACAATCTTTGGTATGCTCACTAATGTGTTTTGAAGTAATGATTTGTTGTTTAAGCTGATTAACATAACGGAAGCAATGGAATCTCTGGGCAATAAGCAACATTTAAGTTTGAAATAAACTAGGCTAGTCATGACAGGAACAAAAATCAAAGTCAAGGCAAAAGTTGAGTTAGTTGAAAGTCTGATTATATTGAATAAGAGACTCAAAGGAAGGCATATTCAAGATTTTCGAAGGGATTATGGGAATATTCTGAACTTGTTGCTAATACCAATCCAATCAGAAGGACTTTCAGCTTTGGCTCAATATTGGGATAGTTCTCTAAGATGTTTCACATTTTTCACATTCCAAATTGCACCCACCCTAGAAGAATATGGGAGTTTCTTAAATATACCTGTGGAAAAAAATGCATCAATTTATACTTACCTTGGGTATGTAGCATCGAAGCAGGTGGTGGCGCAAATCTTAGGGGAAGACCCTAGTAGAGTCCAGTTACACAGAAGGGGGCGGACTGAAGGTCTTTTGAGAAAATATGTCGAGAAACGTCTTGAAATCCTAATAGAAAAGGGAGACTGGAACACTTAAGAGGGTATTGGCCTTAGCAATATATGGATTATTATCAACAAGATACAAATCATGATATCGAGAGTTGCATGCTATTTTAGAAAGCATTGAAGGAATTAATGGCATTAGGGGTTGTGGTTATAGGGAAGTCGACAGAAGAAATTTGTGTAACAGACAAGAAATATGTTGATATTGTCATCCCTACTAGATAGTTGAAAATAATTACTTTAATTGTCGATGAGCCTTTTTCAACGTCAGTTCCCCTTACCTCAAAATCGTTACTAGTGATTGTAAACATGTCAGCTCCTTTCTCGTATAAAAACGACCGTGCTATACTGTGGAGATATAAGAAAATTATTGAATATCCTTTGAATTAGATAGTAATCGCTAAGGCAGAAGGAGAACTTGTCACAAATATAGTTGAGGCAAGGGGGTCACTCGAAGTGGTAGGGCCTATTTCCCTATAAATGTTGACAAGCATTTGAAGGAAAAAAGGGTTAATACTAATGATCAGAAGAAGGAAAAAGAAGGAAAAGAAGATAGTGCTGACGATGAATTCTTACAGATTATGAAACAGAGTGAATATGACGTGGTAGAACAATTGAAGAAAACTTTAGCTCGAATTTCAATGTGGCCTTTAGTCATGAGCTCGGAGGTGCATCATCGAGCTTTGTAAAAAGTCTTGGTGGAAGTATATGTGCGGCTCGATGTTACCCCAAAAAAAGTAGCCAGTGTGATGAATATTATTAAGTCCACATCTGCCATCTCATTTTCCAAAAAGGAGATTGTGAGGATGTCTGCCAATCAACCTAAGGTCCTATACATTACTTTGAAATGCAATGGCTTTGTAATTGTGAAGGTCCTGATTGATGGAGGGTCGGTGCTCAATGTGCTACCACTGACCACATTTAAGCAACTAACAACAAGGACATTGCATGTTGAAAAAAATGATATGGTGGTTAGAGCATTTGATGGTTCTAAAAGAGCAATAATTGGCACTATCTATCTGTCTTTGGAAATTGGGTCGAAAATATTTACAGTGGGCTTCCAGGTAATGGACATCGATCCATCCTACACAATGTTGCTTGGGAGACTAGGGATCTACTCTGCCGATGCTGTCCCTTCAATTGTTTATCAAAGAGTTAAATTCATTGACAAAGGGAGGATAATTACTGTCAAGGGATAAGAGGAGATAATGTTGAGTAAGCTTAGTTTCTTGTCATATATTGAAGCTACTAAACAAGACATAGAAATGCCGTTTCAAAGTCTAGAGATGGATGGACCCAAGCTTGTAGTTGGAAATGTCAATCAGATCGTGATGAAAATGTTAAAAAGAAATGAGTTTAAATCTAGAAAGAGATTTGGGATACAACTACAAGGAATTGAATAACTTATTACTCTCCCAAAAAATCCTAATATTCAAGGATTGGGGTATGGTCCTTTATTGTCAAACCAAGTAAGAGTGCAGCCAAGCACGAAAGGAAGTAAGGAGCAAGAGAAGCAGAAAATCTCCCACATCAAAGAAACCTTTCCGACTCTTTCAGAAGTTATGAACCGGCTAAGTATTTTAATGGTTGATGATGAAGCTGTGCGAGGAGTCAAAACTTGGATTTCGGTTGATAATTCTGGAGAAAGATTGGACAATTGGGAAATTGAGGATATTTTTGATGTCATAGCTTTAGAGTAATTGTTATGATCATGTTGTTCCTTTGTTTTAATTTGCCTAAAAGACATCTTTCTTTATAATTTCAATCAATACTTTATGAATGATAGTGGTATTTTTGTGAATGAAATTAAAATTCTTTGGATATCATGCCTTTTCTTTCTCTTCTACTCTTTTTCTGTTCATTCATTTCATTTTATTTCTTCCTCCAAGAAATTATTTTTCTCGGAACTCTTGTCCAACGCAGAGGTTCTTAAGCCTTTATTGAGTGATTTAGGCATTACTATGGATATGCATGGTTCTAAATTTGATAATGAAGAATTAACCCAGATCTTCAAAAAAATGCTCGATTATAAAGATAAGGGAATATGCCAACATAAAGAAATAATTAAAAATATTAATTTAGGGATAGAGGAAGATAAAAGGGAGATTAAAATGGTGGATAATCCAAAAAAAGGGGAAATGATTCAACTCTTTAAGGAATATATGGATGTCTTTGCATGGTCTTATTAAGACATGCCTGGACTCGATCCGGAAATTGCTTCTCATAAGATTCCCTTATTTCCAAATGTCGAGCCAAAGAAACAAAAATTAAGAAGAATGAGCTCTGACATGTCTTTGAAAATAAAAGAAGAGGTCATGAAACAATTAGAGGTAGGGTTTCTTTAAGTGTCTATGTACCCTCAATGGGTAGCAAACATTGTACCAGTCCCTAAAAAAAATGGAAGGGTTTACATGTGTGTTGATTATAGGGATTTGAACAAGGCAAGCCCAAAGGATAATTTTCTGCTGCATCATATTAATGTTTTAGTTGATAATATGGCACGAGCTCACGGTATTCCTTCATGAATGGTTACTTAGGATACAATCAGATCCCTATACATAAGGACAATAAAGAGAAAACTACCTTTATCACACTATAGGGAACATATTGCTATAGAGTAATGTCATTTGGATTAAAGAATGCAGGAGCAACTTATCAGCTAGCCATGATAGCACTTTTTCATGATATGATGTACAAAGAGATTGAAGTATGCATTGATGATATGGTGGCTAAATCTACAGAAGGGGAAAGTCATGTAATAGTCCTTAAAAGATTATTTGAGAGGTTGCACGAATATAAGCTCCGTTTAAACCTCAATAAGTGTATCTTTGGGGCCTTAACTAGAAAGTTGTTAGGCTTCATGGTGAGTCAGAAGGGAATAGAGGTGGATTTTGATAAAGTGAAAGCAATTCGGGAAATGCCCCAAACAAAAAAGGAGGTGCGAAGACTTTTGGATCGGCTAAATTACATAACGAGATTCATTGCCAACTTAACTGTGACTTGCGAATCGATTTTCAAATTGTTGAAAAAGAACTACACTAGAGAATGAGATAGTAACTGTCAGCAAGCTTTTGACAAGATTAAAGATTATATATTAAATCTCCCAATTTTGGTTCCACCCACACTAGGGCGACCTTTGATCCTTTATTTGATAATCTTGCTGAGATCGATGGGGTTTGTACTGGGGGAACATGATGCTTCTAGAAAGAAGGAGCAGGCAATTTATTACTTGAGCAAGAAATTTAATGAATGTGAAGCTCGATACCCATTGATTGAGAAGACTTGTTGTGGGTTAGCATGGACTACCAGAAGCTTGTGGCAGTGCATGCTTTATTACACTACTTGGTTAATTTCCCGAATGGATCCCATCAAATATATTTTTGAAAGTCCATATGTTTCTGGAAGAGTCTCTAAGTGGCAGGTGATTTTATCTAAGTATGATGTCAAATATATGACTTGAAAGTCTGTAAAAGGAAGTGTCATAACGAATCACTTGGTTGAGAATCCTTTGGATGAATACCAGCCACTGGATTTCCATTTCCCTGATGAGGACATATTGGCTATAGAGGGTGAAGAAGATGATGGATATGATAATGATGGATGGTGGAAGATGTATTTTGATGGAGTTGCAAACATGTACGACTATGGTATTGGAGCTGTAATTATATCCTCTGAAGGAAAACAATTTCCAGTGGCCATTAAATTGGAGTTTGAATGCACCAATAATGTAGTTGAATATGAAGCCTGCATTAATGGGCTAAATGCAGCTGTAACTCTTAGTATAAAAGCCTAGAAATTTTTGGTGACTCAGCTCTTATAATTCATCAAATGACCGGAGAATGGCAAACTAAAGATTCGGAACTGATTCCATATCATAAATTTTTGGCTCAATTAATCAAACAATTTAAAGAAATCAATTTTCATAATGTGACTTGAGACAAGAACTAATTTGCTAATGCTTTGGCCACTTTAGCAATAATGATTCGACTCGATTATGGAGTCCAAGTCTAACTACTTCAAGTCGAAGCTAAAGATGTGCCAACATATTGCTTAAATATAAAAAGAGAGCATGATGACCAACCTTGGTATTATGATATCAAAACTTACATGGCAAATAGAGAGTACCCGACTAAAGCCACTAAGAATGATAAAAAGACAATCTAGTGTTTAGCCATGAATTTCTTTATCAGCAATGGTGTAACGACCCTAACTTCTAATCATAGTAATAAGGTTAAATATGTGATTAATAATTATAAATCGAGGTTTAAAGTCATTACAATTACTTACATTAGGAAAAAGTGAAAAAATTTAAACCTTGACGTTGTAGAGTTATTAATTAATTACTCATTACCATTTATGCACATGAGAGAATCAAACCTGCAATTATAAGCCCTTAACCCTTTCATCCATTAATTCTAACTTATAAGAATTTTTTACAAGAGTTCCTAATTTATTCCTTAACATTTCCATAAAGAAAACCAAGGTTTCTAAGTCATTATGAGGAATTGAGCACCTTCATCGCGGTTAAATACTCTCACATTGCAACTAAAGGACCTCTTGAAGCTTCTTAACTTGTTTCTCAATATTGGCTGCGGCCAACTATCCCTTTCGCCACGGCTAATTACTCTTTGTTACTTCCCCTGGGCAACTTCGTCACTTTTGGCCGAAGCCAATTAAATTTTGGTTGCGATCAATTACCTTCTGTTCCTATAACTCCCAAGGTTTCATCCTATGGTCTCCAATTCTCCCTCTAGTGATACTCTAGGCCATTTTAACTTAATTTATGAAGATTTAGTGTCATTTTTTTTATTTAATCTACCCAATACATCTATCATTAGCCATTCAAAACTCAAATATGGATCCTTAATCTTCTAGCCACCATAAACTAGCGAGTTTATAGATCAATGACAGCAAAGAGTTCATAAACTACTCACATTTCCATTCAAACGTAAATCCTAGTAGAAGCTCCATACATCACTAGTTTAAGTTGACATCTAATGTGTCACATGATTACAGTCTCTATACTTAGCAATACATGATGCAATGCAGCAATTACATAAAATTAGTAATCTAATTACACAATACAATCTGATAAGACTTCTGAACCTATGTGCTACCAAACTATATAATAAGCTTCCATTAGTTTCTCCTTGCCACTAAAAGGTCTTGTCCTTGAAAATGTTAGCTCACAACCGAGGTGAGATATACAATCTCAATAATAAGAGGCAAATTACATATATATGTATAGATTAATCAATATAATGCAATTTCATATCATCAATACCAGAATCATCAATTCAATTTGCAACTGAACTAGTTGAGCTACTAATGACTACTATCTCATACCAACAATTACACACATGTTAATGGCCAATAACACCAGAAGTGGTTCATCCACGGCATCAACTCCCTAATAAGCACAACTTGGGCTCAGTACATTTAGGGTTTGATCACAACCCGGTGCCCGATCAAAGTACATGCACTGGTGACAGTTGCACCATAACTCCACCATGGACTCACAAGGTCTAATTATAATAACAATTTAAATAGTCAACTAATCATTTAGCATTTTAAAATCAAGCATGTGTAACAAATATCATATTAACATGAGCATATACATGGAATTAAGACAAATAACCCCGGTTACCTCAGTGAAACCAACTACTCTTCCTTTAGTTACCATTATGATTCAAACACACCAGCTCTAACATAAGCATAATCATCATTATTCAACTACCATTAGTACGGAATTTCTCTATCCACAGATTAATCTTAACAAGAGTACATTAAAAACTTTTTACCCAAGCTTCCTAAGGGTCTACTGCACCCATTCAAGGTCACAACAACAAGAACTCACACTTGGTCACTTATAACATCTCCATTTTCGCACATGTAAAAGCCATACACTAAAAGTCAGTTCAAATGATGAAAAATCAGTATATATACCACACAAGAGAAAGGGGAACACTTACCCATACATCCAAAAAGTCAAATGGATTGGGTTTAGCCTCAACTACCAAGAACACACCATGGGTCATTCTAAAATTCGGATTTGAGTCATCAAGCCTATAAATTTCAATGTTTTACCTTCATCTCTTTGTAATTTCCCATAATAAGAGAACCCATTATGAAAATTAATCCTTAGGGACATTTTTCAATAAAATAATATACAAAATGAAAAGGAAATGCTTACCCAATCATCCCTCCAACCTCCAACTCCAAAAATCTTGCAATAATCATCCAAAGACTAGATTTCATATTAAGGAGAGATGAAAATTCTTGAAATGATAAACCAATTAGACCAAAATGTAGAGAAAGATGAGATGATCAACTTATGTATAACTCACATTAGCCAAATCACCCTCTAGGAGTAAAAAATGGAGCTGAAATGTTAGTAAAACCCTAGCCTCCTTTAAACCTCTGAATTTCCTTCCTTTGTTCGCAAAACCCTCAAACTTCAGCGCCCAAATAATGAAGTAATAGGTCCTCTAGGGTTTTAAAGTAAGTGGGCTGATCCATTGGGCCCAAATATTACCCATGATTTGATTTATTTTAAGAATTGGGCCAAGGTTCATTGGTTTAGACTGTAGAATTTTTTTCTTTTTTTGTTAGGGATGGAATGTATTGATCCAATAGCCCAAGATCTAATTGGCCTTACTTTCCCAAGTTTGGGTTAAGGCTAAATGAGCTTTTATCTCACTTAAATTCACTAATAAGTTTTGGGCTTTTCAAAAAAATTTAAGTTAAGCTCATAAGGAGACTAGTATTGGGCTCTTCTACTTAGCTAATAGCATAGGTTATTTTCATTTAGTCTAAAACTCAAATAAGTTTTCTGTATGGCTTGAAAAAAAAGTTCACCCTCTTAATTAATTTTGCTAATTAATCCACGTTAACTCTTTAATCGTCATAATTAGTCTTAATTAATTTTGGGGTGTTACGAATGGTATTTTATATAAGAGGAATCATGATGGCACACTATTACGGTGTGTAGATGCGAAAGAGGACCAGAAGATAGTTATAAAGGTTCATGAAGGAATATATGGTACACATGCAAATGGTCTTACCTTGGCTAAATAGATTCAGAGGTGTGGGTATTTTTGGTTAATAATGGAGAAAGATTGCATTGAGTATGTTCGAAAGTGTCATAAATGCTAAATATATTTAGACAAAATTAATGCACCAGTCTCATTATACAATCTGGTGGCACCTTGGCCTTTCTCCATATGGGGCATTGATGTAATCGGCCCAATTAACCCTAAGGCTTCAAATAGACATCGTTTTATCTTAGTTGCTATTGATTATTTCACTAAGTTGATAGAAGTTAATTCCTTTGCTAGTGTCACCCAAAAAATTGTCTACAAGTTCCTCAAAACAAATATCATTTGTTATTATGGGCTACCTGAAAGGATTATTATAGATAATGGGGCAAACTTGAATGGAATAGAAGTCTCTAAACTCTATGAACGATTTAAATCAAGCACCATAATTCAACACCGTATTGACCACAGATGAATAGGGCAGTGGAGGCAGCAAATAAGAACATAAAGAAGATCATTATTAAAATGACATTCACCTACAAGGTATTGCACAACTGTGTGTACCTTAATTGGGGCAACTCCGTACTCTTTGGTTTATGGAATGGAAGCTGTCACGCCAATTGAGGTTGAAATTTTGTCCTTATGGGTATTAATTGAATTTAATTTAGATGAAAGTGATTGGGTAAGAGCCTGTTATGAGCAGTTGAATATGATTGAGGGACGAAGACTCACCACTATATGTCATGGATAGTTGTATCAAAAGAGGGTGGCAAGAGCTTTCGACAAAAAGCTTTATCCTAAAGAGTTTAAAGCTGGTGAACTAGTTTTCAAAAGGATCTTACCAAACCAAGATGATGCCTGAGGCAAATGGGCCTATGAAGGGCTTCATATTGTGAAACATGCTTTCTCAAAGGGGTGTTAGTTTTGATGGACATGGATGGTCATGAATTGACCAAGCCCCTCAACACGGATGCAATTAAAAAGTATTTTGCATAAAAAGAAAAGTTCACTAGGTTGAAAACCCATTAAGGCGCCTAGGCAAAAGTTAGAGCATAAGGAAAGTTTGTTAGGTTGAAAACCCATAAGGGTGACCTAAGCAAAAATTTAAAAAAAAAAAAAGAGAGAAAGGAAAAGAAAAGCCCGCTAAGTAATATGAGAAAACACCTAGGCAAAAGTTAGGGTAAAAATATGAAATTTAGATTGGGTATAAATAAGGGAACAATGGATCTCAAACCAAGTTTGATGAAATGCATATCTCAAATAGCACAAAGAATCACCTTATGGGGGCATATAGGACTAATTGTAGAGGACATTCTTCAAAAGAACTTTTTGGACCTAGTTCTTTTATATTTTCTTTGTTTCAAATTACTTATTATCTTAACTCCTGAGTGCTTTATTTGACAAAACTTCTTATTGCAGATTATTCTTGTAAAAATTTCTCATCTATTTTAATTATATTTCATTGTTCATTCATATTGTGACCATTGCATTCATGCTTCATATAAATAAATTAATAACTAAAGAACGACATTTGTCAAGACAAATACTTGGCACGTCAGTATTGATGTCCTCTTTGGATCAATTATCCTAATTATTACCGAAAAGATAGATCGGGGCTAGATATTAAGCACAAATCACTAAATGCCATTTTCATCTCAAACTTAGTTGTTAAGACATTCATGAATGATATATGTGGTGATTTTTCTTGCCAAGAAACAAATAAAAGGGGCAACTGTGGTGTCAAAGATGACATGCAAAATCTTTTGCTGGTGAAGAATCAAGAGTTACCAATTGGATGCAAGCCAAAGTACTAAGGGTCAAGTTAAATGGATGTTGCGTTTTGAAAGGACAATACACCCTTCCTCTACAGTTGGTTAGTTAAAAGATTAACACTTGGTAATGCTTTTGAACTAGCACTCTCATGAAAATAAAAGGAAAGAAAATTGGAAATTAAAACAAAAAAATAAAAAATAATATATAGAACAAAAAAAAAAACCAATGAATAATAATAAAACAGCAAACCATGAAACTAATAGTTCATAGCTATTATGCACACATTCATATTGGGGCGAGTAAAAATTAGAATTTACATAGCACTAAATAAAGCATCCCACATGTTCTTTATACTTTGCCCAAGAAGCAAAAATCATGTTAGGGGCAACATTTACATGTCTCATGTTTCCTATTTCCAAGATTACATGCATCCACTGAGTCTACTGGTTATGTTCCATATAAGGCCTTGTTTATATATCATGCATTTCACATATGCACATACGTTACTTAAACATTGGACCAGGTACCCACAAGTCCTGCACTAGAATAAACACCCTTTAAGTCCTGCACTAGAACAGACACTTTCAAAGTCCTACACCAAAACAGGTATAACAAAAGTCCTATACTAGAATAGGCACTTTTTAAATCCTGCATTAGAATAGACACCTTTTAAGTCCTGAACCAGAATAGGCACCTTTCAAAGTCTTGCACCAAAACAGGCACCGTTCAAAACCCTGTACAAACCAGACACCCTTAAAGCCTTACACAGACCAAGTACCCAAAAGCCTTGCATAAATTAAGTATACACTCAAAAACTTTGTACTCGCAAGTATCTTTACCTTTTATTAAGTTTCAACACTTCCAGGTAAGTTAGCTCACCTTTATCTTTTAGCTCCCCAAACAAAATACATGTTTCCATCTTTACTTATTCTTAAACTGAGGATATCAAAAAGTTACATTTTTGATCTCCTCGTTAAAAGAATAAGTAAAGAGGGGTAACCTATAAACACCATATTTTGTTTGGGTCTTTTTTTCTCTTGTTTATTGTCAAAATGCAATCAAATCATCCTAGATAAAATATATATTTTTATATTTACTTATTCCTTGTGCAAAAACATTAAAAATTACATTTTCAATTGCCTTGTTTAAAAAATAAGTAAAGAGGAGCAACTGTGAACACTGTATTTTGTCTGGACAAGTTTTAAAAAAATTAAATTAGCACAAATAATAATAATAATAATAATAATAATAATAATAATAATAAATAGAAAAAATAGTTAGTTCGAGTCATATTTGAAAAGTAAAAAAAATTACTCAAGAAAGTATCAGGCTTCTTTCCTCTCAAATGCCAAAAGTCCCAATAACTTAACCTTTTAATCCAAAAAAAAGAAGAGAAAGAATTGAAAAATTGAAAAAAAAAATCAAAATCCAAAAATAATAATAAATTAAAGAATAAACAATGAATGAAAAGATAAATGACCAAAAAAAGAGAGAAGAAAAAAAGAAAGAAAAAAAAAGCCCATCAAAACCCATTACCCACAAAAACAAAACAAAACAAAAGAAGAAGAAGAAAAGAAGAAGAAGAAAAGAATTTGAATTCAAAAAGAAAAAGTAAAGACAAAATAAGAAAAAAGAAGAAAGGAAGAAGAGGAACATGGAAAATTGGAAATCAAACAACAAACAAGGAATAGCCCAAACAAAAGAACCTAGAAAAAGGGAAAAACCGAACCCAAAGCCAGTTAAAAAAAGGATAAAAAGAAAAAGAAAAAGAAGAATAGAAGCCTTTTACCTAAAATTAGAGAGAAGGCCTGAAACCAATTGAAAGGGAAAATGGGCTGAGATGAAAAATGAAACAAGAAAAAAGGCAGAGGCCTATTTTCTTTCTCAACCCAACAACTCTTCAGCTTCTTTAATTCTATTCAGAAGTCAATGCCCTAGCTAGTCCCCCCTTCTCTGACCCTCTTTCACTTGGATTGCCTTAGGCACACACCCATTACTCGTACAGCTCTCAACAACTCAAAAAGGAAGAAGCAGCATACACAGACTAAGAGGGACCACATTCACGCTCACGCATGCAAAAGATTAGAGGCATGATCCTGAAAAGCAAATCGGGCATAAGGCTCCGTTTGGTTCAATGAAGGGGAGGGAAAGGAAGGGGACCGGATGGGATTTAATTAGTTTTTTTTAATTGGAGAGGAGGGAAGGGGAGATTATTGTTTTGTTTAGGAGGGGAAGGGATGAGAGGTAATTATATTTAGATAAATTTACCTTTATATTATTTTAATTTTTTTTATAAAAAATGTTATTTATATTAATATTTTTCAGAAAAAAAAAATTATGAATTTCAATCTTTTTTTATTTTTAATTCCTGATAAAAAAAATTTATCTTAATTTTTATTAAATGTTAATATATTAAAAAATTAAAATATTAAAATATTAAGAGACAATAAAGTAAATTATAAATTAAAAAATTCCCTCCCCATCCCTCCAAAATCCCCCAATTTGGAGGAGAGGAAAATTTGCCTCCCTTTCCCTCTCCTCCCCTCCTCTCCAATTTTGTTCAACCAAACATCTTATTTCCTTTCAAATTGGGGGGTTTTGGAGGAAGGGGAGGGGTATTTTTTAAGTTGTAATTTATTTTATTATCCTTTAATTTTTTTAATATTTTAATATTTAATAAAAATTAAGATAATTTTTTCATCAAAAATTAAAAAATAAAAAAGATTAGAATTCATAATTTTTTTTAAAAAATTGATATAAATAACTTTTTTATAAAAAATAAAATTAAAATAATATAAGAATAAATTTGTTCAAATATAATTACCTCTTCTCCCTTCCCCTCTCCTCCTGAACCAAACAATAATCTCCCCTTTCTTCCCCTCCCCTTCCTTCTAACCAAACAAAACAACCCCCTCCCTTCCATTGAACCAAACAGAGGTTAAAGGAATGGAGACACGAGGGGAGTGGAGATGCATGACAGCAATCGGGTATAACCTTGGAGCGAAGACATGTGTGAAAGAGAGGGTGAAATCCACCCTTGGGCCAACTATAAAAAGAAGGAATATAGAGAGCAGAGAGGAGGGTTTTTTTTTTAGGATTGGTTTTTTGGATTAGAGAGGCTAAGTGAGAGATTCAAAGGAGGAGAGGAATTGGGGATTTTCGAGTAGGAGAATGGAGAGCTTCGGAGGAATCTAAGAACCAGAGAAAGGGTACCTAAGACTGAGAAACAGAGAAGGAAAAAGCAAGAGATTTAGGAATTTTCATATTAAAGGGAGAGAACCGAGGCTAGAGAGGCATTCTTAGGGATATTAGAGTCCTTCTCTTCTGCTCGAACACAATAAAGGTACGTCGTCTCTGCTTCTCATCTACTCTATATTTGTAGTTTGGTTTGGATGTCCGTGGGTAGTTAAAAGCATTCTGCAGAGAATGCAATACTTTAGAATCCAAAATTTGGTCGACACTCGCAGGATAGATGGTTGATTCTGGGATTGCTTCCATTCATATTGCATCTAATTAGATAATTTTCTAGCGGAATGGGTTTATTTTGTTAAAGAAATTTTGATTCACCTTCTACTTCTATTTGGTCTTGAATTGTGAGTTGATTGATTTTAAGTTCTGCGTGTTTCTTTGAGTCCTACCACCTTGTTGGCTAGCATACGAACTTGATTTCTGATTGGTGAGCTGAGATAAAAGAAATGGGTTTGGTGGCTTATAATTGTTTGAGATTCTAATACCCTGATTTTCGACCTTTGTGTGGCTTTATTTTATTTATATTATGATTGAACTATGGAGGAGGATAGTCTCCTCTTGGTGATTTAAGATATGGAATGTAGCTCCTAAATTTCTTCTTCTGCTTGATGGGTTGGGAATGATATTGTTTAAACCCCTCGTATTGCTCTTTGAACTCCCAGGCCTTGATGGTGCTTAATTGTGGATAAAAATGGTTTTAAGATTGTATGCAGGTTGGGTTTTGCTTTGGATACTTTTTTTTTAATATTTTTGAACCTTTTTAGTTACAAAGCCATCATGTGATGTTTGAAATATAGAGCTTAATTTGGTTGTCCTATGTATGGCTTATATCTTGCTTCGTGGTTATACCTGTTATGCTAGTTAGAGTTGATATGTGAGTGAGTATGTTGTTTCTCATATGGTTCCAATTGGAATCATACTTGGGGATGCCTACATATTATAATAATAAAAAAAAAGTGTTGGCCTTTATCCTACTATCTTTGGTTACACTAGGAAGATTTAATGGAATAAGGATGTAATGGCTCTTAACGTGCGTTTGACTTTATTATGCAAATGTCAACATATGGCAACTTTGTAGTTGTTCCTTTGAGTGTTATAGAGGTTTGCTCTTCATTTCTGAAAAACGCATCAGTAAGTGTTGCTAATCGCCATTGCTCTTCTACTGTGGGTTAATTGGTCTAACATTATATAAAGCAAATAATGGAGAGCTTGGACTGGTATGTATAAGGAATGACCTTGATGGTTCCATTAGCAGAAGGAAAGAATGGAGTGAATTGTAACTTGTATAATTTTTAATTTAATTTTATTCTATTATACTTTTATTTTATTTTATTATATTTTATTTTAGCAAAACAATTTTGTAAATATGGTCAAGAGTGACATAGTGAATACCCAGCACCCACTTTCACAAATTAATGTCTTCTTGTATTTTTTTTGGTTTTTCATCACTTTTTACTTTTAAAGTAGCCGGGTGGGATTTTATATCCCTTCAGGCATATAGGAGTCAATTGGAGTACCATGTCTGACAATAATAGCCTCCTTGGTGTTCTTTGGTTTTATTTTTATTTGCAAGTTTTGGGTTCTAAAGGCCTTATCCAATTAATTTTGTTTAAAAAAAATCAAAAAAAAGGAAAATATGATTTAAAAAAAATATGACTCAAGACAAAATCAAAAAAAAAAAAAGAAGAAGAAGAAAAAGGATTTTAGAAAATCAAATGAGGTTTCTTAAAAATATATATAGTTTGTTTTAGAAAAATAAAGTATGTTTTAAAAGAAAGAAAGAAACAAAAAAAAATCATTTTTAACGAAAAGTTACTAATCTTAAAATCTTTTTTCCTTTTCTTTTCTTAAAATTTTTTTTTCTAAAAATAAAAAAGGTATTTTGTAGAAAATTCAAAATTAATTGTTCCTTTGGAAAAAGGCCCTTTAAAAAAAAGAATAAAAAGTAAAGAAAAAAAAAGGCAAACTAAAACAAAAAAAAGGCAAACTAAAACAAAAAAAGGACAAGAAAAGTTAATGAATTTTTTAGACTTATGAACTTTTCTTGAGATTTGTTTTATGGAAATGAAAAAGTCATTTTTTAAATGAACAAAATAAAAAAAGGGAATAAGATACAAAAACCAAAAATAAAAAAAATAAAAAAACAAAAGCATCAAAATCTAACAAAATTTTCCAAACAAAAATAAATAAAAAAAGAAAAAAATCAAAATCAAGGATAAGAAAAAATCAAACAAAAAAATTGTCAAAGAAATCAAAGTATAAGGAAAATAAAGAAGAAATAAAATAAATAATAAAAAAAGAAATTTTTTTAATGTCATTAAAAATTATGAAAGTGAAAAAAAACAACAAAACAAAGAAAAAAAACAAAACAAAACAAAGTAAACCAAGAAAGAAAGTAAAAGAAAAGAAAAGAATAAAGATGTGAAATTAACTTGATTTTTGCAAATTAAAATTTATCAACCAATTTCAAAGTCATTTTATTTGCAAAAGTTAAAATTATTTTTATTGTCTTTTTTTCTTTTCACAAAAAAAAAACAGAAAGAACTAAACCCAAAAAAAAGGAACAAACAAACAACAATTACCAAACATAATTTTTGTTCGAACTACGTGAACTTTGATCTATTTGAAGGGTATGTTGGCCCTTGATTCTCATCCTAAGTCAATTCTGCTTTTATAAATAAACATTTTCTTTCAATTTTCATTTCTTTAATTTATTTCCTTTTATTTTGCTCTTAATTTTATTTCTTAAATTTCTTCTTTTTTTACTTTTAATTTTATTTTCTTAAATTTTTCTTTCCATTTTGCATGTGATTTATTAAGGAGAATTAAAATAGAATCGAGGTCATATTAATTTTGTACAACCAACTTAGGGTAATCGTTCTTAGTAACGAATCGTTCTTAGTAACGAGTGTTGTAGGGTGCCTAACACATTCCCCACTTATAATCGACTCCCGAACCTATATATGGTTCGCAAACTATTTTTATAAAAAGGGGTTTTTTTTTTAAATTTTACCTTTTAAAAATAAAAATTTAGTGGCGACTCTATTTTTATAATTTGATTTCAATTTTCACTTTCTTTGAAAGTCAAATTTTTTCGAAAAATATTTTCTTTTTTAAGTGTCATGCAATCACATTTTTCAGGTGTGATAGCCATCATTAAATCAAATATATGGGTGATCTTGATGTATTAGGAAGTGGAGAGAACCTAGATCTAGAGAAATAGACACGAATATTTAGGCTAGGGGTAGTTCTAGATATTTGTGGTGACTTAAAACTATTGTTTTATGATTTAATTAGTTGTTCGGGTTTCTTGAAAAAGAATTCAACTCTAATTAAATACGGACTCGTAATTTGAGAGAATATTAAGACACTTTAGAAATAGTTATCACTATAATTGTTTAAGAGTCAATTCGACGAGTAGAGACTAGTAACCTATAAGGTAAATCCTAAATCCCAACACTTCTAGTAATTGTGTTCTTCTCATAATTAATTTTCGTTTACTTTTATTTTTATAGTTTCTACATACTCTCATTAATTAATTTATTTCATATCATTTTTTTCAACTATTAATTATTTAGATTAATAAAAGCGCAATCTCTCTGTAGGTTCAACCTCAGAATACTCTGAGAATTTTTACTACACTGATCCTGTACACTTGCGAGAGTGATCATAATACCTTAGAGACAATTGCACAAGCAAAGGCATTAAAGGAATGTGATAAAGTTGTCCAAAGCTACATCAAAAAGAAAGGAAAAATAGTTTTGGAGAAAGCTAAATCTATTATGTGACTTATTTGCCTTTAAGAAAGAGTATAAGAGACAAAACAAGAAATGATTTGAAGTATTTACCAAGACTTATGTTAAAGGAAAAAGGAGATAAAGAGAGCAAGTTTGAATAGCATCTTGTCATATGCCTAACATAGCATAGTACATCAGAGACGAAGGAAATTGTACAAGGAAGAAAAAGGGCAACATGTTATCACATACTATTCTCTCTCTAATAATATTTCAAAGGCAAAAAGACATTACAAAGAAGAAAATTTTTGAATGCCCTTCTTTAGTCTACAAAGTGTAGTACTTCTTTTACATTCTTAACCTAAGCATTTAATGAAGGAAGAGATAAGCCATGCTTGAAGAGCTCTAGTGTTAATCTAGAAAAAAAAAATATAGTCGTTGAAAATGTTCTACATTAGAGAAAATTAAAGTTGTGGGTGACGGTCATCTTTTCATCATCACTATATAAAGAGCTATGTAGAAGATGAAAGATTGAGAGAGAGTTGGACATGCTTAATCTGAGAAATGTTATCCTCTATATATACTAATGGTCTTGTTGAGTTAAAGTGTGCAGTTAATCCCTTTATGTAAGGTTTGAGAGTAAGTTCCTAAAAGAGGCTTAAGTGATCCTTTTTCGACATTGCATATCTAAGGAATTCACTTTCATTAAGAGCTTTGAAAAAGAAAGGTGTGGACAAGAAAATGAGAAGATAGTGTGCTTTAAAGAGCTATAGCCTTTTCACTCATTGGGTGCTTGCTGGTTGTGCTTGTCTTAATTGATATATGCTTTAAGTGTGAAAGAGTCTAGCATAATAATGTGTGAACTTCAAATGAGCTATATTGAGTGCTCTATGTAGGCTTGTGCTTCATTGTAATATCTTCTTCAACATTTTCTATATTGGGTTGCTAAGCACCTTTGTGAAATTTTAATTGGATTGCCTTGGTGATTAGGTAATAAAACTTAAGTGAGTGAGCCCAAATGAAGGTTGTCTTATAGTAATTGGTCGGGAAACACTTATGTGTAAGTCCTAGGAGGTTATCTTGTGATTAGGAAGTAAATGCCAAAAGCCTGAGCCTCTGGAAAGGGTTAGCTAATGTATTGTGATTACATTATAGTGAAAAATCTCTTACTATGAGTTTCGAAATTAGATGTAAGACCATCTTCGTTTAAACTAGGATCGAGTTTACTATGTGATCTTTTTTATCTTTCTCCTTTATTTTGGCTTGCAATTTGTTAACATTCTCATTTGTCTAAGTTATTTTCAAGGAATCCATTATTCAAATTTCTTTTAGGAAGCTAACTATTTCATAAAAGAATTTTTATACCTATCTATTACTTTGGTTTTGAGTCTTTCATAAAATATTTTTAATCAAGATTCTTGTATCTTAAGTTAAGCTAGCGTAATATATTATTTTATTAATGAAAATTTTTAGCCTTATAGATTTAACAGTCGTATAGTTTTTTTAAAATAGTTTTAAGGAAGCTAATTTAAAAAACCCTAAACTTCCTATATTTTTTGTGAAACAAGTTTTGAACAGGTCTTTACTTGAATCATCTGTTTAGAGAAATCTTTATTCAAAATTTAAGTTTTTAAAATCTGGTTGATCAAGAATCAAATGCCTTCTATCAAGTATGGATTCACTTGCTTAAAAAAGAATAATTTTCATCTCTTATATTGAAATTGGATCTTTTAGATTATTGAATAAAATATTTCAAATCAACTTCTTTTGTCTAAACTTTCTATTCACTTTTTTTTAAGGATTTTGTTAAATGAGTTATTTTTCAAAAAGTAAAACCTCTTTGGAAGAATTTTTTTAAAAAATAATTTTATGTTCAAAAAGCCTAATTCAACCGCCTTCTTAGACTTTCTAGACTAACAATTGGTATTAGAACTTTGATCTCTTATATGCAAGAGTAATGTCCTAAGAGAAAACATTCTACCTAAAAGAAGACTTTGTTGACCAATTCCTACTCTTTTGATGGTAGACATGATAAAGCTTTTAAGACTATGCAAGAAAAGAAAATGCACGTTATGTCTCTTGAAGTTGGCGAATGTGATGAAGAGGAGGAAGAAATGGCCTCCTAAACTGTCTAAGAACTAAAGGAAGCTCTTAAAAAACACTAGAATGGATTGAAAGCATGATTCAACCATCAAAGAGGGAGTTATTTCTTCTTCTTTTTTTCTTGCTTTAGTATAATCAATAACTTTATCCTATACTTTCTTTTTGGTAGGCTACACAAATATGATTTTTCACATACTTCAACTTTAGAAAACTTGTAACAAGTTCCTTGGAAGCAAGTTTTAATATTATCCTATGATTAAACTAAATACTTGAACTCATGCATTGTGTGCATCACATTTCATCATACTCATACAATGCTTACATTCTAAATAAAGTCCTTTTATGCCACAACCAAGTTCATTAGGTTCAGACATCAAAGTGTATGCATACTAATAAGATTATGGTTCAATCCATGAACATATATACTTGTTCTCAATATGTAGTTTTGGCTGAATGAATACAATCTAATCTTTGATCTAAGCTAAAGGTCAAGTGAGCTAGCAGGTACAAGAAGTTATAAACAAATCCACAAACATGTCATTGAACCTAAAAGAAAGAATGTTCTAATATAGAAGAAGATGAAGAATCATATTTCACCATTATAACACGTTATTGTTATTTTGTGGTTATTTTGTCTTTAGGGTTTTATTGTAATTTGGACTTTAAATTGTGTATGTGAGCTAAAATAGCAAAAGACCAAAGTAATAAAGCTTGGAAGTCACAAATAAAGAGCCTAATGGATGGAGTCCATAGACATAAGCCCAACTTTCAAAATGGTGCTTGTAAGTGATTTTGTGACTTTCTTGAAAGAGAATGAGCACATAGGCACTTAATTCGAGAAGAAGAGCCCAAGAGCTAATTTGGAGGGCAAATATTACTCATGGAAGGTGTGTGGATCAAACCTAAGCTCAATGGAAAGAGGCTTTTAACCTAGCTTGGATAGGAAGTGTCAAAGACTTGGAAATAAATGAAAAAGCTTCCTACAGCTATAAATAGAAAACTTGTGAGAAAAACTCTTGTAATTGGAAGTAAGAAACTTCCAGCATTCCATTCCTATTGTAAATAGGATACCTTTTATCTTACCTTAGCTTAAGACTCTATTATAAATAGATATCTTTAGCCAATCTTAGACCTATATGGAAGACTTGGAAGAGACTAGAGGATGGACTACTGCTCTATGACAAAAGGCATCTTAACACTAACCACTATCTTCTTCTTATTTTTTCATCCATGTGCTTTTTTTTAGTTTTGTTTTAATTTTTTTCTTGGAGTAGTTTTCTTGTTAGGGTGTAGAAAGTAACTTGCTACTATATTAATTTTGATATCATGATATGGATACTTCAAGTGTTTATTCTTCATGTTGGATATATGTTATTACTTTGAATAATTGATTTTAAACATTAATTGTCTAGTACGGTATCAAGATGCGAAACTTTATCTTTTAATGGTCTTTGTTAAAAGCATAGAACCATAAAATGGAGTTTTCATTATTTAGTTAAATTTGTATGTATAATGAGTAATCAAGAAAGGAAGTTACATTATAAGGAATATAGTATATATTGTGAGTCAATTGAGTGATTGGGAAGGACTAAAAGGATTCACTAGGCTTTTGTACCAATTAGTTCCTAAATTATATAACTAGAATTTATTTGTCTTGAATAGGTTTAGGTCAAATGTATTTTGGATAAAATTAATTCAAGTTAGTCAAGTTTACCCAATGGGGGTAATTTAAGTTAGTTAAGTTTACCTGATAAGGATAGTTGGTCGTTTAAGAATTTTACTTTCACATTATAAATAAGTTGCTTGAAATTAATCTTTATTTTGAAAATAAATTTAATTAAGAGTAGGTGAAATCAAAACCATAATATTGACTTTATTGTGTGCTTCTCTACATTCATAGTCATAGTAATTAGTTTATCAAATATTTGGTTGCTAGCAACTAGGATAATTTAGACTACAATAGGTTAAGAAGTTGACCCTTATATATTTTTGAATTTGTTAAGATATAATATTTTGAAATCAAGTATCATGAGAACAAAACATTATATTATGTGTCAATTAGTGTGCTTTCTAGCCCTATAATTGTTACGTTTCCATAATCCCAATAGAAGAAAACATCCATTGTCAAAAGAAAACAAAACAATAAAAAAGAGGCACATAAAGGTATATTGTAGTTAGCTACCTACTCTAAAACTAAAAATAATGAGTCACTCAATGCATAATTCAAAAGCATTGGAGACATCTAAAAAGCGTATGATAAAATTTCTTGGAAGTTATTTTGGTGCAAATGTATTTTCCTTCTCCTTGGAAGCAACTTATAATGCAATGTGTATCCATTGTAACATGTACCCTTCCTTTGAATGGACAAAGAATTCATCACTTTCCACTTCAAGTGCGTTTGAGATGGGGAGATCCATTTTTTCTATATCTATTCTTACATTTTTCCAATGTGCTTTCTTGTATAATTTCCTAGAACAAGAGAGAAAGATCCAAGGTGTTTGTTTTGCAAAAAGAAGCCCTTGTGTATCTCAACTCATGTATATAAATGACACAAATTTGTTTTTCAATGCTACACCATAAGTATGATCAACAATTCAAAATGCTTTTAAATCAACATGGGTAACTAGTTGGCTAGCAAATTAACAAGTTGAAATCAGAAGTCATTTTTAACCTGAATACACCAAGAAATTTCAAGAGATTTATGACGTCCATTTTTGGAGTTCAACATAAAGCACGTTTGGGGGAATATTTGGGTGTTAAAATTGACAATCATTAAAATAAAGTTGAAGTCTTTCAAGAGATGGTTGATAGGATTAAAGTTAAACTATACCTGCTATAGCTGTGTAACAAAGGCAAAGCAACAATGTGTGCCTTCTTTACTTAATATTTTATTCATATTAAAATTTGGAGAATTATATTTTATCCTCATAGTTGTTGAGGTTTAATTTTAAATTGACATATAAACTTTAAAATGTAAAAAAAAGAGGAAAAAAATTCCTGCTAAACTTTTAGTTAAAACAAAATTATTATATTATAGTTAAATACTCTGTATTTTCATTTCAACCTAGTACCAAATCTTAAAGATTATTGAAGTAAGAAAAAAATTTCTTGTTTTAAATATTAATTGAAATTTAACATTTTTATTTTAGTTCAAGAAAGTGTTTTATTATATCTTAAAATTCATGTAGTAATTTTGTAATTAAACCTTACTTTAGGAAAGTAAAATGTAGTTTCCTTTAAAATTTTAATACATAAAAAGTAAGAGTAACAAAATAATAAAATAATATTTATTATAATTAAATGTTTGCATATATTTTTAAAATTACGAGATAAGAAAAAAAAATTATATCTCAATAACAAAACCAACATTTTTTAAAACAAAATTTTGTAGTTACCCCAAAAAAATTTTTATAAAAGAATTTGAAGTGGAAGTTTGAGGGAATCACTCCATCTATTCTCATTTTAATCATCTGGTAGAGCATTGTGAAAGTTACCATGCTCTTTCAAATTCCTTTCTCAGTAACTTAAATAATGGTTTTTTTTTTCACCCAGTCATTTCTTTGTGCATTCACATTCTTCTTTTTTTTTTTTTCTTTTTTTGTTCTTGTATGCTTTCACCATGGAAATGTTAAAGAAATAGTTTTCCACTTCAAACATATAACTTGATTTCCCACATGAAGTAGATTAAAAAAAATAGTTTTGTCACAAAAAAAAGCGATAGGTTACTCCATTATTATGGGTTAGGGAGCAATTAGAATGCACAGATTCTTTTTCAGTTATATTATTATTCTTACATTTGTTGAACCCGTAAAACTTATATCTAACACTTGGTAAAGACATTAACGTAAAGGCAATAGTGAGCAGAGGCCATGGATGATTGTAATTTGCAAAGTTGTTATCGAATTCATTTTGCCAAGTTAGATAAATCAAGTTAAAAAATTTATTTAATTCTTAAGAAATTGTCTTAATTGGATATTTAAATAATTCATGATATTTGCTAAATATGTAAAATTAAACAATATCAATTGTTTATGTTGATAATCTAGGTAGATAATGTTAATCTAATCTTATACAAAGCGTCAAATTGAATCTCAACTTTCAAAATTTAATTTCTTGAAATAATAAGAGAAAATATTAAATAGTGACTAGTGTAGTGAAGTATCTCCAACACTGATTACCAAGATGAATTTACATTTAAATTTGAAAAAAAATATAGATAATTTCTTGTATTTTTATTGTCAATTTTTTTAATTAAAATATTTTAAATATATAAATTTTAAATTAAAATAAGAAAAATATATGATTTTTATAGATAATTATATAATTTTTAATTAAATTATATATTTATCATATTTTTATTAATAATTATATATTTATTATATTTTAATTAAAAAATTTAATAATAAAAATATAAAGAATCTATATATTATATATTTCTTTTTCTTTAAATTTCGTTTTTTCACAAATTTTTTTGTGGGTCCCGTGTTATATTTAAATTTAATTATTTAAGTTTTCGGATTTTGGAAGCCCGTTACCATTTAGAAAACTCCAAAGCGAGTATATCGATGAACTTAAAAGAAATCAGGGGTATATTTGCAAATTAATTTTTCTTTTCTTTTTTTAATATATAAAGGGGCGGTAGGGTTTAGCTCTTTTCCTTCGCTCCGGGTCAGGATTACCACTCCGCCGCAGAAGCAACCTCAGGTTCTCCTTCCTTCCCTCTCTCCATTGCGTCTCTTCTTCTCCGTTAATGTCTCTGAATGTTTCGTTGTGCCTAGAATTCACTATTCTGATGATTGGGAATTCACTATTCTGATCATTGGGAATTCACTATTCTGATCATTGGCTTCCTGAACATGCATTGAACCTCCGTACATTATCATTTGCAGGGAGGATGTCATATCTTAAATTTCTTTATTATTATTTTAATTTTTTCCGTTCATTTTTTCGGCTATCAGTGTGAATTAGAGATTTCACTATGTTGACACTCGGTTGTGAGTTGCATCCTGCAGATAAAAACCTGATCGTACTAATGTTTATGCTACGCAGTGCTGTTTATATATCTTTTTTTGTTTTTTCCCCAATGTAGCATCGATTGTTTTGTTGTCTCGTTTTTAGTGTAATTACAAGACCCAAATTAGTGATATTCTACATTTAATATGGTCTAACTTATATAATTTTTTTTCCTCCTTTGTATGAATGGTTAATCTTCAATGGAGAAGGAGGGGAACGATGTCGCACAGGAAGTTCGAACACCCCAGGCATGGTTCGCTGGGATTTCTCCCCAGGAAGCGGGCTGCTCGTCACAGGGGAAAAGGTATCAGTTTATTACATACCAGTTGTTCCATCCTGTAATGGCCTTATAATATTGTTGACCTGCGGTTAATATTATTCTTGCGGTCGTGCAAAATTGTAGTCCTACCCATCATTGCATCGGGTTGACTGTTCTGAGCTTCGGATTAGTCAAATATACTGTAATTAAGAGGCTTAGACTACTGAAAAGTTGCTGTACTCTCAATAAACCCTGTGATTGGCTTATTTTACTGTTTCAGTGAAGGCGTTCCCCAAGGATGACCCAACCAAACCACCTAAGCTTACTGCCTTCTTGGGTTACAAGGCAGGCATGACTCACATTGTAAGAGAGGTCGAGAAACCAGGATCAAGTGAGTCATTTTCTTGTCAGTTTTATTTGTATAATTGATACACCTCTTCTTCATTAGTAGTTTTGGTTTGGACCTTGAGTTGTCAGCAAGTATCTAGTTACGTACTCTGGTGTTTACATGATCATCTGAATCAGCGTCATTATGTTATATTTCCATGTTCTTTGTGCTAGTCCTCTGAATTTTTTACTAAGCAAATAGTTCTGGGGCTCATTATTGTTGACCCAGAAATGTTTATCCGCTACATCATTTTAGCCATCTTTGTAACTGGACCTAAAAAGATTGTTAATCATGTTTTCAGTGTTCAGAAATAACAAAGTTTTGTTCTTCAAATTATTCTAGTGAAGTTCTGATTCTTGAGGAAACAAGTGTTTGGGAATACACTTGTACATGTAACACCTATTTTCTTTGTTCAGTGGACTCCGCTGAAATCAATGCCCAAGAGTTTGCAAAGTGTTTAGATGGATTTAAAAGTGAATTATTTGTTGTCAACCAAGCTTAGTTTCAAAGTTTTACATGAGGAGTTTCTGCATTTGATTATTTGCTGTAATTATGTTGGGTTATTTTTTATTTTGAATTTTTGTTACCTGCTCTTCTTCGCCAGAGATATTTATAATCATTTAGTAGCCTGGTTTTCTAACCTGATATTTTTTTGCTTGTATCAGAACTTCACAAGAAGGAAACTTGCGAACCTGTTACAATTATTGAGACCCCTCCGATTGTTATTGTTGGAGTTGTGGGTTATGTGAAAACTCCTCGTGGTCTTCGAACATTGAACACTGTATGGGCTCAGCATTTGAGTGAGGATGTGAAGCGCAGGTTCTATAAGAACTGGTGCAAGTCCAAGAAGAAGGCTTTCACAAAGTACTCCAGGCAGTTTGAATCTGAAGAAGGAAAGAAAAACATTCAGGCTCAGCTTGAGAAAATTAAGAAGTATGCATCTGTTGTACGTGTTTTGGCTCACACCCAGGTATAACTTGCTTGTCTTAATGCTCACATTGGAATATGTTATTTAGTTACCAATTCTTGATTTAAAGTTCAAGCTACGGCTAATAGTCACATGTTGCCATTTAAGGATTCTATGTCTAAGTCTAGTATATTACTCTGCCTGCTTGCTGTCTCCCAGATTAGAAAAATGAAAGGTTTGAAGCAGAAGAAAGCACACCTCATGGAGATTCAGGTCAATGGTGGTACTGTTTCACAGAAGGTGGACTATGCATACAATTTCTTTGAGAAGCAGGTTCCTGTAGATGCTGTATTCCAGAAGGATGAGATGATTGACCTCATTGGTGTAACAAAGGGTAAAGGGTATGAAGGTGTTGTTACTCGTTGGGGTGTTACCCGCCTTCCCCGCAAGACTCACCGGGGTCTGAGGAAAGTTGCATGTATTGGTGCCTGGCATCCTGCCAGAGTTTCTTTCACAGTTGCCAGAGCTGGTCAGAATGGATACCACCACCGAACTGAGATGAACAAGAAGGTTTACAAGCTTGGCAAAGCTGGACAGGAGTCACACACTGCTATTACTGAGTTTGACAGGTGATTTGCTTGCTTAATGCTAACTGTGGTCACATGCAATGAACATACTTGTGTTTTTACGACAAATTGAGAAGTGAATGTGAGCGTTAACAAATAGTTAAGGTATTTTATCACAATAAACGGGAAGCGAACTGATCTGACTTGTTTTCTGAATTAGGACTGAGAAAGACGTAACACCAATGGGTGGCTTTCCGCACTACGGTGTTGTGAAGGATGACTATTTGATGATCAAGGGATGCTGTGTTGGTCCCAAGAAAAGGGTTATTACATTGCGTCAGTCCCTGCTCAAGCAAACTTCTCGCCTTGCTTTGGAGGAGATCAAACTCAAGTTTATTGACACATCTTCGAAGTTTGGGCATGGCCGCTTCCAGACGACCCAAGAGAAGCAAAAGTTCTATGGACGTCTCAAGGCATAATTATGCAAATTGCAAGGAAATGCTGCAGCTTTATATTAATTACATGAAGTTGGATTTTCGTGTTGTTCAGTTGAGAATTTCTATTATTTGGTTCAATTTTGTTTAAACAGAGAGATTGTTCACGAATTTTGCTCAAGTACTTCAAATTTTTCTGGTTGCTTTAAAGGGAAGTAACTCAATTTTATGACTTAACCTGGTGCTTTTAAATGGCAAGTCGGCAACTATATTCTTACTCATCAACTGTTTTCCATTTGATTCTTGTTTTAGCTTTATTAGAATTGGAAATCAAATTTTGAATTCTGGAGGCAGTTCTAATAATATTTATGTATTATATAAAAATATAAAAGGTTTACTATTCTAAATGTTTTGTCATGTGAATCCTATTTTTCTTAGTAAATAATTTTGAATTCTGTGTATTATCACAGGATACGAGATTTGGCTAGCCAAGTTTAGTTGGTTGACCATTTTATTACTCAATTTCCTAGTCTTCCAAGGTGTAGTTAAAGGCGAGGGCAAAAGATTTTATGTTTGAATTATTACTCCGTCATGTATTAAAAAAAAAAAAAAACCCCTAATCCTCGATGAGGAGTGCCAATAGCATTTACTAGAGGTCCCAATATGGGTCAATGAAGAACTCTATCTGCTGGTTTCAACCACTAATCAATCCTCAAGATTCATAAAAGGAAACCATAATAATTGTAATAGAGCTCTAATATTGACATAAAGTGTTTTAAAGAGAATGAGAAGATAAATAAATGGGAAACTAAAATGACAATGTACGTAAATTTACATAATCATTTGTTATTTTCCGTAGTTATTGGACCTGAACTAGCCCAGGCGGTTCAATCATTTAGCGACCTACTGGTCCAACAAAAAGAAAAAGGTTGGTTCAACGAACTAAATTGTTGAAATGGTATGATTTTAAGAATTGAATTGCTTATAAAATTAAACCAGTTTTGGTCTAAATTGACTCGACATTAAACCAATGAACTGAAAACTTGGATCAATGAATCAAACTAGATTTTTTTGACAAAAGCTAATTTTTTAATAGTTCTATATTTGAAAATTAGTTATCAAAATAAGTTCTATTATATGTATTAAGATCAGTTCTTTTTTAATAAACTATACTATTATTAATTTAAAAATTACAAATTTTAATATTATATAAACCAATTTAACTAACTTAATTAGTGGCCTAGGGGTTGAATTAGTTCCCCAATGACTCAATACTCTAATCTGGTCAACGTGCATTCCAATAATTATGCTATTTTCAATCCTACATACACTCTTTTAAGTCTTTATTGTATGTAGGTAGTTCTAGCTAGCATATGGTAATCATCATACATCCACCTACATTCAAAAGTTGACAAGGTTTTGACACTTGAAGAGAGGAGTGAGATTGCAACATAGACCATAATTCAATTAGATTTTGGATCCTTTGTTGTATAGCAATTGTGTTGTACAAAAGATTTATTTGTTTGAGAAAAAAGGCACTTCTTGTTGCATTTTACCTGCACAGCATCCCTTGTTATTCTTTTTACACAATAGGGGATTCGAATTCAATCCATTTATATATGTTGTAAGCCATTAGCTACAGATCTTATTATTATTATTATTGTTTTATAAGTTCAATAGTTGTATAGGCACAAAATAATCCAATTTATATTATTAAAATCCATACTACCAGGATAACTCCAGGTAAATCTAAAAACATTAACAATAGTTACCATAGATCTTTAAAAAAAAAGGGAGATTCAATTCAAGTTGAATTACTTATCTTATTAAAAAAATCGTTGTACGTTGATGTTAAATGCATAATTTCCCATCATTTGGAATACTTGATGTTCTTTACTTATAAGGAAGAGATCAACTGATTAACAAAAAAATTCTAGAGTTCATGTGATAAACCATTGATTAATTGTGAGAAATTAACACGGTAACCCTATTATCAAACCCTTCTTTAGAAGAGAATGCTTATGAAAAAATAGAAAAAGAACAAAAAACTCTTTTGTAATTTGTTTATAGATACTTTAATTTAGACAACGTTATCATTCACAAATTAATAAAGCAACACTGATCAAGCTAACAAGTGATTATAAGCAATAAATATGACTATGAGCTATGATAGGCAGTGTTCGTTGTAGAGTAGGGATGCTGGGATGGTATCCATCATGAAGATTCAATATCTGAAAGATTCTTGGATATATCTATTATCAGAATAAAACATATCTAACTAATCATAAATAAAAATTTAAATTCATTAAAAAATTTATTTAAAACTCTACTTACATATTTATATATTTATACCTAAAAAATTTATCTTCTATTTTTACTTCATTTATTGGGCTTTATGATGATAAAAAAATAAAATTTTATTTATTGTGAAAAATTGTTTTGTTATTTAAATCATAGTTGAGAAAACTAGATTCAAGTGGTCAGTTAAATTGGAAATTTAATAAATTGGCCTTGGTTCTAATTTAATTGACCCTAAAAATCAATTTAGCAAAAAAATGATAAAAAATCATCTAAATCAGTTAAAAATTGTAAAAAATGATAAAAACCATATGATTTAGCACTGAATTGTTTAAAAATTAATTTTTTTTGTCTAAATCAAAATTTTAGTATTTTATAATAGAGATGTACCATATTTATTATACTTTATCTAACCTATTTTATATAGATTTGTTATTATATATAAATATTACATTTAATTTTTATATTTTTAAATATTTATATTTATTTAAAATATTATTTTATAATATATGTATCTATTTAATTGAAAATGATTATATATATTTTAAAAATAATTTAACTTTGATTTAATCATGATTAGATTATTACACTATGAATTATTTTTTATTCTAGTTTCATGATTAATTTGAATTTTAAAACATGGATTTAAATATAGAAGGATTGAAAAGAAAGACAAAACGTATCATCATATTTTTGACAATCACAACAATTTCAAAGAAAATTCAATTTTAGAGAAATATTATAAAATGAGTTGCTAAGGAAAAATTGGCAAGGCCACCAACCAAAAAAAAAAAAAGAACAAGGGTAGGTTTTGGAATGCAAATAAATAGATATCTTGTGATTTGTGAGAGGGTACTTACTATTATAGTCCAAAGAGGAGCAAGTCGTCGAGTATCAATCGCAGTATAGAATAAAACAGAGTTAAACACGCTATAGGGCAACACATTCACTGCTCCATGCGTACCACTCCTCTTGCTTAGCTTACTTCTCTCACTCTTCCTTTCTCCCTTTCTCAGTCTTTCTTCTTTCAGGCGAGCTCTCTCTCTCTCTCTCTCTCTCTCTTTTCAATTTTGAACGAATGTACTGTGTGCGGTTGTTTACGGAGATAAACTTTTAGGGCTTTCAGCTGGTTTTTGTAGATACCCTTTTTCTTTCTGGTGTTTCGTGGTTTGTTTCCCGCTCTTTGTTCTACAAATTCGTATATTCAGGTTTCAAATTGATGGAGTTTCCCTTGGTATTGATTTACTCGGAGATGCAACTTCCATTGTTATTTTTGATTTGCACTTCGTCTGTCTGTCACAGCCGCGCGGTTTAGCTCTTCGTGTTATGATTTAGTGTGGTTGGGCTTTTAAAGAAATTGAAACGAATAAATACCGTTAACTTTCATGGGGTGCTGTTGAGTTTCCAAATTTGAGCTCTTGCTTGTATTCCAAAGATGAAATTACTCCAATTGTTTGTATTCTGATTGATTTAAGTAAAGAATTGTTGGATTTGGTGTTATCCGTGAATTCAGAAAAAAAAAAAAGGTTTGGAAACTTTTTAGCATGACTTTTTCCCCTTCCTCTTTTACAGGCTGATTTGCAATGACAGAACCTTCCAAGGTTATTCACGTTCGAAACGTGGGGCATGAAATATCCGAAGTACATTCTCTCTCTCTCTCTCTCTCTCCCGCTCTCGCGCGCGCGTCCTCGATCATGTCATGGCTACTATGTCTCAATTGCTTTAGCTCATAAAAAGTGACCAAAACTAGATGTTGACCCAATAGGAGCACTTCTCGTAAATAGTTCTAAATTGTGTATTTTATACATTGATTGGAATACTTTTGTTAGCTCTAATTTATGTTCCCTAAATTAGATTGGTTGTTAATCCATTTTCGATGTTTACTATCTATAGAATAGACCATTGCTTGTCCACCGGTCCTGTCATCTAACGTAGTGGCTTACTGGGTATATGTATAGATGGTATTAACTTAAAATTTGTTTTTTCCCTTTTAACCTTGATGGCCATTCTGATATTAATATCTCAGTTACCAACAATTCAACATAATACTTTGAAAGACAGAATATACTGTCAGTTGGTTGTATGAAACTATGAATCCATAACTTCAAGTTGGTTTCTTGTGAACCTCAACTATGATGTTGCCCAATTTAAGCCTGTACTTAAATAATTTATCCCGTCTGATTTTAAATAATGCTCAATGGGAATTTGGTGCTGCTTCATATTGTTGATTACCCCACTGGATAATGTAAAGAAATTTTAGTTTAAATTTAAAGAGTATGGGCCTTGAAATGGACACAAACATGGTAATATGACAAAATCTAAAGTGCCCAGGGTGTTATTTCAGGTATCGTGTTGTGTATGCTATGAGTATCTACACATGCCAGGTGTCAATTTGACTCCTTTTCTAAAGTGTCTGTGCTTCATAGCTTTTCAGTGATTATTTAAATATTATAGTGATGTGAATCTAAAGCAAAGTATTAGTGATAAGTCAAAGTCAATTTGAAGCATAAAAAATGAAATTAATTAGATGTAAGAAGCACGGGGTTTTTATAGTGGTCATAAATATTATTGGAACACTGTTGTGCACCCTATGTGCAGTGTAGTCTAGCTGTAGTATAATGCCAGTGTGTAGCACCTCCAATGAGTTGCAGTGTTGATAGCACAACATGCACCATTACCATTTCTGGGGTGCATGGCACAAAATTTGTGTGACACTGGAAGCCCAAAATTGATGAGGGAGCCCATGTGTTTTGGGTTATTTTGCACTTGATTATTTTGCCATTGAACAAGCCATTAGGGAAGTTTGGCTACCCAGAGGTGGGTTTTGGCCTTAGCACAGCGCACTGCACTGAAGCAGTGATATCTTACAGGTGCAGGTGCAGAGTTATCTCTTTTCTTCTTCTTGCTTCTCCTCTGCTATTGTTTTCCTGATTGTTCGTTTCTTTATATTGGTTGGCAATTTCTTAGTGTGGGTGTTTTGCAGGCCGTGGTTCTGTCTGGAGCCACAGCCTTTTTCTTCTGTTTCTTCTCTCTCTCTCTCTCTCTCTCTCTCTCTCTCTCTCTTTGTTTCATTTATTTTTTAATCAAACCATGTATGCATCTATTTGACCCACTGGCCATTGCAGCTTCCTGTCCAGATGTTTGGGAGTGTAACACTGGAATTGAAATAAGTATTGGAATTTATATTTTTAGATATAAGTATTTTTTTGTCTTATTAGAGTTTGAATTATGCTTCCCTTTACTAATATAGTTTGTTCGATGCTTCTATCTTATATGGTATATATTAAATACTTTCGAATGTTTAATATGAGGTGTGGCATGCTTTGCTTTCATGAATTTGGTAAAGGAAGTTGCACAATCATGTTGGTAATTTAATAGGCAAAAATTGGTAACAATGTAATTATATTAACTACTATATCATTGAAGTTTTGCATGCTTTGGTTAATATCAAGGCAGGGTTTGTCTCTGTAATTCCCATTTCTCTGGAATCAAAAGGAAGAAGTTTATCTGAATAAAAACAATTTGTTACCGAGAAAAGAAAGACTACATTGACAGAAGATAATTATACTCCTCAATAAACTAAGAAAGAACTAAACACAAAGAAGGCAAATGAATCTATCAATACAATGTAGCTCTCCAATCACTCTACAAAATGTCTAGCAAGGAAACCCCTGATAATGCCAATGGGTAGAACACCAAATATTAGTGAAATAAATAACTTTATCCCATAGAAAAGGCAATGACATCAACTTTTCCTTAAAGATGAGAGCATTATGCTCAAACTATATACACCAATTAGCTTCATAAATAGCATCTCTCTACTAAACCTTGTGTGCCTTTTGTTCCAATCTAAACCACTGAAACAAATCAGCAAAAATTGCCAATAATTATAAGCAGGGTAAAAACAAATGAACAAGATTTTCAGATTTTGTTCAAGCATAATGCAAATATACAAACAAAGTGTTTTTCGTGGTCTTGAAATCTGCAACAAGTAAGTATTGATAATCCAAACAAATAATTTAATCTTTTGAGGGGGCTTTAGATGTTCAAATGAGGTTGGCAAGAAGTCATTTATCTCCTATGGAGAGCAGATAAGAAAATAAAAAAAATTGCAATAATATACACCAAAGGAATCCAAAGTCGAATCCTCCTGTCAGGAGTAAAAGATATGGTTGTGTGAATATATAGTAATATCTAGGAATGGGTTAGTTTGCTTATTTTTAAGGCATGATCAGCATATTCTTTGAACCATTGAGTAATTAAAGAGTAGCAAACATCAATACTCTGACATCATTCTTTTTTTCTGGGTTTTTTTCTCTTTTTTTTGGGGGTGGGGTGGTAAGGGTGTAGGATTTTATGTTATGAATTCATAACTCTGATATGCATACGTTTGAATACATGTATTAGTATGCTTCATGTGTATCTGCGTCTGTGTAATTACTTCAAAAGTAACTGATGGTTGTCTTTGTATGCCTTCATGAGGGATGTGGATGTGAAAAGAAAATTATACTATAGAATGAATTGTGTAATGCATGCCATTGAAGCTTTAATTAGTATTTGATGTGATTCGACTGTAATTTATATCATATATGATGCTAATTAAGTTCTCTAATACTGGAAAGAAAAATGAGCTAAACTTATAAAGCACAGGAATAGAAGAAGAACAATATCTGCCTTTACATGGTTTTAAGAAACACTTTGATGCAGTACAATAGATAACAAGGGGAAGAGGAAGGAGAAAGAGGTAGGAACATAGAGGAAAAGAGGGAAGGAGGAAGCTGAGAGAGAAAAGGCCTGAGAATAAATTGACAATAATTCAAATCACTCTGGTCTCCCATCTTACACTACCATAGGGCTATTTATAGGGAGCCCAAAATATAAGAAAAGAAAACAAATAAAAAGTCAGAAAATAAAAATAAAAGTTGGAAAATCAGAAAATACATAAATCTGAAATATCTCTAAAGTTTATAAATAATCTAGAATTTCCTATGCCTAGAGTAAGTCTTCCACAATTTCATTTCCCCTAATATTCTCTTTCTATTCTCCATCACACTTGAGATTCAAGAAGTTGGCAAGCTGAAGGGCAAACAAGTCATTTTATTTTCTTTGAGAAATGCATTTTGCAATTACTGATATCTCAAGTATTGTGCTTTCCATCCTTCTATCCTCTCTTTCTTATAAGAAAGGGAAGATTAATTAAGGAATGAGGAAATGAGAAAGAGGGCAATTTTCATATATATAGAGAGAGAAAAACTAAAGAGAACACATGGCCATTTTACAGTACTAGAAATACAAAATAAGAATGTCTTGTAATTCCTTTGAATATTCACAAAGGATGTTCACCTAGGTTATGTTTGGTACACAAGAGTTTTAGGTATGGAAAAGGAAAGGGAATGAGGATGTGATGGGAAATGACTCTTATACCCCTATGTAAAAAAAAGTAATAGAAAGGGATAGTCACTATTAAGTCATGATAGTAAGGGCATAACAAACATTGCATAAATTATATATTCTCGTTTTCTGTGCTTTCCTTTTTCACTCCTTTGGCCAACCAAATGTGGCTTATGAGAAGCCAGGGGCCAACACCAAACTCTAGCAAGATGAATTATTTCCATCACACTTTAACCATCAACTTTTAATAGTTCTTGAAGGATTCATAAATTTCACATTTTTTTGGTTGTAGAATGATTTGCTTCAGCTATTTCAGCCTTTTGGAGTCATAACTAAGCTTGTGATGCTGCGTGCAAAAAATCAGGTTTTTCTTGCCTTAATGAGATTTTCCGTTTGCCACTTTGCCTTAGAATTTCATGCTGCTGCAGTTTATCTTTTTCCTCTAAATACTTACCGTTCTTGCAGGCTCTTCTCCAAATGCAAGATATTCCTTCTGCAGTTAATGCTTTACAGTTTTATGCTAATGTTCAGCCGAGCATAAGGTATAGATGGATTGTTAATTCAATCTCAACTTTATGTGAGTTCTGTTTTTTTTTTTTTTTTTAAATTGTTGGTTTTGGTAACTTGATCCTTGATGTCATCTTCAGTCATTTGGAAAAAGCTACTTATTCATCTTGATGCCAAAATTGTCTTATTAATCTAGTTCTCTTTTGTTTCATTCCAGGGGGAGGAATGTTTATGTCCAATTTTCCTCGCATCAAGAGCTAACTACAGTGGATCAAAGTCAAGGACGAGGAGATGAGGTTGGCATCTTGTGTTTATAGTCTATACAACTTTTGTGGCTTTTTTTTTTGGGGGGGGGGGTTTGATTTGGTATATCCCCTTATATCTATCTTTTATATTTTTATCTTAGATTGTTTGATTTGACTGAGGGTTCAGTCTGTTAAAATATTATGTTCTGCAGTTTTCTTTTTCTCTTTATCATTTAGTTCTTTTTTATCCTCTTCTCTATCTCTTCTCTTTCTCTATGCTGTTCTGCTGCTGGCAACTCTCTGGAGGCACAGCCAAATCGAATTCTCTTGGTCACAATTCATCACATGCTCTATCCTATAACAGTGGATGTGCTGCATCAGGTCTTTTCTCCCCATGGATTTGTTGAAAAGATTGTGACGTTTCAGAAATCAGCTGGTCAGATTCTCTCTGATTTTGCCATTTCTCTCTTTATTTTCATTTTTAACTTTTCCTACTTGTGGGCTTCAACTGGGTGGATTACGGGTATATTTTGGTCATCTAATAATTTCTTTTAATATATACAGATCGTTAATATTTGAATGAAAATGGGGAAAGCAATATAATGAGGTTATTAGATTTTAATGAAATTGTTATCTTTTTATTTTTGAACATGTAGGGCATTATCCACTTTGTTTTAACACCATACATGCCTTGTGATTTGATGAGAGGATCAATGCTACATTTTTTTTTCCTTTGATGAATATAGCTTATGTGTGCATTTGGGTTATACATGAATAGCCAGTGCCATCGTGCTTGTTGTACTAATTGTTTGATCCTGTATTTGCTAACTCTGCAGGCTTTCAGGCTCTGATTCAGTATCAATCACGCCAGTGTGCTGTTATAGCTAGAAGTACACTTCAGGTTGCTTTACATTAAATTTGAGCTTGTAGCCCTAAGCATGTTAATCCTGATATTGTTTCTGAAATGACAGTTTTACTTTTGGAAATATCTAGGGACGCAATATCTATGATGGTTGCTGTCAGCTGGACATTCAATTCTCAAAGTATGTTAAACCTATCAGAACAATTTCCTTGTATATTGGTTTGTTGGTTGAAAGACTTATTTCATGCTTGCTAGTCCATTGCATCTTTTCCCCTCTTTCTTTTCTTTTTTAATCTCTTCTATTTTATTTACAACATTTTCTGCTGCGGACATTTAATTCTTTTCAACTGCAGCCTTGACGAATTACAAGTGAACTACAATAATGAGCGTTCAAGGTGATTTAGTCAGTTCCTGACTTAATGTTTTTGTTCAGTTATTACACTACTATTCAAAACATCTTATCGCATTGTTGATGAGTTTATTCCTAACATTTCACAGGGACTTCACAAACCCAAATCTGCCTACAGAGCAGAAAGGAAGGCCTTCACAAGTATGTTCGTGGTTCTTTTTATATCTTGTTACAAGTAAATTCTACTCTTGCTAGTTCTAACATTTTTTAGCCTTCTCTGGATTTTCCGCGAAACAGCCAGGATATGGTGATGCAGGAAGCATGTATGCTGTTCAAGGTTCTGGAGCCAGGCCAGGTGCTGAATCTTTGAAATTGCTTTTGTTTTTTTCGTTTATTTGTCATAGTCTGCTGTTTTTTATTATTTACTAATGTTTTATTATTATTTTTTCCCCCCAGTTGGATTTCCCCAGGTATGTATCATTCAGGCTGAGTTGAAGTCTCGATTCAGATTGATCTTTAACAGTTGTGAGGAAGTTACTATAGTATTTCATCTTATGAAGAGACGCATTGGAAATGTCTAACAGATGATGTCTCTTTTTTACCTCATCTTTTGAGTGTGTGAATGTTTTAGACACCATGTTTCATCGTTTGTAGCTAACCAGTTGTGGAATTCAATTTAGTTGATCTCCAGAGATTACCTTAAGATAGGACTTTCTTTTCAATTTAATATTTTGAAAGTTGTAGTTGACTGGGGAGAGAGAAGATCTTTTGAACTTTTTGCTTCTTGAACAGCACAAGATTTGTTTCCATTTTGTGATGAATGACTTGATTTTATGAAAAATATGGGTAAAATTGGCTTCAGAGATGCAACAAATTGATCTATGTTCTTTTCATTAACTTTTTTATTCATTTGTTTCAATATCTAGATGGCTAATGCTGCAGCCATTGCAGCTGCCTTTGGGGGAGGTTTGCCTCCTGGAATAACTGGGACCAATGAAAGGTGTACAATTCTTGTCTCAAATCTTAATCCTGATGTAAGAACCACTTTCTGAAATTTTTTTACTTCTGCTTGTAAGTTCCTTTTTTTTGTTTTCCCTTTTTGTTTTTGTTTTAGTTCAATTTTGCTTGTAAACTACTTCTTTCAGAGAGTAGATGAGGATAAACTCTTCAACTTGTTCTCCATTTATGGCAACATTGTGAGAATTAAACTCCTCCGAAATAAACCTGATCATGCACTTATCCAGATGGGAGATGGATTCCAAGCTGAATTGGCAGTGCACTTCCTGAAGGTCTGTTTCATGTGCATATTGCGGATTTATATATCTTTACATTACATATTCCTGTTATATATGCTCGACTGAGAAGTTATATTTATTTTTCCTATAGCTGTGCAAATGTTTTTTCTTCCTCTCTTGATAAACGTAGTATTATTGAAGAGAATGTAGAAGAAAACCTGGAGATAATCATTGTATTGTATATATTCTTAAAAAAATTTGATTTACAAGACTACAATTCATAATTTGACAACTCATTATTAATTCAATCAATTATTTTGTAGAATCTTATGCAAAATGAAGAAAGTTTGCTTTATTATATATTTTTTTCAATTTATTATTTATTTATATTTTTTATAGGTATTGATATTTTATTAATGACATACCGCAAATTACATTGGGTTGTCACAGCTATGGTTTTAGTTGTCAATTTTTTAATCCAGCTTCGGATATGGGATTTCCTCAGAAAATCTTTCACTCCTGGTTCTACGGTTGATATGGAATGTACTTCAGAGTACACCTTCGTCTCCACAAATGACACACACACACGCACTTGTGCATTTACAGACAAACAGAACAGAACTTGATAATACGTCTTCTGGGCTGTGTCTCCAAGAGTCCATGAAAAATCCTTTCCCAACTCTAGAGTTAATTTTATTTATAAGTGGTTCTTATTTGATTGATGCCTTTATTTGATTGAAATACAAAAGCGATTGTATAAGGAGCTCAAGATTTTATTGTCTTTCTACTCTTAGGATGTTTGCTGGTGATGAATGTTTAGTTAATGCTACTTCTGTGTGAATGTTGAAGATGCATTATACTGGCTTGTTATATAATTCACGTCCAAGTGATGTAAGGGTCTACCTTCCACTGGATTTTCATTGGATTCTTTGCAAATCTTGAAACGCTTGTGGCCCATTGATACAGCTATTCGCATGTTAACATGGCTCATTTTTCAACTTTGAGATTGTAGGGAGCCACGCTGTTTGGGAAGCAATTAGAAGTCAACTTTTCAAAGCATCCAAACATAACCCAAGGTGCTGACACACACGAGTACGTAAATTCGAATCTCAATCGTTTCAATCGTAATGCTGCTAAGAACTATCGGTATTGCTGCTCCCCAACAAAGATGATCCACTTGTCCACTCTCCCTCAAGATGTCACAGAAGAGGAGATTGTGAGCCTACTAGAGGAGCATGGGACCATTGTCAACAGCAAGGTCTTCGAGATGAATGGAAAAAAGCAGGCTCTTGTTCAGTTTGAGACTGAGGAGCAGGCTACTGAAGCACTTGTGTGCAAGCATGCAAGCTCACTTTCTGGCTCGATAATTCGGATTTCCTTTTCACAGTTACAGAACATATGACACTTTCATGCAAATCAAGGGTAAGTGTTGTTTACCATGGTAGGGATAGGGACTGGGAATTTGGGGAAGATAATACATATGCAGATGATGGTCATCTTCCTGTGTGGTAGCTATGCTTGTTATTTAACTTATAAGACCTGCTATTTGACTTTTTCCCTTCTAATTATTTGCCTTCTCGTCTTCATTAATACCTCTACTAGTTCTTATAGGTTGCTTGCTAACATAATAGAGTGGGGGTTAGACTTGTGATTGCAAGTAGAAAGGGGAAATCACTTCCTTCTTCAAGTTGAGGGATTGGTTTTTGGTTTTTTGAATCTTTGTTGTACATGTTCTGTAATTCAGGATAATCAGGCCACTCTGTTGTATTCTCAATCCATATCAATATATTTTTAGTCCAACTGAGCAAACAGTAACATTTTGTCTTGGGTGTATCTTTTGGTCTCTCATCTCTCCTGCTGCAGCTACACATCTTCCCCACCCCCCCCTTGCTTTCTCTTTTCCATTTGTACCTTATGCTCTCTTGTTTCTTTTTACCTTGATTACACATGGATTGAGAAAATTCTTCGTTACTTTCTTCTTTTCCCTTATATTTACTCCTCCAGCGTTCTGCCCCACCTGTGATTGGCTGTGTCAAATGATGAAACAGCATGAAAATGAAAGGGACAGAAGGGGACCAATTGTGTCCTTAATGGCCGGATCCCTTGTGCTCTTGTTACAAATTATAGCTTTTTCTGATACAAATGATGTCATGGAAGTTTTAACTTTTAACCTAAAACTTTTCTGAATTACCGAAATTCTTCACTATACTGCATTTAGTGGCATAACAAATTTGACAAGCTAAGATCTGTAAGGGCTGGTTGACTAAGTTTTTTAATAAGATCATCACGTGGAGATTTTTTTTTTCAAAAGACTTGATTATGCCATGTTGAGTTACAAAAATCATTCTACTCTTTTTTTTTACCAGAAAATTTGATAACAGAAACTTACAATTGTACCCAAGAACAAAAAACGAACTGCCGTTCATACTGGCCGTTTCTCTCATTAGACAACATTAGACAGCAGTATATACACATATCCACAACATAGAAATGTGAACGTGAAGCTAAGAATCCATTGCTGCAGAACGGAAAGGAATTAACCTGTTTAGTTGCACAAAAGTAATATTTTTTTTGTAATATTTACTATAATTTTGTTATTATTTAACAGTATTTTTTTTATTATTTTTTAAAAAAGGATTATTTTTCATCTATTTCGTGTATATATTTATTTCTTTTTTATTTTCATAATTAACAATTTTATATATCAAACGTCCTTTAATGTTATGGCAGCATGATCATGATTTTGTTATAAAATTCCTTGCAGATTATTCAAAACGACTTGTTTAGGAGAACTTTGTCAATTGCATCACAGCTTTGGATTAAGAAAAATTTACATGCAGTTTTTCAAGTGTCATCTTGCTATCTTAATCCACCAACGTCGTTTGTGAAATTTAGGTTAGTGTGCTGCCGAGCACTAATAATATGGTTTATGCTTCATCTCGCATTACCAATTCTATTTGCTCTCTCTCTCTTTCTCTCTCTCTCTCTCTCTCTATATATATATATATATATTCGAATATTTTGCCATTGCCAGCAGAGCTCCCCTTCCATAAAATATCACAAATATCTTCCGATTCACTTGCTATATTTCTCTTCCGCTTTTGGTTGGGTTATTAATACTCAGTACGTTAGAATTAATTTCATTATAATAATGAGCTTTGAAAATGTATGCTTATTAATAGTGATTTTGACATAAGCAAGAGCATGCCAAAAATTGAAGACTCACATTTCTTTATTCGCTCCTTTTACGGCCAAGTCAGATATAGAAGCTTGTTATGCATTAAATTACAGCCCTTCTTTGTCCCCCTTGGCTACTTTACGCTGATATTTCGTTCGTTTTCTTTGTCCTTCCCTTGAAAAGTCCTTTTAATTAAATTTTTTTAAAGGATAGTTGAAATGTGAAGCTTTGATAACGAGAGGAAACAAAAGTTCAACATACTGATTTATTTCATCTAACTCAGCGCCGACCATGAAATATTGTCCGGTGAGGATTCCAACAGCCTGGATTTTTTGATTTTTTTTCCTGATTTCCAAAGTCAAATATGGTGTAGATATTAGCTAGCCTGAGAATCATTTGAAGAATCCTTCATATAGTGAATTCAAGGAAATAGAATGTTCTTGCAGTCTCTTTCAGATATCATCCTATTATGCTTCAGTACTACAACAACTAAACGGCATTGCAATAAAGTCATTCTCATGCTTTTGAGACTTATCTTCTTTTTTTTGGGGAAAAAAAGAAGACATTGAAATTTGATTCTACAAATTCATTCCACGTTAAAAAAAAAAGCATAATGACATTTACAATAATTAGGAATTTTTAAATCCAATGATAAGTAATTAGTCTATTTCGTTGAACATTGGGCTAGAGTGAGAGAAGCGATGAGCTGGGTTTAGCGAAGAGATTCTGTTGACAAATACAAAGAAGCCCAAGGTCTTTGATTTGATTATAAGATTCACTTCCCAAGAACTTGGGGCAGTTATATATATATATATATATATATATATGTACATGCGCACTTTTTTCTTTTCTTTTTGTTACAGTGGTAATAATCGTTATATTTTGTAATTTTATATATTATTGGCCCTTGAATTTTCTTGACAGGAAAGTATTGCTTGAACATGTGAAATATAATTTCACCCGAAGCTTCAACTGACAAAATCATTTTTATTAAAAAATATATTACTGGATATGAATGAAGAGGAGGATGGGTCCCCTGAGGGGTGCATTGAATATTTTTCATTTATTTTTATTTTTATTTTTTGCTTTTAGGAGACAAACAAATTAGTTAGAAAGATAAAAATTATAATGATGAATATATAGTTAAAATTTTCAAAATGTAATTTTTTTCACAGTTAAAAATTTTGACTTTACTGTTATAATTTTTATCTTTTTAATTATTTTTTCAGTCTCTAAAAGCAAATAATAATAATAAAAGAATAATTGAATGCAACCCTATATATATAAATCTATGTTTCATCTTAGCCGTTGATTATTGTAGTTTGGCTTTTTCTTTTTAATGGTTGCTCTTTGCTTAAGAAACCATATGTTTGTTTGTATTGGGCCAAATTGAATTCACTCTTTGAAATTCTGATTTTTTCCCCTTTTAAACGAAACAAAGAAAAGATAAACTCTGGAAAAGACAACAATTCGCTAGACTTTCTAATGAATGGCGCTCCCGTTGATGTCGAAGTATCCAATTTGTGCTTTGCGATTTTTGTTTGATTCTGCTCTCTGTCTCTCTCTCTTTAAATTAAATATTTTTATATGTCTGCGGTTCTAATGCTTTGTGGACTTTCACTACCACTTCAGAGTTGATCATGGTTCCAGGTCCAAATTGATTTAATTGACCTTTCCTCGCTCTGTTCTTATTGGTCAAATTAATCCTATCCATTTTAATAGAATATCACCCACCGCCTAATTAATTATAATATTAACTAAATTGTATATATACCTCCCCAAAGTTTTATAAAGTTATACACTTCTCAATTATGATTGGGCAAATTATTCTCTCTTTCCCTGAAAATATCCAAATTATACAACTCTCCTATCTATTTTGAAAAATTATACTTCTTTTGCTTAAAAATAAAAAAATTCATCAGACTAACCTCTCTTAAAATAAAAAAGAATAAGTTACAATTATATTTATTTTCATTAAAATATCTTTATATTTATTGTTTATATATGATAAAAAGTATTAAATATGTATCTAACTAATATTGAATAGTCACTTTTAAATTTAGGATAAATTAAATTTATGATGTCTAGGATAAAATAAATAACACTAAAAGAATAAAAATATAAGAAATACATTTTCTAATAAGTTATATATTAATAAACCAAACTAATATTATCTTTGAAGGTATTTTATTCATCTTTTAATTTTGAAAGAGGTTTATGTATATTTTTATAATAAAAAAAGATAATTGTACAATTTAGGCATTTCTAAAAAAGAAAAAAAAAGATTCACCCATTATAATTTAAGGGCTTGTTTGGTACGCTATATAATATAAAACCTGATAGTATAAGGCAGAAGAGAATAATGCTTGATATGATAAGACTTAATAAAATTTTAAAATTATGCAATACTTTGTATAACACTTTATAAGGTGTTATATAAAATAATACTATCATTTATTTGTTGATATACTGTATAACATTACATAAGATAAAAATTAATTTTTTAACAAAAACACCCTTTACTTAAAAAAATATAATATATTTATCCAAATTTATTATGTTATATTAATTTTTAGTGAGAGACTACAGATGAATATGGTTGTACATAGTGCATGACGGCTTGAGCAACTCGATCTTATCTAGTCACATCGACTTGAATAGCCAAAAAATCAATTTGGATAGATTTGGTTAGGTTGATTATGTTAGCTAGTTTTAATTAGCTCAACCTAATCTTACGAATTTTTTACAAAACATTTGTTTTATAAAGATTTATATAAAAATTTTAATTTTTAAAGATCATTTTATAATTTTTATCAAAAATAAAAAATGGCCCAACCAATACTAATTGAATCAAGCTAGATCCTAGCATCAGGCCTAAAATAGAAGTTTAGTGCAAAATTAGGTTGGACACCAGATCATACCAATGCCCACCCCATGATCATCTCTATTAAGCTAGGCCAAAACCCAACCCAACCTGTTAATGAACATCTCTATATTTGAGGGTTAGAATTAAAAAGTATTAAGACCTTATATATCAAAACTTAATTAAACCTAATTCCCTTTTCTAAAACTTGATTAAATTATATATCATTTTGATATATAAGAGAAGTTTAAGGTATAAACTTATATAATACAATATTTATATCAAACAAATAATAAATTCATAATATATTATATTAACTTATACTATCAACTTAAACTTTATATATATATAGTTTTGTCTTTATTTTCCTTTTCTTTTTCCAAGATCTAAAAAACCTCTTTCTCTTGAAACTGGCCCATGTACGTGGAAATTGTAGTCAATTTGAAATTGGACGACTTGGCATGCATTCAATAAGGAAAGGCAGGATGTAGAATTTGCTTTTGAGGAAAGCCCTCATCTAGAAGACCTTTTATAATTTCTCACTCTTTTTCATTTACCTTTGGTCTACAAATCTTTCTCCATCCGAAACCCTAATTTTAGTTAGGGTTTCATGTAACTTCTCTTGACAAGTAATTCTTAAAGCTATTTATCATTGGTCATATTGGACAATAGAGACTTTAGCCCCCTTTGTAACCAATTAAAGCCTGTATAAAAAATTTTAAAAAATGATATTAATTATTAAATAAATCATATGAATAAAAGTATTTCATATATACTGTTAAAAAATGAATAAAAGTATTTCATTTATGTACGTACGTATGTTAAAGTTTGTGTAGGATCAGAGCAAGATATATATGAATGCAAAGTTTTATAAGCAGCTTTCAGCAAAAGTTTCTCTCTCCCCACATAGGACATCCAAAGTTCAATGTTATTAGGACTCTGTAAATTAAAATACATAAAACTCCAAAGTGATATGAATCGTTCAAATTTGAATTAAACCAAGCATCTTTCGAGTGAATTCCAGATCATGCGCGACCTTTTCGTCAAGCAGCTTTGGCAGTACCTATAATTACGCCATGATGGTCCACATGCCATGAAAAATAATTTATGAAATATGAACACAAATATATATATATATATATATTACAGTGCATTCAAAGTGTTAGACATGATTAAGACACAAATATAATTTAACTTACGAAATCTGGTACTCAATAAAGAATAAATAGAGCTGCAACTCCACTCATAGTACACCAAAGGGACCCCCTTAATCCCTTTTCTTAGTTAAATTAATATATATAACTAAATTTGGTTCATGCATGTGGTTGCATCTTCATTAAGTAATTTAATAAGTACTAATTTGGCTCCCCATTCACATTACTTTTAGTGAACAAATTTCCTTATTTTTATCGTTTTGGTTTCCTTTAAAGAGCAATGAGAATTGAGAAGGAAGGAAGCTTTTTGGCTTGTGGATAAAGATTGAACTAATTAGAAGACAAGAGAATGTTACTTTTTGATAAGTGATAACCCTAGCTAGTGCACCAACTTCAATTCAATAAGAAGATGTATCCTAAAAGATATTCTCATCCATCGCTTTCAAAACATATGCGTGACTTGATAAAAGGAAGCCAAAGCCCCTTTCAACTTGCAATAACTGCACTCGTCGTGTTCGTGTACTATATAGTTTTAATTTTGGACGATTCAGAAGAGCTAAGCTTTCGTTTTTATGATCCAATGTCTTATCAAATGTCTTTTACACAGAAAAAATCAGAAACCTCGGTGATTATTTTTTTGTTCATGATGTTAATTAGCTACGATGAGGAATTACGTTTTATATGAGTAAGCTGTTAATATGATTATTACTAATTTTTTTGGTACTGCTGTTGGGTATTATTTGCGTACTTTAACTAATCTAGTTTAGTTAAAAATTAGATATTTCATGTAAGGAATTAACAAATAATGTTGTTGTTATAACTATATGTAAGAGTATCTAGTGAAAACAAAAAATCCAAAGGCTGAGTCGAACAAGATGAACTAGTTTATGTTAGTAAGAGATTTTCATCAATCAAATCATCAGATCTTAACCGCTTTCGTGACTTCTATATACGTTTGGATGAGGGGTTGAAATAAGCGCTCACTTTAAACACTTGACGTACGCGTGCAATTTATTGTAACTTCAAAAAAATTGTTTTGAATATAACACGTTTCTCCTATTAATATTATAATGTGCAAAAGCAAAGTAACCAAAAAATGTGCAAAAAAAAAAAAAAACAAGAAAATCTAAAATAAGAACAAAAAAGAAAGTCTTTAATTAAAAGATTTTAAGTCTGTTCATTTTATAATTTTTAAACATAAAATTTCATGTGAGTTATTGGTTTATTGGCATGTTTAGTTTATAACTTGTCTTTCGACCTTAACCTAAATTAAAACCCCGCTATGGGAAAGAAAATGGAACATGTCACTTTTGTTGTTTGCCCGAGAGGAAAAGGAAAGAATGCTACACACACACATAAGTTTCGAGAAGATATTAAAGGGTATATCATACATATAATTTCTCATTTTAATTTACACTTCCGCTCCTAAAGTTTGGGAGTCAATTTCAGTTCAGTCTCTCAATTTTTTTTCTGTTTAATTTTATCATTAGAGCCGAACTATCATCCTTCTAATTTTGTAATTATGAAAATTCGTAATTATTTTATAATAATATTTTAAAGGCATTATTGTTAATAAAAAAATGTAGAATTCAAAATTATCATTACATTTCTATTAAATAATGTTTTATATATTCCTTTATTGAAAAAAATCAAAACATCTTTACAATATAAAAGTTTTTGTAAAATTACAGCATTCTCCGAAGCAAAACCTAAATTTAAACATATATGATAACTAATTTTTTAATCAAAATAACATGATATTATTTTTTATATGATATATAAATATACTAATAAAATTTTAATATTTACAACTTTCTAGTTAATTGAAATTGTCGCAATAAAACATTATTGGCTGTTCGTTCTTCTGATAAATTTCACTTTATTAACTTTTAATAGAATTTGAAATTAAAACTTAAGATTTTCAAGTTCAATTACTCAATGCTCAATTATTATGTAATTTCCATATGATTACTAAAGTTTTGTTTCCAATAAACTATTAATAGGACAATTTAGGGAATGTTGATGATGGGGAATGGCAACAATAGGAAAGAGATAGTTTAAGAAAAGAAAGAGTTATATTGCTTAAGAAGCAAGAAGATTACAACGGCAAGAAGTGCCAGAATTAGAATGTAAACACTATATGATATAAGTTGTGTTGACCATGTTCTTTGCAATGTGATAGGGGCCTTATTTACTTCTTAGAAAAATATAAGGTAATCATAACTTCGATTAAGTTAGATGTTTCCTATAATTAAGCCTTATTGTTAAGACATACTTATTTAGAGCAATTTACTATTGACGAAATCACATTGTTTAGAGCAATTTGTTATTTCATTATATTGTATGTAATTTGATAGAACTTGGTGTTATGTGACCATAAGTACTTAGACCTTGGTAGCGGTTGTTTTAGACATATGAGTATTTAGACCCTTAGGTTTTGTTTGGTTCAACGGAGTGTAAGGAAGGGGAAGAGAGAAGGTTTAACGAGTTTCTGTTTAGTTGGAAAGGAGGAGAGGGGAGGGGAAAGGAGATTATTATTTGGTTCAGGAGGAGAAGAGATGGGAGGTAATTATATTTGGACAAATTTATCTTTATAGTATTTTATTTTATTTTATAAAAAAAGATATTTATATCAATATTTTTTTAAAAAAATATGAATCCCAATCTTTTTTTATTTTTAATTCTTAATAGAAAAAAAAAATTAACTTAATTTCTATTAAATGTTAACATATTAAAAAATTAATATATTAAAAATATTGAAGGGTAATAAAATAAATAAATAATTAAAAAATTTCTTTCCTCTCCAAAATATCTCAATTTGGAGGGGAGGGACGGGAGGGGAAGAGAGACGAAAATTTTTCCCTCTCTCCTCCCTTCTCCTCCTCTCCTCTTTAAAAATTTCCATCCAAACACACTCTTAAAGTACTTATAACATAACTATATTTTTTTATTAAAGAGACGTACTATATCATTAATTTAGTATATAGTGTAACAATATGATAGACCTGGGTTGATGCATTATTGATTTTTAATTTAATAAAAGTGCTTAACGTTCTCCCTCCAAGTGTTTTTATTTTCATTCGAGCGGAAAAAGATAAAAAGAAAAGAGAAAAGGATGATTCTTGCCATGTGTTTTTCTTTCTTTTCGCCCATCATTTTGCATACCTTTTGCTCAATCCGAACAAAAATGGCATATCATCAAACCTACTGAGAATCCAATACTGGATCCTTAGCGTCGCATGGGATAGGAAGGGAAGGGGACCCATTCGTATCCGCATGATCGCAATCATTCATTACGCCGCAAATTCTTTTCAATAGAAAAAAGAAAAATATAAATTCATTATGACAAATGTTTCTTAAGGAAAAGAGATGTGTAATTAAAAAAAATCAATTACTTATAGAAAACCGTAATTAATCCTGGTCTTTTAAACAGATCTCACTTAAGAGTTTATAGGAAATTAATAATTTAGCTCCCAAAGATTATTTTCTTTTTAATTTGGCCCTTTAAAGCTAAGCCTTTCAATTTAATCCTGAAAAAAATCATCTTCCTCTCAATTTGATTCTTTAAAGATGAAGCCTTTTAATTTAGTTTTCAAATATTTTTTTCCAATAAAAATGATTCCTCAATCAGATAGAAACAAAATCTCACAAGCATGCCTAGGTGTCTTCAAACCCCCAAACAATATTATTTTTGTATTAGAGCTAGATTTTAATACATTAAAAAGCTACAATTGTCTCTGAGAAGGATTATTTTGATTGGAAAAAATGTTTAAGAACTAAATTAAGAGATGAACAATCTTTTAGGGACCAAGTCATTAATTACTTAACGGTCTAAGAGGTTATACCTAAAATTTTTATATTTTAATAATCAATAAAATTAGAAATTCAAGAATATAAAATTTTCATAATTTTTAATATTATATATATGTGTGTGTCTATATACATATATATATATATATATTTATATAATGATGACATTATGAAATTCTATACATCTTGAAAGTTTAATGAGGCATCATGAATAATTTCAGACATCTTGAATAAAATTACAATGTAACAAATAAATTTTTAAGTAAATTTAATTTATAAAAAATAACTAGCTAAAATTAATTACAAATAAATATAAAAAAAATTTAATTACCATTTTTTAGTATTTGTTATGATATGTTTCAAAAGCTACGGCACATGAATATATATATATATATATATTATCAAATCAATTTAAGCCTTGTCTACAAATATATAACTATATATATATATATATAAAAGAAATTAAGCATGCTTATTATATTAAATTTTTTTAGTGAAATATACATAATATATATAGTTTCACCAGCAGTAACATTATTATTGACTAAATCCATTGTTGGCAATTGATAAAAGCAATTAAAGACGCGAATTACTCTATCCACATTTTCAATTAAAGTGACGAATGTCTTCTTTTCTGTTAATTAACATGTTGGAATAGGCGATTTAGCACGCGTCCACGTATTTGGTCCCATTTAGGTTTCTTTATTCTTGATGAGAATCAAGTTGGGTTGTGCGTTGCCTTTTAATTAATTTCAATATGTTTATGGGTCCCCTTCATGTATATTGAACCTGACCTTCTTCTATCCATTCAGCCACCAAACCTACATGCCAATAATCCCTTTCCCATTTTACCTTTTTATCTTTTATTATTTAGTGCCTCCATATTTGTGCTATAACCGAACATACTTAATTCGTCTTTTATCTTTTACTTCTTTTCAATTTTCTTTTCTTGCCGATATCTTAATCGTATTACAACGTGTTCTTTAAGTTTCTTTTTATTACATCGAAAAATTAAATTTGATTTTAATTAATCTGGATTACAAGTTTGAAAGAATGCGTTCCTATGAAATCCATCGTCATCTTAACTGAATTCATGATCAACCACGCAATATTGTCTCTAATAATCTAGATCGATGATGGATTTATCTAGCCGAGTATTGAAGAATGTTTTAGCTACAATGGCGCATTAATGTTATGAAAGACTAGGTCTTCATGTATATATTTTGTTAAATTTTCCTATTTCAGTATGTACTTGCTTTTTTTTAAATGTAAATCTTGTTCGCATTTAATTAAAATCATTGAATAATCTCAATTAATATGTAAATCGGTCTAAACATGATTTTACTATGTAATAATAAAAATCAATAAGTAGTTTTGAGATAAAGTTATATTTTTATAGTATTGAATTAGATAATACATTTGTAATTGAAAATTTCTATACAAAAAAGGCAGAATTATTTAACAACAATGTCCGTGCTCAGTCAAACTTTAACAAAAAAGAAAAAAAAAAAAGAGTCAAGTTTGGTTAGATATCAATTGGCCGCGGCGTGGTAAAATTTAGACTAAGTCTTTAAAAGGTTTTTCTTTTTTCTTTTTCTCTCTAAATTTGGTCATTTAAAAATAAAATTTTTTAATTTAACCTTTTAATTTTTTTCTCAAGTAAAATAGACTCTAAAATAAACTTACAGTTACTTAACAAATTTGTTGCTATGGCGTAAATAATAGTCTGTATAATTATTAACTCATGACTTAAACTTGTTTAAGAGACATTTCCCTCCAAAACAATGTTGTTTAGGCAAAGTTCACAAAGCTGAATGACATCATTTTAAGGGATAATTTGACAAAATGATGCCATTTTCAGAAAAAAAAATCACTTAATTGGGTAAATCCGTGTCACGAATTAATAGCCACATAAGATCCCCTTTATGCCATCTTAAAAAAGTTGTTAAGTAACTATGAATTTGCTTAATAATGAAGAGACCATCTCAATTGAATAAAAATATTTGTAAGATTAAATTGAGAGATTTTATCTTTAAATGATTAAATTTAAATAATAGATTTTTCAGGCACAAAATTATTAATTTACTTTAAAATTTATGCTTAATATTGTCAAATCTAAAATGGTCAAATATAAGTTGTCTTTAGAGCTATAAGAAAGATGTCAATATTGTTGGCAAAATCATTTTGCTGGAATATATATTAAGTGATTTTCAAATAAAAATAAATATTTTACGATTCTTCTAATTAACTTTGCATTTTCTGCCGTTCAAAATTTAAACACATTTGATTTTGGTCTACTAATTCTAACTTAATAATGTTGATTATAACGATTTTCACATTGATTCAAGTGGATTGTTCTCTTATTCTGTCTAGATAAACATATCACCTTTTTGTTGATGCGAAATTAAATTACGCCACATCAAACAAAAGATAGTCACATTATCACCCAAAAAAAAAAGAGACTATAGTAAGCGGCCAACTTTAATTAAAAAAAAAAACTAAAAGTTTATCGAAGAGAATAAGTGATCTGATAATTAAACAAAAATTTGTAAATTTTTTGGCCCCATAGGTGATAAATGGTATACGAAATCTATTTTTTCTTTTTTTCAGAAAAAGGTAAACGATCAACAAAGTGGAACTCCGCAAGAAATGAAAGCGAGCTAAAAGAATCTCACAGGGTTAGATTATAAATATTTGAGAAAGAAAGCATTTCGTGACGCAAACTACTAGAAGCCAAGAATCGAAAAGGAAGAGTGATAACCGTCATTAATTAAATTTATAAAAAAGTAGAGTGTAAACAATATTGTGGTAAACAAACGTGTATAATACCATATCAAAAGAGAAACTAATCAATCTAATGAGATAGAGCTTAGTCATAAAAAGAACCTTAAGAATTTAATTTTCATTTCAAAGTGCGAAACCATGGACTCGGTCAAAATGGTACAAACAATTTCTTGAAAGCAATTTGGTGATTCTGGCCAATGGGATTGTACCAAATTTAAATAATTATGACTTGCTTGTTTGAAGAGAACTTACTTATGGTTAAGTACTTTGTTCAAAACTAAATACAAGTACAGTTTAGTGAAAGTACCAATCTATAAAGGAGAAGCATAATAATCCATATTTTGTAATAATCCATATTATATATATATATATATATATATGATAATCTTATAGCCTGACGTTGAAAATTTTTCACATTGGAGTTAGAATGAATGTTCAAATTAAAATTAAGGTGTTAATTTATTTAAATTTGATGAGCTTATATTTTTTAGATGGACTTTTCTAGAGTTGGACGTACAACCTATCATGTTAATTTCACTATTAATAAAAATGAATTAATTAATAATAAAGAATTAAAACTTTTATTTAAGAGACTAAATCATGTGTAATATTTATTTTTTGAATAAATTATATGGACTTTTAAATTTTATTAAAACTAGTATCTTTCTCATACAATGCATGGAAGGCCAAAAAAAAAAAAAAATGAGAGCAGAACAAAAAAGAAAGAGAGAAAAGGTACAGAATTCAAAGCAAAAACTACGTTGATTCATCAAGAATGCAACTTGTCCAAAGTTTATATAATAAATAACTATATAACTTTTTTTTATTTTTAAAATATATATTTTAGTCTATTTTTAATTTTTTTAACTAAAATACTTTTAATCAACTTATACACGTGCGCGTACACACATATATATATTATTTCTAAATGTGTATATATAAAAATAAAAAAAGAGTAAATTCTTTTATTATATTTAACCATATATATATATTTAGGTTAATAGAAGGTATGTTAATAAAAAATTTAAAATTAGATTAATATATAATACAACTTTTTGTTTTAAGGAATATTTGTATATATTTTAAAAGTAGAGAAAATATCTATATACTTTTAACTAAACTTAAAAAAAATTGTGTAATTTTTTTTTTGGGTGAGGAATGATGTGAAATATTTGATCAATATGCATGCATACTCGCCTCGCAATACCCTTGTTATTATTTTTACATTTACTTCATAAAAAAGATTAACATATAACAAATAATATGAGTATGGTAGATGCGTTAATGCTAATAGTTTTATAGATAAGAAAAAATCCATCGAAAACTTACTTTCATAAATTTAAATTTTGATCTATGGGATGTTTGAAATTGTAATTTTTGAGATTTTAAGTTAAAGATGTTAATTTTAATATCAAAAGTACATGAACGTTTACCCCCCTCTCTCGCTCCATATATATATATATATATATGAGTATGGTGGATGCGTTAATGCTAATAGTTTTGTAGATTAAAAACAAAAAAGCCATCAAAAGCTTACTTTTATAAATTTAAATTTTGATCAGTAGGACGTTTGAAATTATGAACTTTGATATTTTAAGTGAAAGATGTTAATTTTAATATCAAAAGTACATAAAACTATATATATATATATATATATCATGAAATGTTAACCTCTTCATTAGTTGTGAATTTAATTAGACACAAATTGTAAGTATTTAATAGTTTTTGCAATAAAAATAATTATAAACATTCAGTTGTTTCCTCTCTCAAATAATTCTTTTGAATTGAATCCTCCTTTGTGTACCCCTTTTCTTGTGCACGTGAAAGAGGTTTTGGGTCATCTAAATTTCCAAAAAAAAAAATGATATGGACGGCCATGATTTTAAGCCTTTCTATTTATATTAATTATATTTTTTTTAATTTACAATTAAATTTTTTTATTATATGTTTTATTTTTTAAAAAATAAACAAATAAAAATAAAAAAGCTTACAAAGCTGTTCAAATCAAATCTATATAGCCCAATTCTTTTCTCGCGCGCACAAAGGACAAGTAGGGGGCACAGAAGAGGATCTAATTCAATTTTTTTTCATGCTTTTCTTTTCTTTTTCTTTTTGTTGAAATCATTAAATAAAAATTTTATTTTCTTCTCTTTTTCACACATTTATATATATTATTATTTTTTTTTCTAACCTCTAATCATCTTCATATAATAAATTTGACAATAGATGAATAAATGTATGATTATTGTCTTTCTTTCATTTTTATGTGTAACTTCTTCACTAGTTATGGAAAGGTTAAGTATCTCTACATTTTTATTTTTTATATAAAACAAAAAAGTGTGAATATTTTATAATTCTTAATAGAGGTAATTATAAACAATTTACTTTTTTTATTCATGTGTTTGCTCCCTAGTACACTCTTCTCTTTTTCTCTCTCTCTCTCTCTCACATTTGTGAATTGCTTTCATTTTGGATTTTATAATTGAGGATATAGAAAATGGATGAATTTTTTTTATCAGACTTATTTATTATAGTTAGTTTTTTTGTTAAACCCTAGCTATTAATTGTTATTTTTGTGAAAAGCTTAGTTATTCACTTTCTAAGTTAACTGAGTTACTTTCCAGTTAATTGCTTCTTATATGTATGTTTCATCTTTCTAGCAATAAACATAAGGTTCATTTTCCCCACAATTTTTGATATGATATTAGAGCTACAACTAGTTCTTTGTTAGAGTTATCCTCCCCCTCTTTCTTCTCTCCCTTTCTTTCTTCCTTCTTCTTGTACTCTTAGAATTTTCTGAGTTTTTAATTTTGTTTTTCATGGCTGCTCTTATTTGCCATGTTGCTGTTGATAGTCAAGCCATTATTACAACACCTTAATCTAATGATCCATTACAAAATCCATCTAATCCTTATTATCTTCATCCCAAGAAGAATCTAGCTTTGGTTCTTGTTTCCCTTGTTTTGTCTAGCCTAAATTGCCAACTCATAGGCTTGAGCTATGAAAATGGCTCTCCTTTCTACAAATAAGCTGAAGTTCATGGATCGATCCATTCTTGCTTCAACTGTCACGAATGCAATGTATTCTAGTAAGGAAAGATGCAACAATATGGTACTATCTTAGATCACCCATTCATTACCTTTGACAATTACACAAAGCATTTTATGGATTGATTAGTTTTATGAGGTGTGGAGTGGTCTTAACGATAAATTTTACCAAGGTGACATTTCTAGAATTCCATAATTGCAAGAAAAAATTTATGGATTCAAGCAAGGTGACTTGTTGTTAAGTGAGTATTTTATGAAAATTGAAAATCTTATGGTATAAACTTCTAAACCTAAGACCATTATTCTCATGTTCTTGCAATCCCAAATGTTCAGGTGGTGCCAATACCAATGCCAAATTATATTAGTATCAAGATTGTGTCATGTGATCTCTTAAGGGATTGAGTAATAGATTTTGATTCATTAAGTCCCAAATTATGCTCGTAAATCCTTCATCATCCATTTATCATGTGTTTTATCTTGTGATTCAATAAGAAAGAGAATCAAATTGTAGCATTAACTCAAAGGAACTTTCAACAAGGTCACCATAAGACATTAATCTCAAACCACCAATTCAATGAAAGGATAAAATGGACAAAATGGAAGCAATGCCAAGTTTTGCACTTACTATGGAAAGCCTTGTCACATTGTGGATACATGCTATAAAAAGCATGGGTATCCACTTGGTTTCAAATTTAGAAATTAAAATTCTTCAATGAATAATGCCACTTCCCAAAACATTGGAACTCAATAGGAGGCATAAGCATCCTTCTAACTCCACAGCTTAACTTCACTCTAGAATAATATCAAAAGTTTTTAGCCTTGGTCTAAGCAAATTCATAACCTATAACACACTCTTTGAACTACGTTTCCTCTAACATCTCTTCTAGCCAAAATTCTATCCAAGGTAATTAGACCTTTTTTCTATTCTTTCTAAAGATAGCTCATGGATTCTTGATATAAGAGCTACACATCACATATCTTTCTCCCTTTCTTACTTCTCATCATATAAAATAATCTCACCAATTCAGCTAAAACTTCTTAAGGGTACCAACATTACTATTCACTACTTTGGAACTGTCCATTTTTTTGCCACCTTCCTATCTTGTTGATGTGCTTTACATTCTTGAATTTATATTCAATCTTTCTTCTATTTCCATGCTAACCTCATCACTGAATTGTTGTTTGATTTTTCAAAATCCTCATTGTTTCATTCAGGATTTGACATCTTGAAAGATGATTGTTTTAGCTGAAGTAAAAAAGGGTTATATATTCTCAATGATCATACAAAATCAATCAACTCCTCAGCTACATCTATCCTCACTAAACCAAGACTAGAATAGTCAACCACTAATAATTTTAATCCATGGCATTTAAGGCTAGGATATTTTTCAAATTTAGTTTTACGTATTCTTCATAAACAATTCCCTTTCATCTCATGTAAATCTTTCAATTTCACTGTGATGTATGTTATTTTGCTAAGCCAAAAAAATTGTCTTTTCTTATTAGTGCTACCAAATTCAATAAATCTCATTGTAGTTGATGATTACACAAGGCACGCTCAAATTTTCTTAATTAGGCATAAATTTAAAACTAGGCAACACTTGCAAGACTTTATTACTCTCAATGAAAACCAATTCAACACAACAATCTAAAAAATTAGATCAAACAATAGGGTTGAATTTTTTATGACATCTTATTTCTCATCCAAAGGTATCATCCACCAAACATCTTGCATTGAAACCCTTGAACAGAATAGTGTAGTTGAAAGAAAGTGCTAGCACATATCCAGTGTTGTTAGAGCCTCATTATTTCAAACAAAATTACTAAAGTTGTATTGGTCTTAAGTTGTTCTTTATGCTATGTACCTAATAAATAAAATGCTTGCCCTTGTGCTAGATAACAAAACACCCTTTGAGATGCTTTTCCAATAACCTATAGACCTCATAAACTTAAAAATATTTGTTTCTCTTTGTTATGCTTACACTTCCCTTAACCACAAGTCAAAATTTGACCCTAGAGCTAGAAAATGTGTATTCCTTGGTTTCAGATCTAGCACTAAAGGTTATGTGTTTCTTGGTCTTCAAAACAAAGAGATTTTTTCCACTAGACATGTCATTTTCTATGAATCCATTTTCCCTCTTCATTCTATTACAATAGAACCTCTTCCTAATCCTTCCCTTTCTCTTCTTCAAGAACACACAATCTTAGATTTTTCAGAACCAATGATATCTCAACCTCATGTTACTACTATTGCAACACCTCCATGACCTAAATAAGCACTCCAATCAATACCACAACACTTTAATAGAATTAGAAAACCACTAAATTACCTCTATGATTATTATTATTCCTTTCAGTCTTCAGCTCAATCATTAGTAAAAGTATACTTTACCCCTTTTCTTCTGTACTCTCGTATGACAAAATATTTATCTTTCATAAACATGTTATACTTTCTATTTCTACTCATACTAAACTCAAAATCTATTACCAAGCAATCAAACATGATTCTTGGGAAAAGGTAATGAAAGTTGAAATTAATGCTCTAGAATAACCAAACTTGAATAATGACTAAACTCCTCTTAGTGAACAACCTAGGGGATGAAAATAAGTTTACAAAATTAAATACAAAGTTGATGAGACAACTAAGCATTATACAGCATAGTTAGTAGCAAAAAGTTACATTTAAATTGAAGGCATTTACTACTTTGACACTTTCTTACTAGTTGCAAAGATAACTATGATTAGATTGTGTTTAGCATTAACCTGTGCAAATAATTGGTTCTTACACTAATTCAATATTAAAAATGCTTTCTTAAATGGCGATTAAGATGAAGAGATCTTTATGGTCTTGCCTCAAGGGTTTTCTTCCTTAAATCCTAATTTAGTTTGTAAATTGAGGAAACCATCATACGACTTGAAACCCTACACCAGGAAATGATTTTGTTAGCGGTTATTTTTCTTTTTTATTAGCGATTTTTAACCACTAACAATACAACCACCAACAAAATGATCAACCATTTGTTGTGGTTACAAAAAGCCTATCTTTATTGGCGGTTGTTAAATAACCGCCAACAAAAGGTCTGCCACTAACAAAAGTTAGACCTCTTGTTGGCAGTTATTTATTAACTGCTAATAAAAGATGAATAAAAGGCAATCTTTGTTGGTAGTTGTTAAATAATCGCCAACAAAGATTGACTTTTATTAGCGGTTTAACAATAACCGCCAACAAAGATCGCTTTTATTGGTGGTTTTAAATAGAACTTCTAACTTTTTTTTTAATTATCTAACTCTAGTTTATGCACTTCATTTTGTTTTTGTTCTATAATTCTGCTAGCCATCAATTATTAACTAACTCAAAACAACCAACCAAAAAAACTATTATAAAATAATCAAATAACAATTACAATAAATAAATCAAATGTTACTAAACAATATAAAACTAGTAGATATTAACATAAGTAGATTTCAATTAAATCAACAGACATTATTGGAACATATATTGAGACAACTTTTCCCTGGGTTCATTTATATGAGTATTAGAGTATTCTTTGCAATATGCATTTACGAAGTACTGCAAAATAAAATAACAATAATTTGAAGTTAGATGACTGTAATTTAGTCAAATTTTAGAAGTATTTTTTTAAAAGTAAGTTTATATTAAAAAAATACAGCAGTATAATAGTTTAAAAATAGAAATTTCTCAGGTCTTAAGCCCTCTTTTTGCAACAAATTATAAACTAATATCACCAAACACAATTTATAATAGCATATTACCAGCAACTGATACCATCATATAGTTAAATTTTATTACAGAAGAAAACATAGAGACAAGGAAAATCATCCAGTCACTTAAAGGAACTGAATTACATACCGTGGCTGGGATCGTTGACTATTTGTGTATGATGATATCTTTCATGAATCTCATCACGTAGTACCCACTGTAGCAACCCTAACTTCTAATAATTGTAATTAAGGTAAATACACAATTAATAATCATAAATCAGGGTTAAAAGTTATTACGACTAATTACATTTGAAAAATGCAGAGAAATTCGAACATTAATGTCATTAGAGTCATCAACCAAATAATTACAAGCATTCATATACATAAGAGAAACAAACCCTCATTTATAAGTCTTTGATTCTATTACCCATTAATTCCAACTCACAAAAATCTTCTACCAATGTTTCTAAGTCATCTTTTGAAGTTACCATAGAAAAAATCAAGGTTTCTAGGTTGTAATAAGAGTTTGGGACCATTAGTTATGGCTAAATGCTTTTGTGCCGTGACTAATTACTCTCGGCTTCACCCTTGTATCTTCACAGCTGCCGCAACGAGTTGGAGTTTCGTCGCGGCTAGCCTACATGGTGCCGCGACGAGGAGATCTCTTAGAGCATACCTCACTCACCTCTCGCTATTGGCCGTGGCCAATTCCCCCTTTCGTTGTGGCTAATTCCTCTTTAGAACGCCTAACACATTTTTACAAAAGTTCACCACGGCCAATTCCCATTTAGCCACAGCAAATTACCCTTTGGACGACTTCTAGTTTTGCCTATGACATTTCACTGTGGCTAATTCCACTTATCGCCACGGTGAATTGCTCTTTGGTACTCTCTCTGGGCAACTTTGCCTTTATTAGCTGTAGCTATTACTATTTTGGCCACGGCAAAATGCCTTCTGATCCTACCATTTTTAAAGCTTGTCTCATACACTCCAATTTTCTTCCTAGTGATACCCTAGGTACACTCTACCTTAAATTATGAGGCTTTAATGGCTTTCTCCTACCCAATTACCCAGCTTATCTATTGTTACCAATCCAAGTTTTAAGTGTTAATTCTTACTCATCCAACTACCATATATCAGCAAGTTCATGGGTTAATGACAGTAAGAATTTCATAAGCTACCAACAATTGTCATTCAAATATATATTCCATTAGAAATTTCATGCATCACTAGTCCAGGTCTACATCCAATGTATCACAGATTTAAACCATATCATAGATTTAACATAGTTCATAACGGAGGTTATAAGTTCATACATCCAATACCAAACTAAAATGAGGCCTAACTTTTCAATAGATACATTTTAAGTAATCAAAATACAGACACCTACACTTGGAACATGATTACATGATGATGCTATATAAAAGAATACAAAATTTAGCATCTACTTTATCTAAATCAGTCTAAGTGTAGCCTTCTCCATACATAGTCAGAGCTCATGGATTTTCATCCATTTGCTTGCCCTTATCCTTACCAGAAGAGCCTTCACTTGAACATATGATCCAATAAAACGGGGTGAGATACAAATCTCAGTGACCAAGGCAAATTCCATTCATATATTCCAGTTTAATTAACATATATGCATGATTTCATATAAGTATCAGATAATATACCAGCCATATTAGTAAATAAAATAATTAGGCTATCTATGATTACTATCACATACTAACAATCACAATTCCATATGTTAAAAGCCAATAACATCGGGAGAGGCCCGTCCACGGCACTTATTCTCCAATGAGTACAACTAAGACTCAGTGCATCTGGGGTCTGATCACAACTCGGTGTCCGATCAATGTACATGTATGAGTGGCAGCTGCACCACAGCTCTATCATGGACTCACAAGGTGTAAAGTCCCACATCGGCTGAAAGGAGCCTGTGGTTAGCCTATATAAGTGGGGGAGAATCTCTCCCTACCAAGGCGCGCTTTTCCTATGAGTTAAGCGGGAAGGGACAAATCCCAAGGAACTGGGAAGGTAGGGTCGAAGACCCACGAATCGAGAAGGAAGGGATAATAACTTGGTGGCTCTGTATGTGTGTTGGTATCAGAGCAATCCTTGCCCATGTGCGACCTGAGGAAGGGTTCGCCCTAAAAAGAGGGTGGATTGTGAAGTCCCACATTGGCTGGAAGGGGCCTATGATTAGCCTATATAAGTGGAAGAGAATCCCTCCCCACAAAGGCGCACTTTTCCCCTGAGTTAAGCACGAAAGGACAAATTCTAACGAATTGAGAAGGAAGGGTCAAAGACCCACAAACCGGGAAGGAAGAGACAATACCTTGGTGGTTCTGTATGTGTGTTAGTATCAGAGCAATCCTAGCGCATGTGTGACTCGAGGCTGGGTCAGCCCCAAAAGCGGGATGGATTGTAAAGTCCCATATCGGTTGGAAGGGGCATGTGGCTAGCCCATATAAGTAGAGGAGAATCTCTCCCCACCAAGGCGTATTTTTCCCGTGAGTTAAGCCGGAAAGGACAAATCCCAACAAACCGGGAAGGTAGGGTTGAAGACCCACGAACTGGGAAGGAAGAAATAATATCTTGGTGGCTCTGTATGTGTGTTGGTATCAGAGCAATCCTGACCCATGTGTGACCTGAGGACAGGTTGACCCCAAAAGAGGGGTGGGTTATAAAGTCCTACATCGGTTAGAAGGGGCCTGTGGCTAGCCCATATAAGTGGGGGAGAATCCCTCCCCACCAAGGTGCGCTTTTCCAATGAGTTAAGCTGGAAGAGACAAATCCCCACGAATAGGAAAGGAAGGGATAATACAGAGCCACCAAGGTATTGTTCCTTCCTTCCCAGTTCGTGGGTCTTCGACCCTACCTTCTCGATTCGTTGGGGATTTGTTCCTTCTCGCTTAACTCACGGGAAAAGTGCACCTTAGTGGGGAGGGATTCTCCCCCACTTATATGGGCTAGCCACAGGCCCCTTCCAGCCGATGTGGGACTTTATAATCAACACACATACAGAGCCACCAAGTTATTGTCCCTTCCTTCTCGATTCGTAGGTCTTCGATCCTGCCTTTCCGATTTGTTAGGATTTGTCCATTCCCGCTTAACTCACGTGAAAAGCAGGCCTTGGTGGGGAAGGACTCTCCCCTACTTATATGGGCTAGTCACAGGCCTCTTTCAGCCGATGTGAGACTTTATAATCCACCCCCCTTTTGGGGCTGACCCGTTCTTGGGTTGCACATGGGCCAAGATTGCTCTGATACCAACACACATACAAAGCCACCAAGGTATTGTCCATTCTTTCCCAGTTCATGGGTCTTCGACCCTGCCTTCTCGGTTTGTTGGGATTTGTCCCTTTCCACTTAACTCACGGGAAAAACACGCCTCGGTGGGGAGGGATTCTCCCCTACTTATATGGGCTAGCCACATGCCCCTTCCAACCAATGTGGGACTTTACATAAGGTCCAATGACATATAACAGATAGTCAACCAATTCATTTAGTACTCAAAATCATAATCATGCAGCAAATACAAAATTAAAATAGACATATGCATAAAATTAGCATGAACCCTGATTACCTAACTTCTAGACGAGTTAGGAAGCTAACAACAGTATCAAAATTCTCCTATAATCACAATATCAAAAAATCATCACTTTATATCAGCTCATTACTATCCCATTCATCATTTATAGTAATAATCCAATGCTCAAAAAATTAAATTACCAATAGTTACTGAAGGGACACCTACCTAATCACCAAGAGCCTCAACTTTCGGGTTTTGCCTTCCCTATACCAAAAATATCAAAATATCACTTCAAACCCTAAGAAGATTGGCACAAAATTAAAGCTCATACTATAAGTCTACTATGGGGGTCTTAAACTAGTGGAAAATACATCAAAATGAAGAGTTTATACTTACATAATAACACCCTTAGCCTCAACCTACGAAATTTCACCAAGAAAATCCCAAACAACCACATTTCAAATTTTTGGTATGGTAAAAATGCTCCAAATGAAAAACTAATTTAGTCAAAATAAAGAGAAAAAGAAGGGGATTAAGTTATATAACAAGTACCTTAGCTGATTTTGAACCTAAAAGTGAGAAATGGGGCCAAGAAGGTGGGAGAAAACTTAGCCTCTAATGGACCTCCGAAAATGTGTTTTGTGTTTCTTGTGGTTCTGCAGAATGAGAGATGGCTAAAGTGATTTTTAGGGTTTAAGTTGGGTCCTAAATGGATTATGGGTTAACACAAAGGCCCAAGTCTATATGAGTTTAGATTTTAAGTTGGTTTGGGCTGAGTTTCATAAGTTGGGTTATAGAATCTTATTTGGGTTATACCAAGTTTTAAGAGCTTAATTGATTTGTGTGTGCACAAGGGTTATTGGGCCAATTATAAGAGCTTATATAAGGCGAGTCTTGGACCTCTATCTCATTAAATCAGATTGGGCCCTCCCTAGGTGCTCTCTTGGGCCAAGTCTCACATTAAAATGTTGGGTTTGTACTTAAAATTATTAGGCCTCAATTAGTTTTTAACCATGGCTTACTTAATTTGATTTAGGCCTAGATGAGATTTCTAACCCAATTAAATCTTAAACTCATATTAATAATTTGTCTCTCCATAAATCTCATTCATATAACTTACCCAATTATCCTATATTAATTATTTTTAATTAACCCAAGTTTATGATTAATACCTCAATTAATTTTAGGGTGTTACACCCACAGTCTGTGTTGTTTGGTAGTTTTGGACATTGTAAAAACCTAATAAGAAACATATTAAATTTAGAAAATAATATGCTCAATAATTGCTTGAATATTAATAAATACATTTACTTTGTTCCATTTGTATAACGTGACGAGTGTTTTTTATTTTAGCACCTTAAGCCACGATTTACACGGAACATCACCACTGCTCTATCAAGTAAGTGGAAAAAAACTTAACATAAAAAGTCATTTTGAATGCATATATTTATTGATTAAATAACTTTTGCATCTACTCACAGTTCATTGAATCACCATTCAAAGGATCAATGTAATATATCTTTGGAGCATATAGATTGATGACAATCAACATTCAGTGTGCCCTAGGACAATGAACCAGCGTTAATAAATTCCAATTAAATAGTTGATATTCAAATTACATATAATTGAAAAGTTTAGCACTAAGTGACTCATTCTTGTATGTAAGGGGCCAAGAATAACATCTCATTCTCGACTCTTGCAACAAACAGATTTGCTACTTGTTGTAATTGATTTGTAAGCTGGTTATGCAACATCTATAGAGAAAAAGTAACAATGTTATGGGGATTGATAAACACGAACCTCCTTGTAATGTTGCCAGGGACCAAGAATGTATGGTACAAGTACCTGAGATGAAGAAACCAATGGATTATTGATAAACTGATATGAACATAGTAAAGAATAGTTTATATACAATAGATAAAGCACCTAATACATAAATTAATAGTAGTGGCCCCTATCATTTCACGTTGGAGGATCTCATTTATGACTTCCATTGTAAGTACATCATGTGTTTCTTTATTGTAAATCTCTTTATCAAAATTTACAATTTTTATGTTATCATCTCTTAGCATTTGTTTTGCTAATGCTTCAAAAGCCAATCTGTATTTGTTTGAAACTTAAGGGTTGAGCTTTGGCTTTGATGGTGCAATTATTGATTCTTTGCTAAGTCCTGACACTTTTAAGTGTTTCCCCTTAGACTGTGCAACAAAGTGAGTAAGTTTAATTTAGAATCAATAAAGAATTATAAGAAAGTGAACTGTAAGAAAGTGTTAACTAACAAACCTGTCTTAATGGAGCTATTGTAATTAGATTGATGGGCCACGCAAATGAAGCTCCTCATTGCTTGTCCTACCGTTCTTGTGTTCTTGATAAGAACAAGTAATTCAGCATTTTCTTCCATAAAGATATAAACTGCTACTCTCGTGTGGTAGGTAGGTAATATTGCATTATGAAGTGTGTCTCCTGTAATGTTATACATATGACCCTCTGCAACCACGTGACGAGTAGGGGTGTCTAACCATAATAGATAGTTAGCTTCGCCCTAGACAAATCATAACAAAAGAAATTATTGATGAGTAAGGAAAGCACTTACCTATTAACTTAGTTAACGAAAGCAATTACCTCAGAAGGATGCTGAGATGAAAGTGTACAGTTATCTTTACCACTGAGACTAACTTTCGCTACTTGTATCCCCATCATCTGCATCTTGATCAAATTTTTAATAAGGCATCATTGATCCTCTAGTTGCTTTCTTAACTCAGATTGCTCTTGTTCTTGTCTCTCCACCTTCTCTTTCAACTCGACAATCTCAGTTGAAGAATGTAACTTCAAGCGCTTTTGTCTCCTAAAATAGTCTCTTTGACTAACATCAAAGTCGACACACCTAACACGATTAGGGTGCTCCAGGACACCAAGTGCTTTGCCCAATATATCATCACCCTCTGAGAGCACATAGCTTTTTGGGAGGGTCTGTGATAAGGCATCCTATGACACATAAATTAAAAAGCAAATGTTATTGAAAGCAAAAAAATGAAATAGACTAATTGAAATTTTTTATAATCAATTAACACTTACACATTTGTTCTAAACTTCAAGGACCCGCTCATTGTTAATTTTGCCTGCTTTATTAACTTGAGTTATCTTCCAGAGAATGTAATGGGATACTGAGCTAACTTTTGATCCCTCTACTTGATCTGTGTATTAGGACAAAAAATCAGTGTGTAAATATTACATCATATTATATATTCATAAATAGATAACATATATATTCACATACCATTTGTTGTTCAAGGTCTGAGTATCCCAATTGGTTTTTCCTGTACGAGTATTGAATATTCTTTGCTCTTTCTTGATTATCCTGACTTAATTTATATGAAAAGACATAATAATATAATCCATACATATTGTTGCATACTAAAATGAACAACTATGTATTATAGAATACAATTATCTAAAAAGACTCCTTTTGTTGTTAGCCAGTAAATGTATCCTAAGCCTCCTAAGTTATCATAACTTGAAATAATTTAGGAGGATGATAATAAATATTCCCATAAGCATCTCTCGAGAATCTACTACTGAATATGCAGCGGAATGATTGTAATTCCTTGTCGGCTATCCTAAGTACAAACCTCATTTGACTTTAATCAATATCAAAAGACATTTGCAAACTAACATAATCAATTTGTTAGAGCATGTATATATAAGAAACAACATAATGCTTGTGGCTAAATATGTTACCACTATTTCATCCCAAATGACGTTCTTGGTGGCATTGTCAACCCTTCGTCAATCACTTACAATAATGGACACATTCATACAAGCCACAACTTTGATATAGCTTACTGATTTTTTTATTATTTTTCTTAATTGGTTGATTCTTAGCATTCCACTAAACCTCGAATTTCTTGCTTGGGTTACCTCTTTTAGAATGGTTAAACCTCGTTTAATTTGGTTTATCTCCTTCATCACATCATTTGGAACATTGTGATAACCACCTGGAAAAGCCATTCACCTACAATGAAATTCAAACACATAATTTAGAAGAATAAGCAAAATTAATTTTGAGATTAAAAGCAACAATATTTAAAAAATTCAATGGGACATATAAAGAAATTAAAGAATAAAATGAAGCATACGTATTTAAGACAATCTTTTCCTTTTTCTCGCTTGATTTAGACTTCTTTACCCCTTCTTTAAAATCTAGATACCCTATTTATGGTCATCTCTCATATACAAGACATCATCTTCAATGAAATTACTTTCAAGTGATGTCTCCTAAAAGGGATCATTCTCAACATCGGTATGTTGACCGTGTTAAACATAATCTTTGTCCTCATGTATTTTGTTTGTCAACAAAACAATGAACCACTTCTTACTACTAGGATCAGGGACATAGAACACTTGTTAAGTTTGGGATGCAAAAATAAAAGGTTCATCTTTGTATCTTATTTTATTAAGACCACTTAGATAAACCCTGACTCATTAATCTGAAGGCCATTCTTGTTGTCAACCCATTTACAATCAAAGACCATCACCCGAAACAAAATGTAGTCCAACTCCCATATGCGTTTAATTATCCCAAAGTGTGACATGTTCGTATAAATAGAGTTTTTATCTTTAGCATTAGAAATATGCATAGATTGAGTTATAAGAGTTACATCACTATTTTGCATTGTACTCTGATCATCTTGTGCTTTTGTATAGAAAATGTAGCCATTGATGAAATAACCGGTGTAAGAGAGGACATGTAGGCTTGGACCTCTTGCTAACTATCTTAATTTTTTAGAAATTGCACTAGGATTCATATCTAACTTTAAGAAAATGTGATTTCTGAAACAATCTATAAAAAGTCAGTTATGCTCTTTTAATATCTAACTTTCATTCCTTTTGGGGTTCAAACTTCTAAGTATCTCCTTGTGCTTCCACATATATGGCTCAATCTCATTAGAGTTATGCAAAACATATAAGTATGCTTGCTCCCACTCTGTACTTGTGATGCTAACTATTTCATTTCCCATAATCCCTTCTCCATAAATTCTTCCCATGTGTCAAGATATCGAAAGTCCAATATTATCAACATTAGATAAGTATTCGGTAGAGAATTTAACAACTTCTTCGACTATGTATCGTTCAACAATGCAACCCTCTGGTCGACTTCAATTTTTAACAAACCCTTTTAATATCTTTATGTAACGCTCAATTGGATACATTCATTTCAAATAAGTTGGGTCACACATCTATGTCTCCCTAACCAAATGAACAGTTAGGTGAACTATCATGTCAAAGAACGAAGGTGGGAAATACATCTCAAACTCACACAAAGTGATCACAATTTGTCTTTGCAACATTGACAATTTTGCAAGGTCAATCACTTTGCTGCAAATAGACTTGAAGAAGAAACATAATTTAGTGATTGTTCCTTACACCTTTTTAGGCAAAATGGAATGTAGAGCCATCAGAATCAAATGCTCCATTAAAATATGGCAATTATAAGACTGAAGACCCTTTAACTTTAGATATTTCATTAATACAAGGCTTTTAATATTTGAAGAATACCCTTTCGAAATCTTAACTCTATCAAGAAATTCATAAAAAGAAAAATTTTTCTTTCCTAGATAGAGTATATGCTGCTAGAGGTAGATAAGTACGACGTCCTTCCTTCATCGGTGCTAATTCTCTTCTTATTCCCAAAGTAACTAAGTCCAACCTCGCCTTGATCCCATCTTTGGTTTTCTTGGCTCATTGAGTAATGTACCAATTATACTGTCACATATATTTTTCTCGATATGTATCACATCAAGGAAATGTCTCACAAACAAGGACTTCCAATATGGTAGTTCAAAGAAAATAGACCTTTTCTTTCACCCACTTGTCCCAAGGTGTCTTACAAAAGGTTTGCCAAAATTACTATCCAAATCCTTTACCTTTTCATACAGTTGCTCACTAGTCAACGAAAAAGGTGCATTACCTTCCTCTATCATCCTATTGAAAGTTTTTCTCTACCACTGGTAATAATGTCTTAGAGGCAAAAATCTTCGATGCTTGAGGAAGACATTCTTCATACAATGTTCTAATCACATGGAATGTGTGCCCTCCTCTCAAATAGGTCATTCGTAATGTCCTTTAATACTATATCATGATAAATTATCAAACGTTGAAAAGTCGTTGATTGTCCTAAATAACATAGCTCACAAGTTGAATATTTCCTCTTTATACCCATCATATATCTCCACTCCCGTCTCCCACATTAATTTCAAATCTTCAATTAGAGGAGTCAAATATACGTTAATATCATTTTCAAGTTGCTTGGGCCTAAAAATTAACATAAACAACATCATATACTTGCGCTTCATGCATAACCATGAAGGTAAGTTATAAATCACCAAAATTATCGGCCATTTACTATAGATACTACTTTGGACACCTTATGGGTTCATTCCATTAATAACCAATGCAAGGTGCATGTTTTTGTCTTCTTGCTCGAAGTCAGGGTACTCATGATCAATTTTTTTTTTCATTGAGGAGAGTCTGCAGGATGTCGAAGCTTGCTATCTTAAATCCTTTTATCCACATGCCATGTCAAGTGTTTTGTATCTTTTTGCACTACTGTACATGCGTTTAAATCTAGGTATGATGGGAAAATGCCATACCACCTTCACCAAACTTGATTCTTTCTTGTTTTATTTAGAGGCATTACATTTCAGACACTTTGCTAATGATGCATATTCATTCCAAAATAAAATGCAATCATTAGGACAAGTATGTATTCTCTCATAACTCATGCTAATAGAGCATATCATTTGTTTAGCCTCATATGTTCAGTTAGGAAGCTCATTATCCTCTGATAACATATTTTTCAAAAGTGTAAGCAATTCTTTAAAGCTCTTATCACTCCATCCATTGCCTACTTTCAAGTTGTACAATTTCAACACTGCTAACAATCTTGTGAATTTAGTACAGCCAGAATACAATGGCTTTTCTGCATTACTTTTCAACATCTTAAACATTTTAGGACAATTTTAAAGATCCATTTCAACCACATTTGCCACCTCTTCAAGGTGATCAGCCTCGTATGTACCTATGTCGAAATCGTTTTAGGCACAACTTCTACAATACTCCCAGTTACTATACTTACCCTTTGTCTTGCCATGCTTTGTCCAACAACTTTGGTTAATCCCATTACACACTAAATGATCTTCCAACTCAGATGCACTAATTTGCTTCATATGGTAGCAATTCAAACAAGGGCATATAATTTTACTAGAGTCTTTTACATATTCAACTACAAACCTAATAAAATCTTTCACTCCATCTTCATATTCTCCAAACAGACGATTAGCAAATAACCATTTTCAATCTATACCTTTTTGATCTAACAATAACCAATTTAAGAGAAATATGATTAGTGACTCTTAATTTGATTGGATTCCTACCTATTATTCTACTAAATATAATCCTATTATACTCTATTTAATTATTCTTTTGTTGCAATTTATATCTTAAAGAAAAACTGTAGCATAACAATATAAAAATGGAAGTTTTTCAAGCCTTGAGCCCTCTCTTCAAAGTAAAAGAAAATAATATTCCAGCAGTCTATAATCAAAGAACAATGACAAAACAATTTTTCTTTTCTTTTATGTAAGTTATAACTCAGCTATATTATATTTTGTACATTTTACCATACCAAAAAATTATTTTGTAAATATTGTCTTAATATGTCACAAAAAAAAATAGTTTCAAAAAAAATAAAACACAAATGCAAAGATAGAGGAATGGAGGATGGGAACCCAAAATGGAGAAAACAACCACCACTTAATTTGTTCAAAGAAAAAATACATTAATTAAAACAAATTAATTTTGCAAAAAATAAAAATAAAAATAAAAATAAAAATAAAAATAAAAATAAAAAATGGAATGAACTTACAAGAAAATGGAATGAGAGATTCAGAGAGAAAGAGCAATGCAAAAAATGGAGGGCGAATGGAGTAGATTCAATAAAGATTTTGAATAGGAGGTGGGCAGACGGTGGTGGAACGGAAATGCTGGACGGTCATGGCAAAGCTATTGGGCGAAACTCAGGAGGAGCTCTCGAACAAAATGTTGGATGCGATAGATGTTGTAACTAGTGAACATGGGACAATGACGAGTTGACGTGGGATGACAGATGCTGCAACGGTGGCGTATGGATAAGCAATGGACAGCGACACGTAAATGGATGGACAGCATGGCATTAACGGAATGAAGATGGTGCACAAGCGATGGAGCCTTCATGGTAGAGAGTTTGCATGCAGTTTCAAGAAGAAAAGAGGAAGTAAGGGGATGGATACGAAAAAGTTTAAGGGGATTTTAAAATGCAAATAGTTGGCGGTTTTTTATGATACTGCCAACTAAAAGGGGATACATTGGTAGTTGACTGTGAATCGCCAACAATACTCTTGGCCTATGTTGGTGGTTCTCTAGGAACTACCAATAAAAGAAATATTATTGTTGGTGGTTCCTATGAACTGCTAACATAGGCCATATTTGTTGGCAGTTTGTAAAAATCACTAATAAAAGGCAATTTTTCAACAAAGTTTTTTTAATTTTTTTTATTGGCTGTTATTGTAAACTACCAACTATACTTAACTTTTGTTGGCGGTTTTATAGAAATTGCCAACAAATGTGTGACAACAAACTTTATTTTTGTGGTAGTGAGACAAGCTAGCAAACAATGGTTTTAAAATTGTCCAATACACTTGTCTCTTATGGCTACACCCAATCAAAGTTTGATTATTCTCTTTTTATTAGAAGCATTGATAGTTCATTTATTACTTTTTGGGTCTATGTAGATAATGCTATTTTGGTAAGTAATGATTTTAATGAAATACAAAGAGTAAACTCCCTCATTGACAGTTCCTTCAAAATCAAGGATTTGGGAAATCTTAATTTTTTTCTTGGCCTCGAGGTTGCACTTAGCAAACATGGAATCTCATTGCGTCAACATAAATTTGCCTTAGAGATATTCTTATACATTGGTTTTCTAGGTTCTAAGCCCATAACACTAATGGATAGTGCCATTAAGTTATCTAAGGATATTAGCACTTTGTTAGAAGATGCTTCTAAATACAAAAAGGCTTGTGAAGGCTTGTTTACCTAACAACTGCAAGACCATGCATCTCTTTTGCTGCTCAGTAACTTAGTCAATTTCTCTTTACTCCTTCCATTGTCCATTTACAAGGTATCGACTAAGTTCTTAGATAGATGAAAGCATTTCTTAATGAAGGGCTTATATTTCCTTTTACCTTTAATCTTCAACTTAAAAGGTTTAGTGACTCTAATTAGGCAAGATGTCTAAACTCACAACAATTAATGACAAGTTTATGCATTTTCTTGGATAAAACTTTGATTTCATGGAAATCTAAGAAACAAAGCACTATTGACAATCTTCTAAGGCTAAATATAAAGCCTATAGTTCTACTACTTGTAAACTACAATGGTTAATATACCTTCTTAATAATCTTCATATTCTTCACTTGAAAGCTACTCTGCTCTACTATACTATGATAGCCAATTTTCCCTTCACATTATAGCTAATCCTACATTCCATGAAAGAACCAAACACATTGAGCTTAGTTGTCATTTAGTTTGAGGGAAAATACAAGCTAGTGTCATTCATCTTTTACCACTTCTTCTACAAATCAATTAGTGAACATATACACTAAACCTCTTGTATCTACTCCTTTTAGCACATTGCTATCTAAGCTAGGCATGTATAATATACATTCTCTAGCTTCTTGGAGGGTAATAAAGGATAAAAAAATGGGTGAATTTTTCATTAGCCTTATTTATCAAAGTTAATTTTTTTGTTAGACACTAGTTGTTAGTTGTTAATTTTGTTAAAGGTTAATTGTTTACTTTTCCAATTACTTGCTTCTTGTATATATATGTATAATCTTTTTAGCAATAAACAAAAGCTTCGTTTTCCCTGTAACTTGTGATAGTTTTGTTTCATAAAGGTGGTTAAATCATGAAGAATGCATATTCAAGTCGAATGAAAAACAATGCCAACATTTGATAGTGGTTTAAGGGCCAACTTGAGACTTTGGCCTGTTATGGGTTCTTGTTTGCAAACTATTGTAGGTCAAGTTTCCAAAGGGCGATAAGAATATCCTTGAGAATGGAGGAGAGTGAAAGAAAGATTTCTTAAGATAGGCTCATTAAAATTGTTTAAATTTATTTTTCTTGTAAATTTTCTTAGATACCTACAACATTTTTTTTTGTTTTATATGAAATAATAGGAGTATTTATATCCAACTAGAATTGTGAAGATTGTTAATATCCATATGAATAATTGAACACACACACACAAGATTATTTAAAAATGTTTACATTTATTTTTCTTGTAAATTTTCTTAGATACCTACAATATTTTTTTGTTTTATATGAAATAATAGGAGTATTTATATGTAACTAGAATTGTGAAGATTGTTAATATCCATACAATTAATTGAACACACACACACACGTATAAAAAAGTGAAGAAGTGATTTTGTATGAGAAGTAAAAAAGAATAGTTAAAATAAATGCAAAAATGATCTTAAATATATCCTTGAGAAAAAGGGAGAGTGAAAGGAAGATTTCTTAAGATAGGCTCATTTTGAATAAAAAAATGTTCAAATTTATTTTTCTTGTAAGTTTTCTTAAATACACATAACATTTTTTTTGTTTTATATGAAATAATAGGAGTATTTATATCCAACTAGAATTATGGAGATTGTTAATCTCCATAAAATTAATTGAACATTCACTCACACACAAACACACACAAGTGAAGAAGTGATTTTGTATGAGAAGTAAAAAGAATAGTCAAAATAAATGCAAAAATGATCTTAAATGTATAATAATATCTTTCATTTTGCATTAATTAAGTTTTTAACAACAATCTTTACTATCAATTTGTAATATAATATTGATTACAATTATTCCTTTCACCTTTTATGTATGAATCTTTTATTTCTTTCTTTATAATGGAGAAAGCAAGAGTTAACCCAAAAAGAAAAAGCAACAATATTTATATATTATTTTCTATGTTTCCCTTGTAATATCTATAGTACTAAAAGTTATATTTAGAACTTATTGTATTTGCCATTTAACATAGCCTAAGTGATAAAGGTAAAGTTGAAATATAAATAGTATCAAGGATTAAAATCTTTCAACATACCTGTTGGGTGATTTTTATCAAAATTTCTATCAATTAATCGGTTTGGAGAGTGGATTGTGGAGATGAGACATGACTCTTTAAAGACAAGTCTTCCTAAGACCTAAATGCAACTAAGCCTAGGTAAAAAGAAGCTCTGAATGATAATAAATTGAAAAGGATGGAGATAAATGAAATTGGGGATGAGAAATATATTGCTTCAAATTTATTAAATATTGGTATAAACTTAATCAATAATGAACAATGACAACAAAACTTCAGAGAAACTAACAACACCTCTAATAATGGGCTAGTTACAACAGCAAAAATGTTAGAAATAGAGGGCATAAAATGAGTAAATGAAGCAATAAATAAAAGTTGAAAATAAAGGTACATAAAATAAAGATAAAAGTAAGTTGTTGAATAGTTTCTTGTGTGATTTAACTATGTATCTTGTGTTATGATCTTTTTTCTCCTTTTATAGAGAGTTCCTTAATTAGTAATTGCTCCCTATGATAGGCCATTATTCGTATTTTATGCCTTTATTAACTTCATAACCTCCACTATCTTGATAGTGGATTTCTCAGCTAGTAATTACTCCCTATGATACCATCATCCATATTTTATACCTTCATTAACTTCATGGCCTTTTTCATGCTTAAAGTAGAATGTTTTGAATGAGAAATATGCTAAAATTGGATAAGCCCACATTCTCCTTCTTTTTGGCTACTTAACTATTAAGTTTTTAGCTAATTTGGTTGACCCCTCACCTAAGCAGTCAATACCTCAGCTAGGTAGTCATAATTGTGGCTAGACTCTCAGCTAATTAGCCAATCTTAGAATGGACTAAATTATTATTATTTTAATGCTAACATATTACCTGTTCACACCTTTCAACATGAGCTTGTTTAAGTAAGGATAATGAGAGGCACATGATATTTTTGTTGGTATAGCTTGACACTGGTTTGTCTTTGCCTTGGGTTTTGAATTTTGTCTTTCAATGATAAGGATATAGGCAACCAAATGGTAACTAACACCATGTTATCTAAGGCTACCCTTGAGAATAGATTAGTCGCTACAGCCATATCTTTCTCAACCATCTTAAAACATTCTTTAAGCGCCTCTTGAATGGCATTATGGAACATCATACAATTGTTAGTTGTATGACTGTAGAAATTATACCATTTGCAATACTTCTTTCTCTTAAAATCCTTAGTTGAGAGAATTTTATAGTTGTATGGTAGATTGATGTACTTATACTTTGCCACCTAAAATCTTAACTATACTTATGTTAGTCACTTCAAACTCTTTTTCTTCATTTAACTCAGTAATTGTTATTAGCTTCTCTTTGGCCTTAATGATAGAACTCACAAAAAGCCCTTTTGGAGTCATATTTGCTCCTCTATGCTCTTTCTCCTCAATAACTTGCTCCATTTTAGAAGCCTTTGTGGCTAAATCAATTAGATTGGAATAATCTTGTATGATCAACATTTTTCTTAAGGTCACCATTTGTCTCACAGTCATTCTTGCTACTTTAATATCTGGCAATTGCATATTACCTTGCTTTTCATTCTTTTAAATCTTTTAACAAATTCTTTAACTAGCTTATATGCTTTTTACTTCAATGCCAAAACATTTGAGATAGTGACTTCAACTTGGGCCCTATAAAAATGCTTATGGAATAACTATTCCATCTTTTATCACTGAGTTGGGTACTAGGTGAATGCATTACAGGTCAAAGATAGACGAGAAAATTATAGTTTGTAGAACTTTTTTTGGTTGACTTCTTCATATTGAGTTGAAGAACAACCAATGTGTTTTTTATTGTTGACTGATCATTTTTGCTTGAAAAAGTGGAAAAATCAGGCGTTTTGAAGTTTGTCGACAATGGTATGACCTTGTCTACCTACTTGGATATAGTTTCTTGTAAATTGACTTGTCTCTCTTCTTAGGTATGAGTCCAAAATGCTTTTTCATAACCTCTGCCAACATATCTGGATCCATCTTAGTTGTATTTTACTTGTCAACTAGCCTATAATATAGTATGGCTTGCATTTAGGCGTAAGAGCCCTATGGAGGTGTCACCATTACTAGCGCAACAAGCTATTATTCAAGCATGTAGATTAAGATATTTAGTTAAGGCGAACCAGGTACAATCATCAATAGTGGATGTCAACTTGCAACCATAATCACAAGCATCAATTGTCAAGTTCTAGCTACAGCTATAGGCGTCAGCTATTGGTTTTTAGCCATGGTTGCAGGGATTGGTTGTCAAGTTTCAACTACAGTTATAGGTGTTAGCTATTGAATTCTAGCTTCAGCCATAAGCATCAACTAGTGGATTCTAGCCACAGTCACTAGCATCGGTTGTTGAATTTCAGCTATAGCCACATGTGCTAGTTGTTGAATCTTGATTATAGTTGCAGGTGTTAATTAATATTTTTGGCTACAACTATAGGTGCCAACTGATAAATTTTGCTTGGAGGCCCATGTATTAGCTGATGAATTCTAGCTAGAGTTTCACGTATTAGTTAGTGACTTTTAGCTATGATCGTAAGTATCGGCTAATGAATTTGGATTACAGTTATAGGTGTCAAATGATGAATTCTAAGTACAAATGTAGGTGATGGCCAATGATTTTTTGGCTATGGATGCATGTCTCAGTTGATGAATTATAGTTACTTGAAAGCCAAGAGTTGTTGTAATATTAAATGGTTGCCCCTACCAATTGATAGAACTTGCCCTCCCAAGCTACCTTGCAGTTGCTTTTTTTTTTGGCTCGCTATAGAGTTTGTTAACCATAATATGCTTCATAATTTCAGTAAATGTGGCAAACATTGTTGGCATAGACTCTTATATTCCATCATATCGTATTTTTAATGATTGTATTGTGATTGTTGTAGATGCGGATGATCTAGAGTGGTCCTTAACTCTAGTACTTGTTCTGGTAGTTCCCTCAAGAATATGAAGGGTATCTTATGTAGCCATATTTTGTCAAATAAGTAGTTGTTTAACCACCTATAGCCTTTAGACATATTCTAATATTCAAAACCTATGTGGTCTTACTAGATGTGCCAACTTTTATGTGCTTGAGATTTTTATTAAAATTCCTATTAGTTGATTGATTAAGAGCAAATAGCTATATAAAGAAATCTCAAATAACTCCTTTTAGTCCCTATTTCATGAATGGATTTTGGAGACAAAATACAACTCTCCAAGGACAGGTCCTCTTAGGTTTTAAACATAATTAAACCTAGGTAAAAAGAGGTTCTAAATGGGAATAATTGAAAAGGATTGAGATAAATAAAATTGGGGACTAGAAATATATTGTTTCAAAATGATTAAATATTAGTACAAACTCAAGCAATAATGAATGATAGCAAACTAGTAATAACTTTGATAATGGCTAGAAATAGTGATAAAATGTTGGAAATAAAGGGTATAAAGTGAATAAATAAAGCTAGAAACAAAGGTTGGAAAATAAAGATGTGAATAGTAAGATAAAAATAGCTTGTTAAATAATTTTTTATGTGATGTGACCATGTGTCTTGTGCTATAGTCCTTCTTCTCCTTTTATAAAAGCTTCCTTAGTTAGTAACCAATGGCCATGATAAGTCATCATCTATATTTTATGTCTCCACTAATTTCATGGCCTCTACTAAGTTGATAGTGGCTTCCTTAGTTGGTAATTGCTCCCTATGATAGATCATCATTCATATTTTATGCTTTTACTAACTTCATGTCCTTTTTTATGCTTAAAAAGAATGATTTGAATGAAAAACATTCTAAAATCAGTTAAGCTTAGGTGTTCCTTTTTTCATACTACATAACTATCAAATTCTTAGCTAATTTGTTCAAGCTCTTGACTGGGCAATTGCAAACCATGTTAGGCTCTTCAGCTAGACAACTGCAATTTCAACTACGCTCTTAGCTAATTAGTTAGTTGTAGTCTCAACTAAATATTTGTTTTTTAGCATTGACAATATCAAAAATAGAAAAAAAGCTAATGGTACTTAAAATAACATTTATAATGCTACATTGCATCGACCTTTTTTACAATTACTCTTTGTATTATTGTCTGGCTCTGTATTTGAAAATTTTATAGAAGATTTTAATATGGTGTACTTATATTGAGAGAAATATTTATTGATATATACTTACGTGCGTATTTTTAAAAAAACAAGAAGAAAAACGTGCCAAATGCATAAACTAACCGAAAATATATAAGCTTTAGCTTCAAGCTTTCAGCTTTAAGCATATTGATGAAATGAGTACTACAACCACGCATGAAAGAAGTTGCTGTCCCATCCTGATTAAGGGACCCAAAAGGACGGTTATAATTAACTTCTCCTTAAAACCTAATTGTACGTTTTGTCTGTGCAATGCATATGATCACAACAACACAATTAATTTAGGAAACGATTTATCACTTCGTGATTCTCGCGATAGACATGGATTTAACTTAATCTTGATAATATAAACGTTTAAATAATTTATAAGAAATCTTAATTTTAATTTTTCCTGTGATGATAATTAATGAAGAAAACAAATATGTGAAGTTTAATGCTTGGTGACGGGAACTTCCATAGGATTATCAAATATGAGTCCTTCTAAAAATGAGTAATATATTTTTTTTCCTTAGAAGTATCATGGAAGGAGAATTTTTTGTGTAAATTGAATGCACATATATTAAACAACTGATATTTATATTGTTCGACAAACTTTACATATTCAGAGTAAACTCTAGTCATAGGGTTCATTTCCACTTACCTTCTATTTGATTTGCTACGACTTGAGCTTTTTTATTTAAATATAATTTAAGTAATATTTATTATATTTTTATAATAATGATTCATTCTATTAGATTATTATTTTAAACATCAAATCACTTTTTAAAAATAAAAAATATACAAATTAATTTTTATTTCACTTGCTCATATTTTATATAATTTTTTATATTATCTAATCAAATACACTATAATATTACAATTTTTTTTAATAATAAAGATGAACATGAACATGTCGGTGAGTGATTGTTAGTAAGAGCTGACACGTGTTAGAATTGAGTTATGATTAGTGGAGTGAAGGAGGAGGAGGAAGAGTGAATGGTGAGGTAGTTATACCAGCAACGTTGCATCCTTCAAAACGGAAGGAATTGTTTGGCAACATGTATTTCAAAGACGCTCATGATTCCACAATTTTGGTAATGCCTCAATGGTTGGGATGATTCATTAGCTTTTGTAATCTCTTTTTTAGCCCAACCAAGTCATTCGTGAAAGCAGATTTAAATGCCTTCAAGTTGTTTCTCTTCGTTCTTAAATAAGCATCCTATAATTGGTGAACATTGTTAGCATAAATCACTCGCACAAACTATATTTATAATTTGTGTCAGATATAGTTTAATCTATAAGAAGATATCATTTTTTATTGGCTTTATTTTTAATAATAATTATATTTTTATTTAGTCTCATATAAGGACGGACCCACATTATAAGATATAAGAATAGTTATCTTATAAAAAAAATTATATATTATATATATGTATATAATATTATTGTCCCTCTTAAAATTTTTAATATACTGCTTTTAATTTTTAAAGTCTCCAACACGTATTTTTAAAAATATAATTGTCCTTGATATTAAAATTTTTAATAATTATTAATGTTTGTGTTAAGTACATATAAATTTTGCCCTTCTAATGCTACTTTTCCGTTTCGTCCTGATTCTCGTACGCAAGTTATTGAATATGATTTATAGTGTATGTGAAAAAAAAATGATTTAGTTGTGATGATCACTATGATCATTTATAACCATTTTTTAATATAACTTTTAGAATAAAGTACAGCTTGCCATCTAGTGATTTGGTTAATTTGCTATCAATTATCTTGTGACTTTAAAAGTTTATACTTACACCATTAACACTTTACTACTCTGTATAAAAATAAAAAAAAGAAAAAATTTGTGTTCAATTTGAAAGAGAAAAAAAGTCCGAGTGACATGCATTTTCGTTCAATTTTCTATAGAAAAATACTGAAGAATAATAAAGGTTAATGACGAATTACAAAATATTCGAACGCAAAATTTCAAATTACAGAATAATCAATTACAAATGGATTAAATCACTTAAAAATAAATTATATTTTACCTTAATTTTTATACTTGTCTGTATATGATCGTGTACAAAAAGTTGTAACAAATACGCAGTGTTGCCTGCCTCAGTATATGCCCACCTTGAGTAATGATTGTATTGTAGGGAAAAAGGCAACGACGGGGTCCACTACAACTTTGATAACACATTAGAAAAAATTACATTTCAAAATTTTAAATTAAAAATATTTACATTAACAGATTTTAAAATTTTAAATTATGCCAAATAATTTTAATTTAAAATCTTGAATCGAAATTTTTAGTTTTAAAATAATTTTTAAATTTAAACTTTTTTAATATAAATATATTCTTAATTATAATTTTCTCGCAACATTATGCTTCTCTTGCGCGCAATTCTGGTCTCATCACACGTGTAAGCCACTGTCACTTAACTGAGCCCACGTTGATTTTTTTTTTTCTCATTCCTCCATACACTATGTGTACAGAACTGAGTGTCTGCTTTCTTATATATTCTCATTATTATTATTATTATTATTATTATTATTATTGGTATAAGCATTCCCTCTTTTAGATCAAAAGCTCTCACACTTCAGCCTATTTTGTATTTCTATTCTCAAATTTATTTTTTTTATTTTTGCACAATTATATTTCTTTTTTATATTTTGTACGTCAAATATGTTTTAAAAATGAGAGTTTAATTATTAGGGGACAGTCCATGTTCCTCCGTTAAAGGTCCACGTTTAGGTCCTTCTGCCTAACTTATTCCATTTCGATTTAACTTTTTTTTTAAGTACTCGTAAAATTGAAGAAACATCACCTTTTTTATTTCTATTTTTCTCTAATTTAATGACATAAAATACTTTTAGAAGATTCCCATTTCCCTCTCCTTTCTATTTATTCTGATCATCCTTCTAAAATCTATATACAACGGTCAATCTGCTCCACCTTCTTCCTTTATTTTCCCATTTAAAAACCATGAAATTACAATTATATATATATAAGAAAAATTATATGTTCAGTCCTTATAATTTATTTAATTTTTAATTTATTCTTTATAATTTAAAAATTGATTATTTAGTCCTTACATTCTACAAATTTTTCAGTTTATAGTATCAACAATTAAATTTTGTTAATATTTTGTTAAATTTCATTAATATAACTAACTATGTATTATCTTAATACTTTAAATATATATAATTTATGCTAATAAAAAAGATAAAAATATAAATAATAATAATGTAAAATTAATTCACATATATAGTAAAATATTGAAAAAATATAAAAATAATGATTAAATTAAAAATATTTAAACTAAAAGAAATTAATTATAAAATTTTAAATTATAAAAATAAAATTAAAAATTAAGTGAAACTCTAAGGATAACAAGTATAATTATATATATATATATATATAATATTGATGAGTCTATGTTACATTAATATCATCGCTGATCACATTAATGACGTGTGTGAAATTTTCTTTTAATCTTATACTTACATTTATCAAACACATAAAAGAAAAAAGAAAAAAAAAAGATATTTTACGATTCATATATATATTTTACCAAATCGTAGGGCATGACACGATACGTCTACATCATAAACATAATTTACTATAGTAGAATATTATGAGAAAGGTCTTCGCATATATATATATATATATATATTACGTCAAATCATGAAAATTTTCATTCATAACAAAAATGCCGTTCATGGAATTGAAGAATTCAACAGGTTAACAAGCGTAGGCTCTTCTAGGATGCCCTGTGTGAGATGAGCAAAGAGTACACTTGCATGGAATTGGCCAAAGCTAGTAGAGAGCCGTGTTTTGACCATACAACGAGATTTCTTCAATTTTCTGAATCATTTTATTAAAATTTCAAATAATTCTTATTTCTTTTAATTCAGTAATTAGCATAAAATTAAGAATTCAAAAAATGGTAAAACTGAGTGTGTATGCACTTGTGCAAATTGTATTCAAATTTTAGAGCAAAACAATATCCTCTTAATTAAGTGTAAGGATCTTTTAATACTTTTTTTATAGAGTTTGAAAAAAGAATGACATAAAAAATATAAGTGTGTATAAATTTATTTCTTTTTTTATCTCCCACTCTTTTTTTTTTCCTCCTCTTTCTAAACTCTATGAAAGTTTTTCCTTTTAATTAACACCTCAGCAATGATTCCGAACCTAATCCACAATTGTTATCTTCTTTCTGCCTTATCTTTTATTCTATTTACCTTACCCATTCGATAGGTTAATCCATAGCAGTCATCCACTTGTATCTTAATCCCCAGCATATTCTGTAGATTTTTTTTCATCATAGCCATTGATTAATTAATTATGGGTTAATGATAATTACGCTTATAAGTTTAACCCAAAATAACACACTTGAACATTGCTAGGTCGGTATGCAGAATATAAATAAAATAATAATAATTATTATTATTATTATTTGGCTGCTTCTAGTTATAAAATTCAATTCAAACATGATCTCTCTGTTTTCTCCCCTACTCTCACTAAATAGACACCGACAACCCTCTCAAGATCTGCAGAAAGAGTTCCAAAACTCCATCTTTTCATTATCATTATTAATTCAGTCAAAACCTCTTCAGGTGTGAACATAGACACAAAAATTCCCAGAGGCGGCAATAACCCCGCATGATATATATATATATTTGGGCATAGTAATAATCTAATTTCCAGAAAAATAAAAGAAAAAAGGAAAAAAATTATGAGGAAGGTGGTTTGCATGGTGGAGGGTTAGTGTCAACTCAGGAGAGTACTATTTTAACGGAGGCTACCACTTGCCTTTGAATTCTCCTACCTTTTATATATAACCGTTGCTTTCTGATCGGTATTATCTCAAAGGGTCTCCAGAAATAGACCAAATAAATTCTGGGTCGATCATAATTTTCTTAGTTTTTTATCCTATAGCAAAGGGTCGTCCATCATTTACATGTGCTTGCTAACGGTGGCGCACCAACGGGGGTCAGGCGAGTTCGTCAGGTTCACGGCCCATCAAGGTGGTGCCGATGAGGAAGAATTAAACCAAACGACCGCGGCGGCGGCTGCGGCGGCGGCGGCGGAGGAGCCCGTGTTATCTGGGTACAGTAGTAGCAGAACAGGAGAGTTGACGGCGATGGTTTCGGCGCTGACGCATGTGGTGTCAGGGTCTGGCCAAAGAGGCACCGAATGGATCCCTGTGACGTCAGTTTTTTGCCAGGCTCCTCCTCCTCCTGCTTTGTTGCCTTATTTGTCGTCTTCTTCTGCTGCTGCTTCTTCAGGTTCTGTTTTGGGTTCTGCCTCTGCTTCTACTACCACCTGGGCTGGCCACAAAAGAGGACGTGAAGAACAGAGTTCTGTGCCAAGTATCTATGGAGCAATTGGTGACTTCAGAGCACCTTCTCAGGGAGAGTCATCTTCAGGTGCAATTACTTCACATAATTGCATTCCATTTCATTCTCATCAAAATCATGGCAAATGGGTGCTATTAAATTTGCATTTTAATTCTCTTCAACATTTTCTGTCTTCATCGAAACTAAATCCAAAATAGCAAATGGGTATCCCCAAATTTGCATTTTAATTGTCTTAAAAACAAGTAGTTATACTTGGATAGACATCAACTTATTGAATCAAACTTTGCTACATTTATCTCTCTACTAAGACACCTCTTCATCAAAATTTCTGTCCCCACTTGTGCCACTTTAATATATTTAATCAAACACAACAGCTTCAAGTTCTATAAAAGGAGCTATCTCATCTTATCTTGCATGTCTCAAACAGTAAAGATAAAATTGCAATAAACTAATTACACCAAAATTGGCCATACAACAGTGTAGTAGAAGCAAGAACCTTAAAGTAGCAATTCTGCATTTGTGAAAATGTTTTGTGAGTAAGTTTTTCTTTTAATTTACAGTAACAGAAGAAGCTACAAATATCACGGCCGCCGCCGCCGCCGCCGCCGCTGCCACGGCTGAGACGAGTTCATATGAGGAAACCGGGGAAAGAAGGAGAAGATACAGAGGAGTGAGGCAGAGACCGTGGGGGAAATGGGCTGCTGAAATTCGCGATCCCCATAAAGCAGCCAGAGTTTGGCTGGGCACATTCGACACTGCCGAGGCTGCAGCCAGAGCTTACGATGAAGCTGCATTGAGATTCCGAGGTAATAGAGCCAAACTAAATTTCCCAGAACACGTTAGAGTAGTCCCACCTGCTCACAACTTTCCGGCCACTCGGCTCGGCGTCTCGGATTCCCCGGCCACTCATTTGCCGCAGCAGCCACCTCCTCCTCCACTGCAGCCACCGTTCCTGCAGTCGCCATCTTTTCAGGGACAGTCCGATTTGATCAGAGACTATTGGGAGTACTCTCAGTTGCTACAGAGCTCCGGTGACTTCCATGGACAACAACAACAACAACAACAACAACAGCAACAACATTCGAATTTGTTGCAGCAATGGTTCTATAATTCACAATTGGCTGCTCTTCAATCGTCTTCTCTATTATTATCATCGTCACCCTTGTCTTCTTCTTCTTCACCAACTGCATTTTCACCTTCTAGTCAATTATCCTCTGCTTCGTTTCCCCTGTTTTCTAGTCATCAAGTGGGTTACTTCCGGCCACCGGGAGACCAGTCTCAGGCCGGCGGCAGCGGCAGCGGCAGCGGGGTGTCAGACTTTCCGGCATCAACTTGGTCTGATACCAGTGGTTATCCTCCTCCGTCCGGCTCTGGGTGATCGTACGAAATACATAAAATTTCTTTTTTCTTTTAAATTAAATTGCCGATATATTTTTTTTCTTCCGTATATTGTTTCTTGCAAAAACAAACAAAATATTATATATATATATATATATATATATTTCTTCTGTTTAAGAAGGTCTGGAATTCCCTAAATTTGCAAGTAGTTTTCAATTTTAGCAGTATTCGTTAACAATATAGTATTGGAAAGAAAATGCTTTTAAGAAAAGGGAGAGACAATTAGACGGGTGAATTTAGAGGTAAGGACAAAGCCGCATTTAGGTTTGTAGGCTTAGTTTATTCTCAATTCTCGGTGGATTTGATGTTTACACATTCTCCGGATCAACCATGCAAAGTATGTCCAAACCAACGGCTTTTACCTAAGTTGTCTGCTATCTGCTTTCCAGCCACAGATTTATTATTAAAAAATATGAAAAGATAGTATACTCTTCTTTTTCTCTCTTTTTTTTTTTTTTTTTAAATTTTGTAATAAGCCATGATGATGATCCTTTTTCTTTTGGGTTGTTCAATTATCTTCATTAACAATTATCTCAGTGCTACATTGTTTTTATCACAATCTTGCTGCATAAAAACATGGCCTCCTCTTAAATTATGATAGGTGAAAGAGATATCTTTTTTAGAAAAAGAATAATCTCTTGTTGAGAATATACATATATATATATTTATGTATGTGCATGCTTTGTCAATTGTCACTACACACTCACCACCCCAAAAGACACAAAATTCAACAGTTGGGAAAAACCTAGCCGACTACACTTCTAGTGGGTTGTTAACATTCCCTGGGAGATTCAATTCCTTGGGCTTATTTTCTAAACTTGGAAAATTGGGTGAATCAGTCAAAGCATTTTGAATGATCAATGGCGAAAAAAATAAAAATAAAAAGAATTTTGAACGATCATCTTTTTTTTTTGGGACGAGGTAGGAGGAGCTTGATAAATAATCAACTCGTCAAAAGATAAGTTTTGAATGGAAAATTTTAAAATCTATACAGCTCATTTGTCTCAAAGCATCTTTTTTGAGTTGATCAAATTTGAACCCGCTCTTCTGGTAAAGTTTTGCGTTGAAAAATTTTCTGGGCAATTGAAAAGTTACACATGCACTTAGCTTGATTAATTAAGGTTCAAAGTTATTGGAGTGTGCTCCTAGTTAGTCTCTTGGAGACTTAATAAGATCAAAGAACTGTATTTGTTTTTTAGTACTCACAATTCAAAGCATGGAGCATGCCTACCTTTATTTCCATTTTATGGGGAATATATTTAAAAATTATAAGAAGTTGTTGAACACCAAAAATTAAACGTGCCAAATCTGAAATCAATTATCTAACCATTATTTTCGTTTCTGGTGAGTTGTTGGTAATGGTATGGGCACCATTTTGTGTTCATATTGGTACATGTTCGAAATCCTACAGTTTCTATTTAAAGTAATTATGTTGGCTCGTGCACAGAGTAGACCAGCCACCTTTGAATCATATCTTAATAAAAACCTTATTTTCAATTTAGAAACAATGGAATCGCAGGAGACTATTTTCTATTAAAAAATGCCGTTTTTTTTTAAGAGAAAACTTCGATTAGGTACAAAAACATCTACTTATTCGTTCGTGTTTTTAAGATATTAGCGAAGAAGAGTTTAGTAGAATCCAAATGTGTTAGCATTTTAATATTGTCGTTGTATTTTAAAAGACAAGAATAGTTTATATTAAATTATTTAATTTGCTTTGTGCTTCTCTTTAAATTAATTAATATTAATTATATGGATTACGTGAGATTAAGGTTTACGTCTCATCAGATCTACCAAACGTCGTTTTCTTTTCTGCTTTCGAACGTAACTTTACCTAGAAAATGAGAAACATATTTTTTTTTCATTAATCACCTTTGGCCCTTGTGAATATTTGTGTATTCCAACATAGAAATTGTATACTTTTAGTGTGTAAAACAAAAGTTAATTTAAAATATTATTAATTTTTTTAAATGCCTGTTAACGGGATTTTTTTTATTTGAAACATGAAGATTTTTCTTGATAATTTTGTGTTCATTTAATCATCAACGGATTCATAAATTTTTTAAATTATTTATAATTTTTATAAAAAAATAATTATATTTTAAGATATCTGAATATAAAATTAAATTTAAAAATATTATTCCCATATCATGGATATCTACCATAATTTTTTTTAATATTATATGCGGTGAAGTTGGTGCACACGTGGAAGCACATCCAAAAATGGGCCCAGAAGATCAGCTCGAAGACTGACGTTGAGCCCAGAGTACACGTGGCAGATGCAGACAAGTGTATGACGTATGACTAAATTTGCAATATTAAATTCAGATCAAATTATTTAAAAGAAAAGTAAAAAAAAAAAGATGATTACGATGAATCGACATAGAAATTCGCACAAATGGGTTAGATTGGCACGTGCGAAGGATAGAGACCACAAGTTTCCGAGCCATAATTTGACACGTGCGCTAAGCCAGCTGTCATAATGTTCACTTGCAATGTGAAACCAAACATTGGGAAAAGTAAAAGTGCCAAGTGGTGACTTTGGAGTGTGATGGCTTGTTTACCTACCATTTCGGGTAAGAGGATTAGGGTTTGGATCCACATGTGTTTGGATGACCAATTTGGTATGTGTATGGCACAATTTTTTAGATTTGGATAAAGTCACACTAATATGAGATCATCATAAAACTTGTGCAAGTTGACAATTAGATAAATTGCTCCGATGTAACTAAAAATAGTCTTAAGAAATATATATTATATAAAAAATTCTTAGCTGTATATACTAGTAAGTATAAAGGAATCAATAAACATAATCAAAATAAATATTATAAGGAGATGATAAAACTTATTGAAAGAAAAAACTAAAGGTTATCTTTTTAAATTAAGTTATTGCTAACATAGAAAGTATGATAGAAGGAGAATAAAGAAATATAGTCCAACTTAAATGTGTTATATTATTTAATTATAGTGAAAAAAACAAGAAGTTTGCTCTTCTATCTATGAGAATAATAAGGGGTCATCTCTAGTTGCTAGTACACAATATTACTTAAGATAGAATGATTATGATGATGAATGAGTTGATTCTTATAATTCAAGATTTCTTTTATATAATTAGAAATTTATACCAGTTGTTATCTATCATTCTAAAATTTTGTGATGTTTCACTAATTATATAGATCTTGACAATATAGATTGTTCTAGATCTATAAAGATAATGAATTTATAAAGCTTTCACAATAGTTATATTACATATCAAATTGGCACATAAATTTTAAAATAAAAAAAATTTCTTAAATTTTGGAAATAAATAAATAAATAAATATATATATATATATATATAGAGTGTTGTGCATTAATTATAATTGGAGTTTAATATTTTTACTTTAGTACAAAATTCACGATGTGTTTTGTTATGTTTTAAATTTTATTATACTAATTTTGTAACTAAATATTAGTTCAATAGGATAAAATGTAGTTTCTCCTTATTAATATATTCTTTTTGGTAAGCATATCTATCTTAAATGTGTATAAAAAATGTATATAAGAACTCGACAAATGAATATGTGGAGTTGAAGGATAAGCATGATAATGAATATGATATCTATGCACTTCTCAAGGAGTTGATGTGAAACATTCAATGGTTAAATTGTTTGTGTGGTTCAATGACATTTTGTGGTTTGAAAGTGATGTATGATTTGTTTGTCTCTTCGCTTTCTATTACTGGATAGTGAATTTTGGTATACATAACATCACTTTTGAGGGCATAGCAAAAATATCACCCACAAAAGTAAGTTATACAAGGTTGTATGTGTGTGTTATTCTAATTACTCTTAATTAACTGTTTTATTTCAAATCTTTCAATTCCTTGGCTTTATCATGCTTAGAAAATAAATATATTTTCTTTTACTAATTAGTTTGGTTCTAATCTGTTTCATATTTTAACTTCGCTACTAGACTTAATCTTTAAAAAAAGAAATGAAGTAACAATCCAATGTCCCAGCATATATATTAATTTCGGTAATCAGGAGAAAAGAAGTCTGCATCAACTTGACTTTTACCCTGTTCTTTTGTCCAGCCTTTAGTCAAAGTTTGGGTGATATGTTTCATCGCATCTATAAAAACAATAGAATACAATTAGATCTAACTCTAATCCAAAGCTCCTATACCCAACACATTTCTTATGTGATGTTGTATTTGTCTGTTTCCCTCTTTTGGCCTTTTCACATCGTATTGATCTAGAAGAACCTTGATGTTCGTGCTGATCCTTTGATACATAAAAGGATTTCAATTTTCAATAGTACAAAACTATTAGATGCATAATTTTCTTTTTCTCTTATTTCGTTTTCCTTCCTTCAGAAATATCTGCTGTTAATATTGAAACCCATGACATTACGCACATAATTAACATGAAGCAGTGGAGGTTTCCTTGGGTAGGCCAAACCATACTTAATTAGTCCATTTTTTTTATCTATAAATGAATGTATTTGATTACATTAAGTCGTCAATCATAGGAAAGCTAGCAAAATCCTAATATATATATATATATAGACAGACATAGACACACACATAAAAGATCAATATTTTATATTTTTTTAACATAGTTTTTTTGGGGTATATATATATATATATATTGAAAATGGTTAGACAGACATAGCGTATACCAAATGCTTCCTTTTATGAAACCTTTCACCACCTAAATTTTAATTAGGTATGGCTGATCAATCTTGTCCATCAACAAAAATAAGACAAAATACAGCGATGCCCGACACAACACACAGTGCATTTGAAATGGCTACATAATTATTCAGCTTTCGGTGAAAGAATATCTATGGAAGCAAGTGTTAAGCTTCACGTAGGACTAGTCAACGAAGTCAAATGAAACATCCTTTTGGGTGAATATATTCAGTTTCAAGTGGTACATTTAAGCACATGTGAAGACATGTCCTGTCAGGACCAAACCGAACTAATCACTGTAATAGCTATACAACTTCACCCAAATTGATAACTAACGTCTCTGTGCTTGTCATGCCTTTGAATATAAGTTACAAGGTTTTCTATCTGCCCCACAAAGTAATGGCATGAACCAACCTTTTGAGCACATACAATTATAGATACATGTGTAGGCAAAGGAAATGACAAGGGTTAGGAATTGAGCTCATGATATTATATATATGTTCACCTAAATTTGAAATATGGAGACTGATGTTTTGTGAATTATTAATAAATTAGGAATTATAATATCGTGTTGGGACAGTCATCTTCAAATGCAAGATACATCCTCTTATCAATTGCTCAATCTAAATTTTCTTGTAATACAATTATTTTAATTGCTATAGAGAGCTTGTTACTAGCTACTCTGTTCACTGCCAATTAATAGCCGTACGTACTGGCATTCCTCCCATGAAGAAAGTAATAACAGATTAATGTATAGAAATATGTATACTTCATTCACAATTAGAAATTCTCATTGTTCACAACTAGTACAAATTGTTTGAGTTAAAGGTGGTCTCTCATTTAAACTCGTATTAATTTCTTTTTTCCTTGGAGATAAAGTAAAAATGCCTTACACATTGTCAGAAATTTTCTATACTTATGTCGCACAACAACTTTTACAAGGTTTTAACATTATCTAAACAGACTCTAAACACAAAATGCCACCATTGAAATAAAAAAAAAAGTGACGAAATATCTCTTTCGCTATATTAATTTGCCTTTCTATACTCCATGATGTTAACTAGCCAATAACCCCAAGAATTTTGAATATCTATAGACGTTGAAAATGGTTAGACAAAGAGTATACCAAATTCTTCAGTATGGGACCATTCACCACCAATAAATTTGAATTAGGAATGCTCGATATTAGCCATCAACAAAAGTAGTTAAGACAAAACACAGTGATGCCTTACCCAACACACTGCACATTTGAGATGGCTAGCTAATTATTCAGATTTAGGCAAGTATTTTACCTAGGTTTGTAGGACCAGTCATTGAAGTCAAATGAAACACGTTTTCAGTGACATAGATATTCAGTGTCAAGAGGTACATTTAGAAAAAGTTGGGAAGACATATCCTGTCATGACCAAACCGACCTTTACTATATAATCTCTGGCTAATACAACTTTGCCGGAATCGAAACCTCAAGTCTTAATTACAAGTTCTTGTCATACATTTGAATATTAGGTACGAGGCTCTATCTGTCCCTACTTTCTTTATCTCTCTTTAATATGCAAGACCGCCATAATCACTCTGGGGCTATGACCTATCTTAGAACCATGAGGTTTGGTGGGTGTCTAATTAACACTCAAAGAAAACTTGGATAAAAATTGAAATCAATGAAGTCTCACAAGAATTAAAATTATAATATATAATAATTTTGTTGATTTAATTAATAATGGTCGTAACACAGATTCAAGTCTTACATTTTAATGTAACTGACTAAAAAGGGGTGGATTGTAAAATTTAAAGGCTATGGATGGATGGATTCATTGGAGAAGACTAAGAGGAGAGCAAAAGTGGTATTAAATTAATAATAGGACCATAGTTTAATAATTTAGTATGATTAAAATTTTTGAATTTAGATAAGAGGAGAATTATTGTAATGGCATGATATATCAGAGGGTCGATTATTATTTGTTTATGTTAGAAGAAACATTACAATTAGAGGCAAAAAAATTGGGATGAATAAGTGCTATTTTCCCTAAAATTTTTTGTAGTTGAAGACATCCAAATAGTTTTGTTTGGTACATATACTTGGGGTTATTAGAAAACTCCTTTTTACAAGCATCATACATCCTTCATAAAACATGGAAATCTCATATTCATGATTTTTTTTTATTTTATCACATTTTTATTCAATACTAATAGTATTTTTTTATAAATTTCAATTTGTATTCGTAAATATAGAAACGTTAAATATTATAGTTGGTAACTTACCTCCTAGATATCAATGTACTAGCTAGCAATTCCTCTATAAGGTAATAGAAATTAGCTTATTGTGGCTGGAGTATTAAAGAGTACTATGCGTATAAAGTGACATTAGAACAGGCACAGTAAGGTTGACCTACCACGGATTTGTTCAAAAACAAGTTGGGTCAAGCCCATAAAAATGAAATTCGGCTCACCTGACATAAGTTGATAGGTTATACAAGTTGATCCATATAACTCGGCAAAAATTCTAAGAAAAACCAAAAGTATGGGCCTGTTAGTTACTGTTCTTTAGAACAGTTTTCTGTTTCAAAAAAAAAGCCATCTTGGGAATAATGTTTTGGAACGGATATTTTAGAAATAGTTTTCTATTGGATTGTTTTAGAAACAACAAAATAACATGTGTTAATAACAACCACTACTTTGAGGACACTAGTTTTCAAGGTGACACAATTTAATTATTAAATAGATTCATTAATGAATTTTTTAATAAATATTAATTGGACTATCATACTCTGTCATATTATATATATATAAACGTTATATTTTCAACTTTTTATCTTAATATAACTATAAGACAACTTATAATTTGTTGTAATGGGACGTTTGAAAGACTTTTATCTAAATTCAAATTTCGTGACTTCGACTAGTAGCTTATATAAATATTGTTAAAGCTAATAACGTCCAATAGACAATTAGGAAAAAGTGAAATTTTGATATTTTAGTAAAAAATTACAATAATAAATTATGTTCGTGCTTTATTTATCAATGAAGCACGTGACACAATATATACAAAAAATGGAGACGCAACATGATATACTGACACACCAAACTTGAAAAAGTATAAAACACGACACAATATTTTTATGCGTGTGCGCATTTACGGGATATATTAAAATTTAAATAACATAAGGGCACATTTGATACCAAGTGTTAAAGATTGATGAGAATGAAAAAAATTTTTAAAAATGTGAAAAATGTTTATTATGTTAATGTACTTATTACTTAATAATACTTGTTTTTTTAAAAAAATAAAATATTTTAATTATTTCTTATTTTGTCCGTCCACTTTTTTTTTTTCATATATCAAACATAGCATAAAAGATGACAAGATATATGTCTAGTTATATTCGCCCACCCCTCTCTATGATACGTCAAAGCTTAAAAAATGTAAAACATGTCATGACATGGCAAGCATGCACACAAGTACAGAGGTATAATAATAATTCAAATTAATATATATATATATATATATATATAACAATTAATGTTAAAATAGTGACTTGGTTCCTTATCTTTAATTATTATTTTAAAATAGCCCCCTAAGTTTTAATTTTGTAAAGAGCCCTTTTAAGTTAAATCCTTAAACTTTACATAGAAGCTACATGTACATCTTTTGAGAAATTCTTAAATACTCTTAAAGTATCACCTCATTTATATTTTTTTAATAAAAAAATTAAGTCAAACAAAATAAAATCCACCTACTAATAAAATAATACCAAGTTATATAAATATCTCTCACATACAATTATCCACCATTCTATTATCACATAAATAAAATATTATATGGGACCTACATTTTATCATCCATTATATCATTTCTATTTTATAAGGTCTATTATATAATTTGGCTCTATTTTCTTAGTTAGTATATAGATGATGTGATATAACTGATGTATGTAAGAATTTCTCATATTTTTCTCCTTTTTAAATGAAGTGACATCCAATCATCATTTATTTTAAAAAAAAAAACACACAAAATGCAGGCATTGCTCAATAGTCTTCGCTCTTAACCAAAAGACTAGAATTGACCGAGGCTTCTCTACTAGGGCATGATAGGCTTCCATAGCGATGAAGAGGACTTCCAACAATCTTGCAAAAGTGTTAGGAAAAACTTGTTCTTTGGCTTCAACTAGGGCTGGAAATTATGAAATATAATTAGATTTCTCGTTGGATTTCAATTGGCTTTTGATGTGAATTTCCATGCTTTCTTTTATCTAATCCTTGGTCGGTTTTGTAGCAACCTGATTGTATTTTCTCCTTTCTTTGCTTGTTAGTTCTTTCAACTCTCTGAATTTTTCATTTCCCTCATATCTGGTTGGAACATTGATCAAAATATTTGTTACTTTTTAATTGGGCACTTCTGTTAGTGACTCTAGTTTGTATTTATTGATGACCTACTTTGTTTGTTAAGGCTGCATTATGACAATGGTTTAAGTTGAGTAGGGAACCTACTTTTGTTAACATGGTGTAGCATCAATTTTTTGTTTTCTTTTAATCATAAAATTTGTAGTGATGTTCAGATCTTCTACATGTTAGTGCTTTTTACTAGAAATTCTATTATGTTAAAATATTGTGGTCATTGGATTTTTAAAATGCTTCTATGATGGCAGGACATAAAAGCAATTGGGAAGGACAAAGGGTGGTGCCCGTACTTTTTGGCAAGACACATGGTGCAATTTGCAAATGTTATGGTCTATAGTTATCAATTATATTTTTTCATTAGTTAGTTTAATTAAAAAGGTTGAATGATTTTAAGGCTTTCAAATCTTCTACTAAATCAACTATAATGGTGGGGAAGCATGGATAAAGGGGAAAAAAAGGACGTTTAATGATTGGCTTCTGTTGTGAATTTTTTGTGCTTTCCTAGATGGCTATGAAAACTTTCTTGCAATTGTTAGCTGTGGCTTGTTTGTCAGTAGTAGTTAAAATGGAGGAGACTAAACTGCCTCTATTAGTAGATTTGTAGGTGAAGAATCATGCAATCTCTTAAGATGGTTATATCTTTTTTTTTTTTGGTATCCTTTTTCTAATTTTCTTATTGATATTGGTAATGAGAAGTTTGGAGAACCAAAGTTTGTATTGGAAGCTAAACCATTCAAAGTTTAGATTACGAGTCTTAAGCGTTGTTTTAATAAGATGGAAAATGTTTGGTTGAACTCCTTGTTCCTTCAGAGTACTAGTCTTAAGCACTGTTTTAATGTCTTGTCTTTTTGTACTTGGTTGTTCTTGAGAAGGAATGCAAATTCTTTATATTTGGGAGAAAAAGAGTAGATGCTATTACGATAATTTAGACCATTCAGGATAGATTTGTATGATCTAGATTATTTCTTTTTTTTTTTTTTCAATTTTGATATTAATTTGTTTTAAATGTAGTAAAACATATAATGAAAATAATTTTTTAACTGTAAACTTAAAAAAATATTATTAATAATAAAAAACTCAAAAAAAAAAAAAGAAATTTAGATCGTATAAATCTAATTTTGATTGTCCAAACCATTATAACAGCACTTGTTGCTTTTTGGCCAGATGCAGAGAATCAGCATTCCTTAAGAAGTAATGAAGTAATGAGTTTAAGTAGTGCTTGTTGGGAAATCAATGTAGGTATTCACACTAGAAATGTTGGATGCCATACATTACTGTCTTTTTCTACAATTCATAGACAGAGACCAATTACTCAAATTAAAGACTACTGTTTGACAACATTTGATGAGGGAATGTATCATCGCTGCTCAAACCAATTCCATTCAATTGAAGGTTAAGAACAAGAAGTGGTGGCAATATAAAATAGTGGGGATTTGATGGATTCCTTTTTCTTTTTAGTATAATTTTTGTACAATATTATATGAGGGATGATATAAGAAAATTTTTACGGATTTTTTTTTAAATTTTAGTGTAATTGCTGTATTTAAAGTGAATTCTAGATGTTTTAGAAATATAGTTCTTATGTAGTTGTTGTAATACCTTAACTCCCTAACCCTCAAATCATACCACATAAATTTATCTTAATACAATCTTGGCATATAATACACATATTTGCATGAAAGTGACACTTTCATCCATGGTTAATTGCCTAATTAGAAAGCCATATACATTATTCTTGGCTTTAAGGACCAAGTGGACATACAAATTTCATTTTCCATCTATAACATATTCATTCATATAAAAAACATCACAATTCATCTCAAGAACCTTGGATTTGAAAGCATATTTCAAGAAAACCAAAATTTTCTTTTGGGTTGGTGTTTCAGATTTCTTATATGAATTTTGAAAATTTATAACTAATTCAAGAAGAATCAAAATTATGCATATGATAACTTTCCAGAAAGCTCTGGATGTTAACTAATGATTAAAAATAATTCCAGACTAAGATAATAGCATTTAACTCATGAAAAATGATATAATAGTATATCAGATCTGTTCTCGGATAGCTACAGGACTTAAAATTTCAAAAATTTATTTTTCTCTTTACAGAGCTCCAAATGAGATTCTCTCAGTGGTTATGAAAATTTTATGATATCTAATTTATGTTTATAAAATTTCATAAGTATTGAATTTCATTTGACTCATAAATGACACAAAGAAGTAAACTGACTATATAAACAATAACTTTGACAGATCTACATAATTTGACTAATTTTAAAAATTTATAATAAATTTTCTAGAGTTCCAAATTAAGTGCTTTTTAGCTATGTGAAAATTTCTAAATGAGACCTATATTCATGCCAAATTTCATGCAAAGATTAGTCCATTTAGTCAGATTTTGGTTTAACTCAAGAACATGGCACTTTTTGGTATCATAAGGGGGTCAAAAGGCACCAAATGGTCTTCTACAACTTCTATAACCATTTGAGTACATCCCGTAGCATAAACATAGCATATATAAGTAGTCCAAAAGGTCCAAATCATCATACCTCTTAAACTCATCATCCCACATACATAATTACACATTCAAGTAAAGTTTCCCAATTGCCAAAATCATATATTCTCATATATATGGCTTTAAATTTGGTTCATACACCATATTTACATTCTTTTATAATGTTCAAGGGTTTACATCTAAAAAATAACTCATACATACAAACTTTGACATTTAATTATAAAAAAAGTTATTCTATTGCCAATTATGCTCCTTGGCTCCCATTTTTGCTTCCTTGAATTTCACCTATACATGGTTAGATGAGACATAGGGGAGAGTGAGATTCAAAGAATCTAAATAGTTCATTCACCCTTTCAAGTAAGCAAACAAGACATATACTTATATCAAAGAGTACAAGCATATCATAAACACTTTCAAGAATAATTCAAATCATGATTTCACATCACATAAACATATTAAAACCAAGAACAAGCTCTAAGAACTTTTGGCTTAGCCTCACCTTATTATTTAAGACTTTTGGATTAGTTTCACCTACTTTCTATGGACTTTTGGCTTAACCTCACTTATTTTGGAGACTCTTGGCCTTGTCTCACCTATGATTAGGGACTTTTGACACAACCTCACCCATAAAGAGCAAATTCACTTTTCAAAAGCAAATCAAGAAGCATAATGGCAACATGGAAACAATTCAATAGCAAATGGCATGTCTCATGATTCAACCATACATACAAGCATTCAATAACAATTATACAACTAAGAATTGCACACAAGAAAGGATGGAGAGCTACCTTGGTTCAAGTAGACAAATTCTTCCTTTGTTTCCTCACTTCCTTGGCTCAGACTCACACCCACACCTAGGAGGGACTTGATTCACTTGGCCTAGACATATTAAACAAGACACAAACACATTATTGGAACCTCAAATAAATATTACACAAGTTATAACTAACTTATGACACCATTATGGTTCCATACAAGGGTGTGATAAAGCAACCTATATAATTCAAGATTTTAGTTCCCATTTCTCACTCATTCTAAGTCACATGACACCATTGAAAGTTATTAGAGCCATCACAAATTCAATCCAAGAAGCCAAATATCAAATTGCTTCTTTATGCCTAAAAAGGGAATCTAACTTCTAACTTCCAAAACATGGATTCTAAATTAAAACCAATAGCTCCTTTGGTGTCTATAATTCATATATAGACCATTTCTAGCCTTGGAATCAAAGAAAAACCTTTCTAGGTGTCTCTTCCCCCTCTTGGCTGAATTGCACACCATAATGGAAGCCTATGGGATTTTCTTGGTTTTCCTAGGAAACTTGCTATCCATGAAGCTTTCTAAATGTCTTGAGATCTCAAGTACACTCTTAGACAACCTAAATTACCATTAGAAAGTTTTAGATTTGCCAATGTGCATCCAAATCCCTAATTACCATACTTTGTTATCTAATGTTTCTTTTTGCATTTCATTAGATTTCCCATGCGTCAAAGCCTCACTTACTATCAAGTATCAATCAAAATAAGACCCCTAACATATGGCCTCAATTCTGGCTGAAATACATAAGAGAAGAAGAAGCAAGATAAAGCAAGAAAGACTATGGGAATTTGCCTTATTTGAAAGCTTTTTGAATGTGCTTTGCTATGCTTCCAAGAGCTCTTTCAATTTCTCTCTTCTTTCCACTGGACCAGCCACCAAACATGACCAAACAAACCATTAAAACTATGGGAGAAGAGAAAGGAAGGAGGATAAGGGATTTGGTGAAGGAGAAGACATGAAAAATTAAAAGATTCTTCCTCTTTTCAAACTTCCTCTTCCTCCCTTGGCTCTCCCCTTTGGTGCGCCTCCTTGAGCAGAGTGTGGATGTATTTTCGAGTGCAAGAGAGTCAGTCAAGAGAGAGGACAAATCTAAGACGTTTTTATCAAGCAAAAATGCACTTTTTTTAACTTTTTTAAATTTGCAATTTAGTCCCTCTTCTTGGTTTTGTTTATTTGAGCTCATTTCAACTCTTTTTTAAGAATTATTTTTTTCATCATAAAATTTATGTCCTCTAATTTATAAAATTGCTTTGGTTTCACCCAAATTGGATTTAAAAATTTTTTGAACAAAATGGTCAAATTTTTAGCAACTGATGACCAAAAATGCAAATTGGAGGAGTTTGTATAGTTTTCGGGGCTTTTGAGAGCCCTGGGAAACTCAATTTTTTTATTTAAAAATTTTTCCTTTGAATTTTCTAAAAAGTGTCCAAAATTATAAAAATACCATTAGTTTTCATCTGATTTTATTTAACTATTTTGGGTCTAATTTTTTAGCACCTTTAGCCTTGTATCCTCATTTTCAATTTTTTAGATTATTGTCCTAATTTTATTTGACTTCAAATCCTTCTATTTAGGGAACTTCCTTTAGTAATTAGGGTTTTTAAAAATAAACGAGTATTACAATTGTGCACTCTTTGGCTAATTTTATTATTTCATAACCTACAATCAACATTTTCCATTATCAGCTTGAATATATAACAACTTGACATGATTAAGGACTAATCCCATTATCAACTATAATATACAACAACTTCAAGAACTTAATTAAAAATATTGGCTTATACAATGTGTAATAAGTTAAAATTTTTAAATTTCAACTAAATCCGTAGGGACCAATAATTAAATCATGGAATTAAAAGTAATGCTTATTAATGTTTCACGAGACTGAAATGGGATGTTTAAATTTAATTTAAAAACTAAATTAAGTTATATTTTTTGAGAACTAAAATATCAATTTAGTTTAAAAATAATTAGAGCAATGTGGCATCCCTTTATTATTATAATATTAATTAGTCATCACGACCAAAATTAAAATGATTGTATTTCCTTAAATAAAAACTCATTAACTTGCAAAGTTAAATTTGTGAAACCTGTTCAAGCTTGTCGCAGTCCAAATTCTCCAAGTGATGGACATCTTTTCTACTTTTTTCCCCCCTTTTAAACATTGACCGGATATCTCTAACCTTGAAACCACATATTAGAAGGCAACTCTAATTTTAGACCCATCTATGCTATAAGAAGCCACCTCTACCTTTTCTTTTCTTCATGCAATTTATATCACGAAGTTTACAATAGAACTTCCTAAATTAAACTGGTATGAGAAAACACAATTCCATGAAGAAAATAACAAATATATATGACAACGTCAAATCTATACACGACATGGCTCTTCCTACTCCTCGATCAGCATTTATCATCAGCACATCCTTATTTTTTTTCTCAACCTTGGCATCTTCATCTCTCTCAACAGAAACAACATGGCTAATCCAGGAATCAACATCAGCCTCACCATCCGACAGAGCAAACTTCCTCCTTAATGAGGTGTGCTACGAAACAAGGAGTCCTAAGTTGTGCGTCAGATTTGCGAAATTTGGTCTCTCTATGTCACCAAGAAACAAAGTTGGCGTGATGAAAATAGCCCTAGGAATAGCCATAGACATTTCAGGGATCTCAGCGAATCACATATACAGAATGTTGAAGAACCATAGAGTGAGATCAGAATACGTGGATTTGTTCGAGACATGCCTTAAGTCGTATGCTCAAGTGACGACGACGCTTAAGAGGACGCGTTCCAGGGTGGCGAGAGATCCCATAGGTTGTGACTACGGTTTTTCTACTGCTTTGTATAGTATTAGACAGTGTGAAAGTGCGTTTGCGTCTAAGGATGCGTCGTTTTTACCTATTTTGGCAACCAACCAAGTTTTGAAGCGTTTGGTGTCATTTGAAAAGATGTTTATACAAGATCATGTTCCGGTCTGATTATTTTCTCGATGCTTTTATTGAGAGAGAGAAACGACTCATGATCTTAGCATTAGAATTAGATTGTTTGTTTTTCTAATTAAGGAATGGGATATCCATGAAGAAAAAACTGATAGGATTAGATTGTTTGTTTCTTTATGAGGGAAAGAATTCTGAAAAATTAATTAATTGCCCTAAAAAGTCGCTGGAGCTTTAAAAGTGGCTTAATTAGTCACAAGAATAAAAAGTTGCAGGTAAGAAAAATTAGAACCACTCAATTTTTCAGTATATAGAGTATAATAAATATTTCCTACACCCGGCCGGACACTAAACACCACTGGAACTTATTTCAGGTCAGTCATCTTTAACCTTTCTAATCTCTTAATTCCCTGTCCTAAGTTCATCTTTTTTTTTTCTTTTTTCTTTTTTAAAGTGAAGATGAGATATGAACAAGGGAAACCCCAAGTGTCTCCATTCCGACTCTATCGACTTGCTATACCTTTATTTAGATAGGGAAAAAGGTGAAGACTGAAAATGAAACAGAAATTTGAAAAAAAAAGAAAAAAAAAAAAGAGAAAACCACACATTTTATCACACCAATCAAATCATAATTCTAAAATTAGTACTTAAGTTTTAAAATATAATATAACACCCTTTTTCAAGTAGACCTAATCATAGGTTAGAAAACCTATTTGATCTGAGAAAATAAATATAAATAAAAAAAAGATTAAAAAGAATACACTTTTTAAAAAGCCTGAATAAAATATAGACCAGGTTTAAATTATTTTTTAAGCCTGTCTTAAAATGTGGCTTGTCTTTTTTTAAAAAAATATTATTAATCTATATCTTATTTACCCTTATTTTTATTTTTAAGTATTAAAGTAGTAATGTTTAATATAAAAGTAAAATACAAAGTATAATATTATCTGATAAAAATCACTAATGTCTAAACAAAAAGTAAATTGAGAAGAAATAATATATTACATAATATAGAAAATCACAATATCTTATAAAAAATAGACTTTAAATTAATATCTAATAAAAATGGATTTAAAATCAATATTACCAATATCTTGTATTCTTTATCAAAATATTAAGTTTAGTTTAGTTCAATTTTTTTTTTCAAGGCCCAACTTTGCCCATTTTTAATTGGGCTGGAGCTCCGACTCAAATTGCAATGAATAGTATCGGCTCGAGACTGAGCCTTATTTTCGAGCTATTTTTTTATGACCCCAACCTGTGATTAGGTCTATTCTCAAATAGTGTTTGATGTTTGGCATGGGGAAATGTTTTGTTATATTTTAAAATTAATCAAAAAATTGTTATATTTTAAAGTTTCTGCAATAATTTTGTAAATGTGATAAAATGTATTTAAAAGAAAAAGAAAGTAAGATAATGCAATATTTTCTCGAGTTTATGAAGTTTAAGTAAAGAAAGTGAGGAAAATCAACATTTCCTTATATAGTTATGTGAAAATGGAAAAAATGATTACTCGGATATGTAATTTAGGTGGTTGAATGAGTCAGAAATTATTTTTTTTTGGTATGTAATGGAGCAAGAACCCAATCTTAAATCACTTGCTAAACTACTCATGCCACCCACAACTAAATCAGCACCAATACCTTGAAAGAGCTAAGGTTGAACAGAGGTTTTTGGTGTGATTTTTAATAGGATTCTATTTGTTTTGTAATATTATTTCTTAAAAACATTTTAACACAAACTTTTTTTGTGTGTTTGTTTTGTTAAAAAAACTTTCAATGATATAAATTTCTCTTTAATTATTCAAGAATTTTTTTAAAATAAAAAGTAAAGAAGTGCCATTTCTACAGTTGTTTTTCGGTTTCAATCCACTAATATTAGCTCACCAACCTACAGTGGACCAACTTTGCTTTCAAAAGCCAACCATAGGTTGTACTTTGACCCAAAGTAAGCTAGTAATGGTGGGGCTTAGGTTTGGGCTCAAACCGAAATACTTTTATTTGGTCCAATAAAAGTTTGGAAGTAAGACTGACATTCATTTTTTTCATTTTAGAACAAATTAAATAAAAATTTTGCATGGGAGATGAACTTTGTTTTCACCCAAAAAGTTTTGATTTAGATCATGAAAGCTTAAAATCAAAATTTGAAACTTGAAAATATTCGAACTTAAACTTGGGATAAACTTTTTATTTAGGTCAATCTTAGATATAATTAAGAAGAAATTTGTCTTGTTTAAGCCCAGGCTCAATAAAATGTTGTACTTTTTGTGCCTTAGTTAGAATTTATTTTCCTTTTTTGAAAAGCCTAATCCTTATCCATGATCTAGTCTATTAACTGTTGCCATTGCCGCTACCACACCTACCACCATTGTTGCGTTACATTTCTAACCCTTACCTTGACACATCGTCTATCATTTGTTTTTTTTTAAAAAAATTAATGCAAACCAAAAAATTATGAAATAATATTTTTAATAAAGCAAAAAGAAAATTTTGTTATGGAATTTTTTTTCAAGAAAAGATTTATAGAAAAAGATTTTTGTTTTCTCACAAAATAAACAGGGCCTAAAAAGAAAGGAAATGAAAAGACTTATATATATATATATATAATAACCAGTTTTCTTAAAATTGAACTGAAATTAATAAGATAAGAAAGGAAGACCTTAGAATAAAATGAATTGAGGTTAAATAAGGTCAGAATAATAATCTAGGCATTCAGAAATAAGATTGTGAAACTAAAGATAGCCCAAAATCATAATTAAAATGGCTAAACAATTTTAATCATAAATGTAGTGGCAAAATTATAATTTCAAGTAATTTTTAAGAAACTCAAAGAAAGAAGTTTTAAATAGTAAAATTGAGTTTTTTAAGATTTTCAAAGGCCTTAAAAATTATAGAAATCCTCAAAATGGCTAAGACCCCTTTTCAGTGTATATTTTAGGCTATCAATTAACCTAAGCTTTGACTGGACAATTTGGGACGACTTCAAACTCCATAAAATTGAAAGTAAATATTGTTAATAAATTAATGAAAAAGGTGATTTTAAAATAGGAGTTAAAATGAGCATAAATGGAGGAATTAAAGTGGAAGGATAAAATGGGAATTTTTGAAATTATTCTAAAGCACGTCCTTTCCTCCCTTATTAGGTTGCGCCATTTTTAGAAACCTTTAACTGACTTCATTTGCCTCTAAAACAGAACTCCAAGTTGCACCAAAGAGAGGAGGAAGAAGGAGGAAAGAAAGCCAAAAAAAGGTAAGAATTTGTCCTCTTTTTATATTAGTTCATTCATCAACTTTGTTCTTCTCTCCATGCTTTCTTTCTTGGTAGTTTTAGTTTCTTAAAAGAAGAGTTTTTGTGGTTGAACCTTTGCAAGAAGGAGAGGATTTGGAGAAACCAAAATTAGCACTAAATTTCTCTCTTGATGAGCTTTAAAATGATGTATAAATCATGGTGTGAAATTGGCTTCCTCTTGGTTTCTCCTCACTCGCCATGTTCAGCCAGCCCTAACGCCATGATAAGGGAATGTGTTTTGAATGAAAGCAAGGTAGAACTAGGGTTTTAAGGCATGAGGAATTAGATTATGCCATTGAAACCAATTGAAAAGCTTTATAATTCAAGATAAGAAAATTATGGTTTTAATTGCACCTAAGGAGATATGAAACCTTACGAGCCTAGTTTAAGTCATATGAAAGTATAATTAAACCAAAGAGAAGTCAATGAATATAAATATGCATCAAAATCCAAGAAGAAAGTAGCAAAACTTCATGTAGCCTCCTTATGGGTAATGATTCGGGCGAGACAAAGATGGAGCACTTAGGGAGTGTTTTGTTGAGCTCTAATAAATTTAAAGACTTAGATATGATGAATAAATAATTATAAAACCATTGAATTGAATTTAGAAACTTTACATTAAAAGTTAAATTTTTAGGGTCTAAATTGGGTTAAAGAAGCAAGTAGATTCTAAACCTCTCTAACCAAGCATATGATGTTTCAAATGAATTTCCTTAGAGCTAAAATACTTGTAGCAAGCAAGAGTTTAAGGTTTAGAAAGGAGAAACCAAGGATTGCCTCCTAATGCACCTAAACTAGCCTTAAGATACATAATGGATTTAATGAAATTAAGTGCTAGAGATGAGGTTTAGAATGAATCCTAATGGTGATTTACCTTGTAATTGTCATGTGTAAGCCCATCTAGCTCAAACTTTCCTAAGTGTGGGTGCTAAGTGAAAGAAAGTCAAGGGAAAAGTCAAGACCAAGTGGGTTAGTAGTAGTTGGAGCTTTACAAGTCCTAAGATAGTTTTATCTTCCTTTTTTGCATATTTATGAATGCTTGAATGAGTTGAAATATTTGTATGTATTGTTGCTTGACGTATTTATGTGATATGTTTTAGTATGACTTCCACGATGAATTTTATGTATAAGATTGACATGCTTTTCAGCTTATAGCTCCCTAAGGTATGGCATTAAGCACAGTAGCTCTTCCTTCGCCCTAGGTTAAGATTAATTCAGCCTAGTTAGTTTATGATGATGCCATGACTTGTTAGAGAATGAGTTTTTATATTAAAAGTTACATTTGAATTGCATGAGGCATATGAATGGTATTCTTACACTACATATATGGCATTTCCTCATTGTGTTTATGTGTGCATTGATTAATTGCAATTGGCTAATGAGATTCTTCTTAGAGTCTCATTCATATGCTTCCACTAACCATTGCAGGGTCACCAATTAAAGACAAGAATGTTGGAAGGGCCTATATATGAGAATTGATGTATTAAAAACATTATGTGTAGTAAACTTTGATGTAAGTATTAATATGACACTATTTTATTATTATTAATGGGCTATGATGTAAAATGAAGCATAAAATCCATGTTTATGATGGAACCATATGTATAAGTTAAAGCACTTTGTAATATGATGATTGGTAATGAAATGTGATCATTTTATGTAGTTTTGCATATATGGTACTGTGATCGATGCATGTATACTTGGGTGCACAAGGGCCAAATTTTGATCCAAACCCCTTTGCATGTAATGAAATAGTTGGAAATGACATTTAGGATGAATGAAATTTGCTCAAAGTGGAAGAAATCCAATTGGATACCAATTGTTCCATTTTGATTCCAAATTTAGTCTTAAAGGAACCTAAGCTACTCCTTTGTCAAAAGTGACCTAAATGATTTAGTTTGGGTCTAAGATTTGGCATGCAATTAGAACTTTAATAGGGCTTTCTAACAAGCTAAGAATCAAAATTTTTGGTGCTTTGTAGAATATTTTATAAATTTTCAAATTTTAGTAGATTTTATAAATTGGTCCCTAGTAATGTTTCTTCTCATAGCTTTGGTTTTTCGTGTCTTTGAGGGGCTAAATAAACTCTATTGCTCATGAATTTTACAAGCATATACTTGACATTATAAACTTTTTGTGGCCATTAAGTTTGCATAAATTGAAATTGTGTAACCAAAGTTATATATTTATGAAGTTGGGTCTAATTTATATGTTGATCTCATGCTATCCACCCTGCATAGCCTCGGCTCTTCAGGGTTTCAAGGGTCCAAATAATCTCAAATGTATTTGAAAATTTTACAACATATAGTTCACATTCTAAGTTTTTTTGTAGACATTTAATTTTTGCAAAAATCAGAGTTTTGTAACCCAAGATATAGAATTTTAAAATTAATGCAAATTGTGTGCATTATGTTATTTTGGATCCATGAATGTTTTCATACTTTTAATGCGTAAGTTCTGACTTAATGAGCCAAACCAAATATATTTCCAATAAATATGAATACAAGAAAAGAAAATTCCAACATTAGACCCCATAGCTCCATTTAGTACATGAATGGACTAAAAATAACCGTATAAAGCATAATAGAGTGGTAAATATGGTTGTTAATGAACATAAACGAGCAAGTAAAGTTGGGTATGAAAATCTATCCATAATTAATGTATAATCTAATCTTCTAACTTATTATTTTATTTTTCATGTATATGATGTTTCTATATAAATTTACGAAAGAAATACTTGTAGTGCATTATTAAAAAAATAAATGTCTCGGTTTGAAATTAATTTTAATAATGTTCAAGCTTTAGGAATGGCTTTATTATTAATAAATTTGTGCTGGATAGCCTAACATCATACACACGTTTTTTTGTATTATGTGTTTTGTTGATAAACAAATAAAAGATATTAAATTTTCAATGATGGATGATTTGTTCTATATTTATTTTTGTTTTTATAATTATTATTTAGTAAAATGATAAGCAATTATGACCGCAATCGGAAGTTTTCATTGCATATACATTCATATTTCAAATAGAATAATTACTTCATATTTTTTATCAGTAAGGTAATTAGTAATTACAAGTTATCAGGCATGATATAATTTTAAGAAATTTGAATAATTCAGATTTTGAGTTCAAATCCTTCTTCCATCACATAATTAGTAATTACTCCTCGCAAACGTATAAAATATAGAGTGCCCAAAACAATTTTTTGCCATGGGGCACAAAAACCTCTGTCGTCCTCTAACCCAACGTAGGGCAGTCGAATATTGGTTGATCGTTCAATAATATAATTAAATTAATTAATGTATTTTCATTTTTTAAAATTAAATTTAACCTTTTTTTAAAACAATTTTTAGGCTTTCAAGGCCTTGTATATCTTCTGTAGAACTTTCTTCTATGCCTAAACTAACTACGTACCAGGGGTTGAAGAAATCTCCTTCCATGACATATAGCAAAAAAAAACGTATTAGAAAAATAAAATTCATCCTGCAGATATAATGTATAAATATAATTTTATTAAAATTGTCGCCAATTACACATTCAAGTTTCAAATCATAACAGCAGGAGTTAGAGAAAAATTATGATATCTTATCAGTAGCTTGAAATGCAATGCTACTAAGTAACATCATAGCCTTGTTTCTAGAGAAAATATCTGGACTTCGAATCCCATGTGATTGCAGCACTGTCTGGCATTCTTGTGCATCGTCACCGGCAATTTTGGAATCATAGTTGGCAAGTAGAATATCCTCTTTTAACTCTGAAAGAGCACTCTTGAATGATGCAACCACTGCAACATATGAAAAAAAGGCACAATGTCTTATGGAAGGATCATTTTTTTTCTTGAGCTCATTTTTTATGAAGTTTTGGCTTTCTGTTCCTTTGCTTACGGCCAATTCAAGGACAGACCTCGAAAGCTCGGCATAGTTTTTTGCCGATGAAGCTTGAGGATAAGCTCTTAGAAGTGCCAGGCAGCCAGAGTTGTCTATGGTGTCCTTGCAAACATTTGAAATCAAATCAGCATTTACTGCCAAAGGAGAGTGAAATATCAGAATCAAGGAGAGGCTGAACGAGAGAAAGTTTAGAAGGGGGGAATGCATTTCTTAATGTTGCTAATAGAGAGAATTGGTTCTGGAGGGAATCCGTTTCTTAAGCTTTTAAAGGAGGGAACCGTACATTTTTTTTGGTCTCAAATGTCAAATTAAGTAATCAATGTTGCTGTCATTAAGCGTGCCATCAATGTAGAATATTACCTTATATTTCGAACACAGTCAGATTTAAATTAATTAAAGAATATACTTGAATACTGAAATCACTCAATCAATGTAGTCAAATCTCAATGAAATGGGGCAATAAAGTCAATATGCAAAAGACAAATATTTGAAGATTTACAATGTCCAATAAGCATTTATTGGTGATATTAAAAATTTTCTATAGAATATTAAACATTAAATTGCAGGAGATCCTCCTGAGTGTCTTTACGGTAAACTCTTGTAGTAGTGAGTAATCCATATTATTGTCATTTATATATTATCATGCAATCTTCTTTTTTTTAAGGCATGTGATTAATGTTGTTTAAATTATGATTGAGTTAAATCATAAACTTTAGGCCAGAATTTTGTGTATTAAAATATGAAGGCTAAAATACACTTTTGGTCCCTTATTTTTAAGTTTCATTTTCATCTCTTAACTCTATTCATTTCCAATTTGCTCCCTTAATATTTCCTTGGATTTCATTTTCATCCCTTAACTTCATTTTGTTTTAATTTAATCCTTAATTTTACCCTAACTTTCATTTTCATCTCTTAATTTCATTTGATTCTAATTTTATCCCTTAACTTTATCTTAAGATTCACTTTTGTTCTTTAATTTCTCTTTTGTCTTATTTGTTCTAATCTAATTAATGATTTCATTTTATTTTACTAATAAATCATATAAAAAATTTTTATTAAGCATTTTAATTTAATATTGTTAAAAGGGGGAAAACATTTGAATAATTTTTTAAAATTATTTGTCAAATAGAACAAAATGAAATTAAAGGAAGAAAGTAAATACAAGGTAAAATTAAAGAAATAAATTGAAATCAAATGAATTTAAAAGATGAAGGAGAAATTTAAAGTGAAATTAAAAGATTGAATTGTAATCAAATGAAGTTAATGGATAAAAATGAAACTTTACATGAAGTTAATGGACCAAATTGGAATTAAACTAAGTTAAAAAGTGAAAATGAGACTTCAAATAAAATTAAGGGACTAAAAGCATATTTTTGTTCAATATGAATAAAAATAGTAAGGATGTATACAAGTTGGACTTTACATTAATCTAAAACTCGACCCAATTTAAAATTGGCTAAAAAATTGGGCTTAAGACTTGACCCAACCTGACACTGGCTTAGATAAAAATCAAGTCAGGGATAGGTGAGCCATATAGGCCAGTTTCCTTTAAAAAAAAATTAAAATTTTAAAAACTCATCTTTATATCTACTCGACCATCTTAAATATATGATTACCTATTTTAATATGTTATTTCAAAATCTATATAATGAAAATAAAAAAATATGGGTTTAGAGAGGAAATAAAAAGAAAACATAAATATAGAAACTAAAACTTTAAAATGTGATAACTTGGACTTTCATGGTTTGATTGTTTTTTTTTTATTTTAGGTATTTTTCTTAAGATAGAGGCAATGAAAACTGCTTGCTATTTTCTCTACAAAGATTGTTTACTATCTTAAGTTTGAATTTTTTGCTTTCAAATTCAAAAAATATAGATTTTTTATCTCTTTTTTTTTCATCTAAATGTAATAGTTATATTCAAGAGGGGCATGGTAAAAGTTTTGATTCTTTTAGTTATTTATAATTTGTAAAACATATTTCAAATTTTTTGGCTAGAATTGCAAAATGACCCCAAGAAAAGATTTTTTTTTCATTTAAGTCCTTATATGTGTGTGTGTGTGTGTGTGTGTGTATATATATATATATATATATGTATGTATTATAAGGAGCAGGTTAGATTAAGACAATCAAGTCGGTGCCTAACTTGACTTAACCCAATATGACTAGGCTAGATTTAATTTCTCGAGTTACCGATACGCCCCTAAAAGATAGTATTCAATTGTACTAGGAGAGGGGAGTACAATAACAATTTACCTCTTGTTGTTGCGTTAATCGGCTAAATCAAGACAAGAGGAGAGCTACTTGTATTTGATCATAAAGGACATAATTCTGGCTACATCTAAGAGCATATATCAAATTAAGGTAAGAGTATATTTTTTGTCTCAAAAGTATAAAATTAGTTTCAATTTCATTCCAAACATTTATTTTGTATTAATTTCATTATCATGTTTATAAAAATTCTAAAATTTATTTTAAATGCTAACAACATTTAATAGGGTAATAAAATTAATTGACCCATCATAGATAGTTATGGCTTTAAAGATTCACCCACACCGATTAATGCAGCCATAAATGTTAAGAAAAAGACATATGTAATTAAAGAATATTTGAAAAACTCTTACTGAAATCCCTCAATCGATGTTGTCGAATGTCAATGAATTGAAGTAAGGAACCCAATTTGCAAAAGAAAAATATTTGAAGATTTACTATGGTCAATAAGCATTTATTGGTGATATTTAAACTTTTTTATAGAATATTATAGAACATAAATAATTTTGTTGCAAGAGATCAGGCTCTTGAGTTTATTTGCGGTATTCTTATGGTATGGATTAAACGGAATTATTGTCATTTACATATTATCATGTAGTCTTTTATTTTTGTCAAAGGCATGTAATTTTTTTTTGTTAGGCTTTAAAACTTTTTTTTTTCCTCGGCTAAAGGCATGTAATATAATTTTAAATTATGATAGAGTTTAATCATAAATTTTCAACAAACATTGCTTGTTTGCTAAGACGTAAATAAAATTAGTATTCGATTGTACTACGAGAGGACAATAACAAATTTCCTCTCATTTGCTGCATTAATAGGCTAAATCAATATAAAAGGAGACTTTCTAGTGTTTGATCATAAAGGACATAAAGCATATATAAAATTAAAGCAAAAGTATATGTGTCAAAAGTTACTTTCATCCCAAACGTGTATTTTGTATTAATTTTGTCGTATTTGTTTGTAAAAGTTTTTATTGTCATCCTAAATATTAATAGTATCTAATTGCTTAACAAATTGGTTGACAAATTATAGACAGATACAACTCTATAGAATCAGGCGAACCTATATTAATCGAGTTACAAATGCTCAGAAAAAGATATCTATAGTCAAAGAATGCTTTTAAAAATTTTACTAAAATCCCTCAATCAACGTGCTCAAATCTCAATGAACTGGAGTAATTAATGAGGTCTATATGCGAAAGATTAAAAAAAAAATTGTTGAAGATTTACAATGGTCAACAAGCATTCATTGGTGATATTTAAATTTTTCTATACAATATTATAAAACGTAAAGTACTAAGTTGCAGGAGATTGGGCTCTTGAGTTTATTTATTGTAACATTGTAGTATTGAGTAATTGTTATTATTGTCATTTATATATTAATATGTAATCTTTTTTTTTTTGGTGGTAGGCTTTTTGATAGGCCAAAGGCATGTAATATAATTTTAAATTATGATTGTGTTAAATCATAAATTTTGAGCGAAAATTTCTCATTTGTTAAAATATGAATAAAAGTCCAAACAAAAAAATGTGAATAAAAGTAATATGCAATATTACTACGGGAGTACAATAACAATTTCTCTCTTATTGCTACATTAATTGGCTAAATCAAGATTAGAGGAGACTTATTTGTATTTGATAATAAAAGGATATAATTCTAGCCAAAAAATAAAAAAATATCAATAATTAGGATTTAAATGCGACAAAAATTTAATTAACACAATTTAAAGTAATAAAACTAAGAATTTTAAAATAATTAAAAATCTCGCCATGTAAAAATCTGAAAGAGTGAAACTAAAATTAAACCGAGACATGACTAACTGCAACCCAAACTTACTGAAATTTTATTTGTTTAATTATTTTCCTTGCCTTTTTCCTTCAAATTTTTGCCAAAGTAAATCTCTAGGGACCAAATAGCAAACTTTCAAATTTTACTCTTCAGCCTTGGGATTTTTATAATTACCTGCTGGTCCTCAGATTTTTCCTGAAGATTACACGTGTCTGCCCTCAAATTCATGACCGTGGCCTTGTTCTCCTTCTCCCACACGATTTCTGTCACTTCTGGCCGTACCCAAGCACCGAAATCTTCTCATTCCAGCTTTCTCTTGCTCTGCGTTCCGTTTTGGCCCCTCTTCTCTTTCAAGCCTCGTGTTCGTTATTTCTCCCTCAGATTACGCCAGTTTCTGTACCATTGAAGCTGTCGGGCAAGCATTTTCCCTCACCCTCTCCCATTTCTTTCAGCTCACCATTTGAGTTTGCCATTCGTGGTTTCCTTTCTTTGCCAATTATATTGTGCATTTTTTATATATCTACCGTTTAGAATTATTTTTCTCTTTATAGGTTCTTTCAAGCAAAGAAAGATTTAATTATGTATTATTATTCCACTTGTGCACATCTTTTCTCAACGAGTGTCCATTTATAACAGATGACTCAATAGTTAGGCATAATCAAGTGAAGATTAGAAGACACACTTAAACCAGAGGGCTTGGTGGTAAGGTGCGGCACAATAAACTTTTGTGAGTAGGTTGCCATCGAAAGGAAAAAAGAGAGTACATTGGTGTGAATATATGATAGATTCATATTTGAGGAAGAGATTTTTGGAGTCATGTGAGTGAAAGTATGAAAAAATCTCAAATTAGATAAAATTGGATTAAATGATGGGTTTCTAAGTGGAAATGATTAATAAACCTCAATGATTTTGGTTAAAAATATGATATCCAACTTACTTATAATTTTTTCAGACCTTAACATATAATATAGAGAGAGAGAGAGAGAGAGAGAGAGAATATATGTTGCTTAATTTGTTTTCGCAGATAATATAGAGAATATGAGACAATGCTTAAAAAAATTCATCTAAATCTTATTAGGTTCATTTGGTTTAAACAAAAGAAATTAAAGAACCAATGGCTAGAACCTTAGCATGTAATGGAACCAGAAAAACTAAGAGCTTGTTTGGTTTCCAGTTCTCAGAACAGTTTTTTGTTTTTAAGAACAAAAAAACAAAAATAGTTGTTTGATAATGTGTTTTTAATGAAATGTTTTGTAAAACAAAAAAATAGAATTTTGTTTTTGGGAATAGAAAAATCAAAACATTTTTTTAGTGTTTCGTAACTTTTGTTCTGCAGAATCAAGAAAAAAACAAAAAACAGTTACTTTTCAGAATAATGATTCAAACGAATTTTTTAATTTTTTTGTTCTCAAAATTTCTTTTAAAAAACATTTGCTTTGAAAACATTAAAACAAAAACATAATCAAACAGGCCCTAAGTCAGTATTTAAGTGACTTCTTTTAAATATTCTTCAAATTCAAAGTAGTTATTATTCATAATTTCATATGTTGCTAAATTTGTTTTAGTAAAAAGTAGAGTCTTACTAAAAACAAGATAACACAAACGAAAATTTTATTTTCATTTAGTTTAAAAGGCTATAAACATGATATCAAAAAAATTAATCTTAAAGAAAAGAAATTGCGAAAACATTGATGACATTTTTGTTATATATAAATATTCTTCAGATCCCTACCATACCATTACACATATAATCATAAATTGATGGTGTAAATAAAGGATATATAGAATACATACATCATATCCAATATAATTAAAAGCAAAAAGGAACATACCTCTAACCATTACTTAAAAATCCGAAGAAAACGTTGATAAGGGAAGTTTTTGAGCTCTCAGTTTTAGCATTTGATAGTATATGTAGTTTTCTTAATTTTAGTGTGTGCTTCAACCGAGCTCAGGGACTCCATTATTTATAGACCAATCTAAACCGCACCTTCCCATCAAAGGTGCCATAAAAGGAAAAAGTGGTGGAACGTGGGAATATGAAGGAAAATAATCGGTAACCCATGAACCTAAAATCCCATTCGAACCACTACAGGAATGTTTAATCAACGTGCAAACGTGCAACGGTTACATTCTCCCACTTGGTCCAAATGACTTAATGATCCACTAGATTTGTGAATATTTTCATTCCTTGAAGATAAAACTTAGTGCACGAATCATAGTGGTAAGTCCTCTATATACGAGTACTACCTTTCATGTATTACAATATATTTTGCTTTCTCAACTCACCATTAATTTAATGAATAAACCTTATGCTTATTTTGAGTCCTTCTAATGTTATTTTTCTCTAAACATAAATGTATACATTAAAATGAGAAAAACAACTCAAACTGTATAAGAACTTTATTACAAATGATATATGTACATATACATAAAAAACTCAACATGGTACCAAGTCCCATCTTAGATACATGATCTTTAAACATAGATGGTGGCATGCCTTTTGTTAAGGAATTGCTAACCTTAACTCAGTGCTAACGTGTTCAATGGTGACTTTGTTCTTTTTAACACGTTCTCGAATGGTTAAGTATTTAATGTTGATGTGTTTGCTTCGACTTCCACTTTTGTTGTTCTTAGCTAGAAAAATTACGGCTAAGTTATTACAATAAATTCTCAATGGCCTAGAAATTGAATCCATGATTCTAAGCCCAGAAATAAAGCTTTTTAGCCATATACCATGTGAAGTTACATCGAAACAAGATACGAACTCAGCTCTGTGGTAGAAGTAGTAGTCAAAGTTTGCTTCGTGTTCCTCCAAGATCCGGCTCTGCCAACAAACATGAAAATGTACCCTGATATTGATTTTCATGAATCAACACATCTAGCAAAATCCGAATCAAAGTAACCAACTACCTCAAGATTCTCAACTCATCTGTATATCAGCATATAGTCTTTAATACTCTTAAAATACCTCATCACCTTCTTTGTAACTCTCTAGTGATCTATACCTAAATTACTCTTATATTGCCCTAACATTCTAACCTCGAATGCAATATTAGGTCTTGTACACACTTGAGCATATATATGGTTTTTGACAGTAGAAGCATATGGAATGTTACGCATCTATTCCCTTTATAAATCATTCTTCAATCACTAGTTCAAATTGAACCTATCACTCTTCACAATAGGTGCTACACTTGGTGAATAATCTTTTATCTGAAATCTCTTTAACACTTTATTGATATAGGTTTTTTGTGATAGAGCTGAAATACATTGAGTTTTATCCTTATGGATCTTTATGCCAATAATATAAGAAGCCTCACCCATATCCTTCATATTAAAATTCTTAGAGAGAAATTGTTTCACTTCATATAGTAACCCCTTATCATTGGTTGCAAGTAATATATCATTGACATATAACACAAGAAAATAGATTTTACTCCTATTGACCTTTTGGTATATACACTGATCCATGACATTCTCCACAAATCCATATGAGGAGATAGCATCATGAAATTTTAAGTGACATTGGCGAGAAGCCTATTTCAGTCCATATATAGATTTCTTAAACTTGCACACCAAATGTTCATTGGCACTAGAGGAGAATCCTTAAAGTTATTTCATATATACCTCCTCCTCTAGTTCCCCATTAAGGAATGTCATTTTCACATCTATCTAATGCAGTTCTAAGTCAAAATAGGCAACTAATGCCATTATTATATGAAGGGAATCTTTCTTAAATACAGGAATTTTCATGTAATCGATTCTTTCCCTTTGAGTGAATCTTTTAGATACAATTCTTACTTTATATCTTTTAATATTGCCTAATGAGTCTCTTTTCATCTTATAGACCTATTTACATTCAAGGGCCTTAGAACCATTAGGCAACTCGACGAGATCCTAGACTCTATTAAATGCCATAGAATCCATCTCTTCTTTCATGGCATTATGCCACAGTTCAAATTCTCTGCAACTAATAACTTGTGAAAACATCTCAAGATCATTTTTAGCTTCTATATTATAGTTAGATTCTTGTAGATACATAGTATAATCACTAGGAATTGCTAACCTCCTCATCCTAGTTGATCTTCTTAATGTTGACTCAACAATCTCTTAGGGAACATGTTATTCAACTGGCTGTTCAACAGTCTCTGAAGGTTGTTCATCAATTGGATCAACTTGATCATGGTTAACAAGTTGTGGGTCCTGAATGATTGGTTGTTCAATGCCCATTTGAACTTGAGGGGTATAGATCACAATCAATCTATTTCCAGCTTAAGTATCAGGTTGATCATTTTCAGAACCTAAATTTTGAGTCTGATCACTCCCATCGATCAAGTCATTCTCAAGAAATTTTACATCTCTTGATTCCACAATTCTAGTGCTATAAGATGGACAGTAAAATTTATATCCCTTAGACCTTTCAGCATACCAATAAAGTAGCCACTAATAGTCATAGAGTCCAACTTCTTCTCTTATGGATTGTAAACCTTAACCTCATATGGGCATCCCCAAATGTGCATATGTCTCAAACTAGGTTTCCAACCTTTGAACAACTCAAATGGTATCTTTGCAACAACCTTGGTTAGAACTCAGTTAAGAATATACACAGTTGTTTTAAGAGCTTTAGTCCACAAAGATTTAAGAAGTTTGGAGCTGGCTAACATGCTCCTCACCATGTCCAACAATGTTCAATTTTTTCTTTTAGCTATACCATTCTGGTCAAGTGACCTAGATGTGGTGTATTGGGCAACAATCTCATATTCTTAAAGAAATCTAGCAAATGGACTCAATGCTTATCCATCTTCAGTGTATCTACCATAATACTCACCACCTCTATTAAATCCCACTATCTTAATTTGTTTATCACATTATTTCTCTATTTCTACCTTAAAGACTTTAAAGGCATCAAGTGCCTAGCCTTTATTATTCAGCAAATAGAGATATATATATATATAGTGAGTAATTGTCAATAAAGGTGATAAAGTATTTCTAACCACTAGAGTCCAAATCTGGACTACAAATGTAATGTCTGATTCTCTGAAAATGAGAGAAAACGTGAGAACTGTAATGTACGATTTCTCTGTAAACGAACGAAATTCACCAGATACAAAAGGAAGTCCCTCGAAATAACTTAGTTAAAGTCCCAAAAAATTTGAAAAGCATTCTAAACTCCTAAAAATGGAAATCTCAAGCTCAAATAGAAATAAAAACGGAGCTAGAATGAAGAAATGAATTATGACAAAATATTAACGAATTGTAAGAGTATTTTCGTCATTTTAACCAAATTTTAAAATTTTTGCAAGAGAGCTTTTTAAATAAAAATTTTGAGTTTTCCAGGGTTCTTAGAGGTATTGAAAATCATGGAAAGCTCCGGGATAGCTAAAGTCTCTTCAGTGGACGTTTTTCAACGTCAGTTAACCCGAACTTTGACTGATTCGTTCGAGAAGGTTTTAGCTCCGATTTGCGTGATTCTAAAGGTATTTTATTAAATTGAGAACCTAAATTTTATAATGGAAAATACATTTCTCAAAAAGGAGCTAAAACGAATTAGAAACAAAAATGCTAAGAACGAATGACAAAACAAAAATTTTTGAAAAGTCCTTCTTCCTCCCACCTATATATAAGTGGCGCCTCATCTCCTCCTTTATTTAGCCTATTATGTTTCTACCTCAAACTAGAGAAAAACCCTAGGGAGAGTGGTGCACAAGAGGAAGAAGAAGAGGAGAAGAAATTCAAGTTAAAAGGTATGGAATTTTGGTAGTTTTTCATGCTTTCTCCTTTCCAAACCTCTCCTTCTCCATTCTCCTTTCTTTCTTATGATTATAATGAAGTTTATAAATCCATTTTAAGGGAGAAATTAAGGAGAAAATTCGGATTTGAAGAGAGTAGCCCAAAGAAGACAAAATTCAAGTGAGAAAAGCCATAAAAGTAAGGTAATTTCTCCTTCCATAGTTGCTATCCCTTGCTCCTCCTTTCTCCTTATTTTGCCCCACTCAAGAAGCCAGTGGAAGGCTAGAATTTTGAGGAGAACCAAGGGTGATTTCTATGAACTTAAGGGAGGAGAGTAAGAATATGCAAAGAAATCCAAGTAAAAATTATGAATTTACAAGATTTAAAAGTTAGGGTTTTGATTGCACCTGAAATTCTATCATGAACCCTAGCCATATTTTATGATGTTTTAGGGAATATAAGTTCCTAAAACATCAAGAGAGCTTCCTACATGTTTCTCCCATCAAAGGAAGCAAGGAAACTCCATTGGTGCCTTATGGAAGCATAGCTTCGGCCAAGGAGAGTTCATGTACCTAGAGAGTGTTTTAATTTCTTCCAAACTTAGTTTTGTACATGTATGATGGGAAAATATGAGAGGAAGCCTTGGAAAGAGTTTAGAAATCATAGAAAGCAAGATGGCCTTATATGTTCCATAATATGGTTTAAAGAAGCAACACCTAACTAAGCTCCTAGAATTGATTATATGATGACTCCAAGAGATTTAAATAGAGTCAAGAATCATGAATAGATAGAGTGGAGCCAAGATGATGTTTTCTTAAGGTTACTTTATTAAGTGCATTATGGAACCATAAAAGAGCCTTATGAGTCACCTAGTTTTTCTAGTGATTGTGTAGCCTTAGACTTTGTTCCAAGAGTGTAATTAGCTTCCATATAATGTGTCTAGGCCAAGAGAAATGATCTTCACCTTTTTAGGTGTGAGAGGTCAAGGGAGAAGATTCAAGATTCAAGGAAAAAGTGTGTAAATGCTAGTAAGGTAGCTCTCTCTACCTTCTCTCATGCATAGATGTGTTCTTACATTGTCTTGAATATGTGTATATGTGTTTTAAGCTATGAAAAGTATCCTAGCATAATTTTATATGCCATGGTACCATGATGATGCATTATGTTTCTAAATGATATTTATGATACTTATTTTAGTTTGCTTAAGTGTGGTGAAACCAAAAACCTTCTAGCCATAGTGAGGATGAGCCAAGAACCCTTAAAATTAGTTAAGACAAAGTAAATAGTCTCCCAAAAGTAAGGTTGACTCCTAAGAGTAAGGTTGAGTTTAAGAATCTCTTAAAGAAATGGGTGAGGTAAGTCCCAGATCCACAAGTGAATGGGTAAGGCTAATCTACTTACTTGTCAAACCTATGTATGCTATGTATGACTTTTTCAAATGCCAAAAATACTTCTTAAATGATTACACATATTAATATGCCCATGTATGCATTTGTGAGACTTGTATTGCATGTTTTATGTGTGATTGAATGGGAGATGAGCTATTGGGATTCTTTGAATCTCATCCCCTCATTTCCAATGTCTTAATATGCTAGGTGAAATAATTAAGCAATGTATTGGAGGCCACCAAGCCTAGAAGAAGAAGACTGGCATCAAAGTATATGAATATGCCTAGTTTTGCTTCTTTTTTAGTCACACACATGGCATATGATGTAATCCCTTGATGAAATTGTTATGTAACCATATGAGCATGTGTCATTATATTAACATGCCATGTATAAATGAGATTTAAGGCTATATGTATGGAATCATGTATTTTGGTTATGTAATGGCAAATTTGGCTCTTGAATGGTTTGATGAATTAGTGTAATAATAGAGGTGGAATGGCCAAATTGAGATGCATAAGGTTTAAGATCACTTGGACGATTCATACAAGTCATATTCATGCTTTTAGACTTGTCCAAGAGGTGCCAAACATCAAGAGAGAATATTTGGACACTTTGGTATCCTATATGGAGCAAAAATTAACCATATTGAAAACCTATACCACTTTTTATCCAAATGAGTTCTCATTGATCTGAGATTTAGCATGCATTTAGAGTTTGTTATGAGATTTTTGGGAAGCTAAATAACATAATTTTTAGAGTTCTAGGGAATATTTGATGAATTCTCAAAGTTGAAAAATTTTTTGATTTTGGTTTGGTGTACTGTTCACTCAAGTTTGAAAATAATTTTTATCATTTATAGGGCAAATGATGTCTAATTGCCACAAAATTTCATAGAAAGAAATTAGACACTCCCAATGACTTATACCAACTAGAAGCACCCCATTTGGAGGTCTAAAAAGGGATATGTGAATTTTTGAAATTTCTATCCAGTATCAGCGTCCAAACTGACCTCAGGTACTGTTTGATTAGGTTTTGATGTCTAGGCGTATTTGAATTGGTCTAAAGTTATTTTTTTCCTCTAGCTAACATCTGTAGCTTTCCAAATTGGTATCATTTTCATGAATTATGTTTTTGTGGAATTAATTGGATATTTTTGAAATTTACTATAGAAACCTGTGATAGTACTAGTAGACAGCCAGACCTCTGCCCCTTTTCAAATATTAAACGTCCTATGTGTGATGATTCATGGTCTAGTTATATTTTTAGTATAAAGTAGATATGTGTAGCTTTCCAGAATGGCAAAGAATACATGATTTTGATTTTTCTAGAATTAGTTATAATTTTTTTAAAATTTATGACAGAAAGAGGATATTTCTGGCTGAAATTGCAAATTTATGTTTTATGCTTCCCTTTGCCATGCATGACCTCTAGGCCAATTTTGGTGATAGAAATGAGTTGTATCTATATAAATAAATGTGAGAATGTGATACATAAGTCCATATGCCCTGTGGGACTCTAAAAGAAAAATTTTACCCGTAGAGAAACGCATCTTAATCCATGACTCCCTATGCCACTATATTGTTTCCATAGAACAAATATGAGATGAGACATGAGAATTGCATGAATTGGGTCTTAGAAGTATGGTGTTACAACAAATGTCCATATGTATAATTTCTAATATGGCAGAACTCCTCTTGGCACCTTTCTTGGCTTGGTTAGTTTACTTTCCTTTAATGCAATCTATACAAGTATCAAAGTTAGTAAAGTCAAGTGTACTAATTACTCCATCTTTTACTAACCTCTTAACCTTTTCTTTTGAAATATGACCTAGCCTCCGGTGCCACAACATAGAGGTATCCTCATTAGTAACACATTTCTTGATACCTACGTTACTAGAAACATGCATTGAAATATTAGATGTATTGTCTTGTAATTGAATTTGAAAAAGACTATTGAAAACTGTACCATTACCAACAAGGCTAGACTTAAAAATAACTTAAATTTATCATTTAAAAATTCAAAAGAGTATCCAGAAGGTACAATTTCAAAACAAAAATCAAGTTTCTAGAGAAACTTGGTATATAAAAGGTCATTTCCAATATCAAACTAAAGTCAATATCTAAAACTAATATGCAAGTTCCTACAACTTCTACTAGTAAGCCCATCTTATTGTCTGAATAGATGTACTGCTCACTACCCACCAGCTTCCTTTGGTTTAGAAAGCCCTACAAAATATTAGAGATATGGATTGTAGAACCAGAATCAATCCACGATGTGTTACCACTAACATCCACCATATTAGATTCATAACAAAAGAATGAGATTAAGTTACCTTTCTTTTCAAACCAAGTTTTGAATTTGACCAGTCCTTCTTCATGTGTCCTTTTTTTTTTACAGAAAAAACACTTGGACTCCTTCCTTATATTAGCTTGGATGGATGCCTTACCCTTTCCCTTTGGTATGGCTTGTCTTTTATTCTTTCCTTGTGTTGCCATATGTGCACTTTCTCCCATCTCTACTATAAGCCTTCCTTCTTCTTATACACACATGGTCAGAAGCTCATTGATTGACCATTTCTTCTTATGTGTGTTGTAGGAGATTTTGAAAAGCTTATATTGATGTGGTAAAGAATTCAGGATGTAGTGCACAAGGAAATACTTAGACATCTCAACCTCTAGTATTTTCAATTAAGTTGTTATGTCCCTCATCTGCATAATGTGCTCTTACACACCCCTTATGTTAGTGAGCCTTATAGATGATAACCTTGGCATTAAGGTGCTTGCCAAAGTCTTGTCTAAGGATTCAAATTGTTCATCAATGGCCTTGAACAAGCTTTGGACATTTTGATACTCTCCAATAGACCCACGAATAACAACAACAACAAAGCCTTTTCCCACTAAGTAGGGTCAGCTACATGGATCAATCGATGCTATAAGCACCTATCGTAAATCATATTTTTAGACAAACCATTTAAATCTAAATCTCTCTTAATAATTTCTCCTATAACTTTCCTTGGTCTTCCTCTACCTCTAATTATTGGACTATTCTCTATCTTATCTACTCTTCTAACTGAGACTTCTATAAGTCTCCTCCCAACATGACCAAACCATCTAAGTTTTGATTCTACAATCTTTTCCACAATAGGTGCGACTTCCACCTTCTCTCTAATACATTTATTTCTAATCCGATCTCGTCTAGTGTGTCCACTCATCCAATGTAACATTCTTATCTCTACAACATTGAACTTATTTTCTTGTTGACTTTTTATTGCCCAACACTCAGTTCCATACAACATTGCAGGTCTTATAACTGTGCGATAGAATTTATCCTTAAATTTGAGTGGTACTCTTCTATCATAAATAAAACCTGAAACACTCCTCCACTTCATCCACCCTGCTTAAATCCTATGTTTTACATCTTCTTCTATTTCCCCGTTATTTTGTATGACTGATTCAAGATATTTAAATCGTTAAATCGTGTGACTTGTGATATAATATGTTCTCCAATTTTCACTTCTGCACTAGAAGTGGTGTGTCTTTTACTAAACTTGTACTCTATATACTCCGTTTTACTTCTACTTAAATGAAATCCATGAGTTTCTAAAGCTAATCTCCACCTCTCTAACTTCTCATTCATTGCTGCTCTCGATTCTCCAACTAAGACAATATCATCTGCAAAAAGCATACATCGTGGCACCAGCTCTTGAATATGTTCAGTAAATACATCTAATACTAAAGTAAATAAATAAGGGCTTAGAGTTGACTATTGATGTAAACCAATAATTATCAAAAAATCTTCTATAGGTCTACCTTTTGTTACTATCCTAGTTGTAGCCTCATCATATATATCTTAGATTGCTTGAGTATAAATTATACGAACTCCTTTTTTCTCTAAAGCCCTCCATAGAATCTCTTTTGGTACTCTATCATATGCTTTTTCCAAATTAATAAACACTATGTGTAAATCTCTTTGATTCTCTCGATATCGCTCCATTAATCTTCGTAACAAATATATTGCTTCTATAGTTGACCTTCCTGGCATAAAACCAAATTGATTCTCCATAACTTTGGTCTCTTTCCTTAATCTTCGCTCAATTACTCTTTCCCATAATTTCATAGTATGGCTCATAAGCTTAATTCCTCTATAATTTGCACAATTTTGAACGTCCCCCTTACTCTTGTAAATAGGAATTAAAGAACTTCTACTCCACTCGTTTGGCATTCTCTTAGACTTATAATTTCATTAAATAACTTTGTGAGCTAACTTATACCTTTCACTCTTAAACCCTTCCATACTTCAATAGGTATATTATTAGGTCCAACTGCTCTGCTATTCTCAATTCGCTTCAATGCTTCTTTTACCTCTGACTCACGAATCCTACGATAAAAAGTATAATTTTAATCCTCTTCTCTAGTGTCTAACCTATCCGATTGCAATGAAATCTCGTGGCTTTCATTAAAAAGCGTATGAAAGTAACCTTTCCACCATTCTCTGATATCTTATTCTGTGACCAAGACTTTCCCTTCTTCATCCTTAATGCATTTCATTTAGTCCACATCTCTTGTCTTTCTTTCCCTACTTTTAGCTAACTTGTAAATATTTCTTTCTCTAACTTTAGTACCTAAAGATTGGTATAACCCATCGAATGCCCTCGCTCTTGCTTTGCCCACCGCCTTCTTAGTGTCTTTCTTAGCTACTTTATATTTCTCCCAATTTTTATTACTCTTCCATAACGACCACACTTTATAACACTCCCTCTTAATTTTAACCTTGTCTTACATGCTTGTATCCCACCACTAAGATTCTTTATCTCTAGGTCCAAAACCTTTTAATTCCCCTAATATTTTCTTTGCTACCTTCCTAATCTCTTTAGCCATTCCATTCCACATATCGTTAGCACTTTCTTATATTTCCCAAGGTCCCTCCTCCACAATTCTTCTTTGCAATTCTTTATCCCCTTTTAGTTGCCACCACTTAGTCCTTAACACCCTATATTCGCCTTTGCTTTTTACTCTCCTCTTAACTCGTACATCCATAACCAAAACTCTATGCTGAGTAGTTAAACTCTCTTCAGGTATAACTTTGCAATCCATACAAAGTTTTCTATCTAATTTCCTTATAAGAAAGAAATCAATTTGAGAACATGCCCTTCCGCTTTTGTAAGTGATAAGATGTTCCTTACGCTTTGATATTTTAGTTTTGACATACATTATGCTAAGACGATTTAATCGCTCCCAACGTTCATAAAGGCTTATTGCAGATATACTGCTAATGTCCATAGGTTTAGGAGTTTCATCTTTTCTAATGGCATCATCAATGTCCATCCATCCTAATTTAAGGAGTATTTTCTCCTTTCATATTTTATAGTTATCACCTATTAATTAAGGAACTTAAAAGTTAGAGATATTTAAAGGTTGAAAAGCTGCACAAAATTCACATGCTCTATCAGTAATTTGAGGTAATTAAATATCTCATATAACATATTTTACCAATGCAAAACATGTCTTTCAAACCATGATCCTACTAACAAATAAAATTGCTTGTGGGCTTAATTTTATTTAAATAGAGTCATGTACTAAATAGTGAAATTAGCCAATTATAACCCTTATCTTAATACCTGCGGGCAAATTAAGGTAAAGGAAAAATTTGCCATTCGACCCTAATTAATTATACAAAATATGATAATATTCTTGCGGCATAATAATTATCATATTAAATATAGTTAATTACAACTTAATGCTATTTTCCTTTATATGATTATAACATTTAATGTATAATTTTTAAAATAATTATAGGTGTTGCTACTAAACTCTAATTAAACTAAAATTACACTAATCATATAGCATCTCAATATTAACTAAATACTTGCATATAACCAAATACTATTGTATAAACAAGCTTAATATAATGAAAATTAAAAAATTAATTATTTAATCAATTAGATTAAATGTGATTAATTAATTAAAATTCTCCTAATTAATTTAATCCAAATGTGCCAAAATAATGCCTCAAAATAATATAAAATATTAGGCATAAAATTAAATGGCACCTTAATATATAATAAAAAATCTTGAACAAAAGTGTCACAAATATTATCTAAAAAATAAGCTTAAATTGTCTAAAAATAATTTTCAAATATTTTGGACATATTAAATGACACAAAATGATTTTTGGACAAATTAATGACCAAGAAATTATTTTACCAATATAAATTAAATATTAACCCTTGTAAACATTTTTTTTTAGAATGGGTCTATTCAAGTTTCCTTTGTCAAATCACTATAGAGGAAATGACGTTTATTGTATACAAATCCATTATATTGGCCCATTGTATTATAGAGTTGAAAATGCCATACAAAAGTAAATGGGAAATGGCCCACCTCCATTATTATGATCCGAAGCTTCAATATATATAACCAATAACATGTAGCCTAATGTTTAAGTCTAGAAAGCAAAAGCCTTAAGCTTCAAACCAATGGGCCGAAAAGAAAAACAAAACACAAGCTTTACATATATTAGCCCAAACCTAATATCATTTTAAGGAAATGTTGAGCTTTAAAGGTGCACAAAATGTTGGATACTCATATGGGAATAGCCACACGACATGCTATATAAGTCATCATCAACCTCACACTGGAGCAATGTGACCTGGGTTAATGTGTTTTTGGACTCACATGAAAACACGACTATATATTGCATTACAAAACTCTATTTTTTATACTCTCAAAGCCGAGAATAGTCAGAATTTCATGGGCAATAATTTTATAATTTTAAAACAGGGAAATAAAGCTCATATCAAACAACTACAAATGTCCTAGTAAAACTCAATTTTCAAATTTAGAAAACAAGCAAGGCAAAGGCCACTTAAGGCTCTAATACCAAATGTAAATAAAGGATATGCAAAACATATAAATCATATCCAATATAATTAAAAATGGAAAGGAATGTACCTCCAGCCATTGCTCAAAAATCTAAAGAAAATATTGATCAGGGAAGTTTCTGAGCTCTTAGTTTTAGCGTTTGATGGTGTATGTGATTTTCTAAATCTTAGTGTGTGCTTCAACCGAGCTCAGGGACCCCATTATTTACAGACCAATATGAACCACACCTTCCCATCAAAGGTGCTACAAAAGAAAAAAGTGGTGAATCATGGGGACGTGAGAACATGAAGGAAAATAATCGGTAATCCATGAATCTAAAATCCTATGTAATTCAGACCATTACAAGAAGGTTTGATCAACATGCAAATGTGCAACGGTTACAGACGGATCTTATGTTCATTAAAGGAAAAGAAAAGAATGGAAAGAATATATGGCAAATAACAATAAAAAAAGACATAGATTAAAACTATAAGCCAAATCCATATATTAAAAAAAATCATATCTTTTTATTCATAAATGATAATGAAAGCATTAGAAAAAGGAAAAAGAAAAAAAATAAGATAGATACTGGAAAGTTTTATAGGATCATATTGGCAAATGTCAACCTTAGTGATTAGGTTGGATGGTAAAAGCTTATTAGCAACTTTTGGTGACAAATAATGAAAAATAAGTTCATTATCATAGGGATCAAACCTAAAGCCAGTTGTAAAGAAAAAAGGGAGCAAAAGTTACCATTAGATACATGATGACCCAATTGGTTATTAAGATGATCATTCAAGACATAACTTTGATGCACCATAAGAAAACCCAGAAAAATTTGCATAGAACCAACCGAAGAAACAAGATAGAGGGAGTCTAAGATATTTAAAGAGCTAAGAAAGAAGAAGAAGAAGAAGAAAAAAAGAGACATAGGTATGATTAATGTAACACCATACTTCTAAGATTTCAATTCATGCAATTCCTATGCCTCATCACATACTAATTCTATGGGAAGCAATATAATGGCATAGGAAATCATGAATCAAGATGTATTTTTCTACAAGTAAAAATTTTCTTTTAGTATCATGTGGGTCATATGGACTCATCTATCTCATACTTACATTTAAATACATAAATACAACTCTTAACAAGCTCAAGAAATGGTCCATACCTCAAGCAAAAGTATATACACAAAACCCACTAGTGCAACCTCATATCAGTTTTCCAAATTCTGTGCCTAAACTTTGAAAACTCATAACTAATTCTAAAAAAATCAAAATCAGGTATACTATACCATTTTGGAAAGCTGATGATGTCTACTTTATTATAAAAATAAATCCAAATGAAATAGAGGCTGCTAGGTACCAAAATCTGATGGAACAATATCAGAGGTCAGCTATCATCCCTAGTATTGATCTTTAATTTTAAAAATTCATATCTCCTTACTCAAATGTCCAATTAGGGTGATCTTGATGGCCATGGAAAGCTTATCATGTCTAGTTTGTGCCTGTAAAATTATATGAGCATTAGACATCATTGACCTATGAATGATATAGCTTAAATTTTTGATCATATGAATAGTACCTGTATTAGTTTAGTAGAAAAATGGCAACTTCAGAAATTTATAATTAATTTCATAGAGCTCCAAATAATCTGGTCTTTAGCTTCCAAAAAATATCTAGATAAGATCTACATGTTGCCAAATTTCATGGGCAAATTCGTTTATTTGGTTAGATCTTGACATTGGGTTGCAAAATAGCTCATTTTATGTCATATATAGGGTTCAAATAGTCCATTTCAAGTTCTAAGGCAACTATGACCACTTGAGCATATGGGAATGCACCAAAATGACTCTCTAAACTTGTCTCAAAGGTGTATAAATCCATATTTCTCAAGCTCACTCTCTCACCCCATACCATACACAAGATTTCATACATTTTCTCTTGCCATTCAATACTCAAAAACTGCATTATCATTCATATGGCACTAAAGCTCATACATACATCAAATATATGGGTATTTACACATGTTCAAATGGATACATAACAATTTCATCATGGGATTACATCATATATCATATGTATGGCTACAAAAGAGACAAAACTAGGTCATTTCATACACTTTGATGTCAATCTTCTTCTCCTTAGCTTGGTGGCTTCCCTTACCTTGCTCAATTGCTTCACCTAGTATGTTAAGATATTGAAAAGGAGGGGATAAGATTCAAAGAATCCAATAGCTCATCTCCCTTTCAATCACGTATAAAGTATGCAAAATAAGTCTTGAAAATGCATACATGAGCATCATGGAGTGTGCAATCATTCAAGAAGCTTTCCTGGCATTTACATGAGTCATACATAGCATACATAGGCTTGCCAAGTAAGTGAATTAGCATCACCTATTCACTTATGGATATTGGACTTTCCTTATCCATTTTCTCTAAGAGGTTTTGACTTAACCTTACTCTTGGGAATCAATCTCACTCTTAGGATACTCTCTACTTTGTCTCAACCAAGTTTAAGGGTTCTTGGCTTATCCTCATAATGGTTAGAGGATTCTTGGCTTCTCCACACTCAAGCAAACTAAGGCAAGCACATAAAACATCACCTTGCATGCATAAAATATCATCATGGTACTATGAAATAAAAGCTCATTCTAAAATATTTTTCATAACTCAAAACATATATACACACATTCAAAAATAATGTAAGCACACATTCATGCATGAGAAAAGGTGGAGAGAGCTACATTGTTTGCATTTACACACTTTTTCCTTGAGCCTTGAGTCCTCTTCTTTAACCTCACACCCAAGGAGGTGGAGATCATTTCTCTTGACCTAGAAACATCACATGGAAGCTAATTATACTCTTAAATCAATTTCTAAGGCCACACATCTACTAGAAAAGCTAGGTAACTCATAAGCCTCTTTTATGGTTCCATAATGCACTTAATGAAGTAACCTTTGAAAAATATCATCTTAGTTCTATTCTCTCCATCTATTTATGATTCTTGACTCCATTTAAACCTCTTAGAGTCATCACACAATCAAATTAAGGAGTCTAGCTAGATGTTGCTTCTTTAAACTATATTATGGAACATATAAGGCTATCTCACTATCTATAGTTTCTAAAATTTTTTCAAGGCTTCTTCTCATACTCTTCCATCATACATGACTCAAAAATAAGTTTGGAATAAATTAAAACTACCCCTAGGTACTCCAACTATGCTAGGCTGTGACTAAGGAGCAATAGGATACTAAGGGAGTTTACTTTGTTTTCTTGATGGAAGAAGCATATAGGAAGCCTTCTAGGGATCTTAAGAGCTCATCCAAACCTTCATTGAGGCCTAAGAATAATTACATCAAATCAGATTTTCAATGGATCCCATGAAACCTTAAATTTGCCATCTTGAAAATCAATAACTTTTTCTTGAATTTCTTTGTATATTCTTACTCTCCTCCCTTAAATTCCTAGAATTCACCCTTAGTTCTCCTTAAAATTCAAGCCTTCTTGTAGCTACATATATGGGGCGAAATAGGGAGAAGAAGGGGGAAGGAGTAGCTACCATAAGATGAAAGTTTTACTTTGTTTCCATAGCTTTTCTTGCTTGTTTCTCACTTTCTTTGGCCTCCTCTCTTCAAATCCAAATTTTTCCCTCTTGGTCTGCCTTTAAAACAGTACCAAAAACTTCAACAAAACCATAGAAGAGAAGAGCAGAAGGAAGAGAATAAGTTTGGTGAAGCAAATTGCTTCAAAAACTAAGATTTTCATACCTTTCTTGCCTTGCTTTTCCTCTTCTCCTTGCCTCCTCTTGTGCGCCATTTCCCCTTGCTCTCATTTCTGTTCTTAGGTAGAAATAATCTTGGTTCTAAGAGGGAGAGAAAGAGGACATGTGGAAGGGCTTCTTGAAGCTTCTTTTTCAAAAATTTTAATTTTGCCCTTCATTTTTGGCATTTTCTTTTCTAACTTGTTTTAACTCTTTTTTTAGAATCGTCTTTTCCATTATGAAATTAGGTTTTAAATATAATAAAATGCCTTTGGAATCACTCAAATTGGAGCTAAAACCTTCCTAAACGAATAAATCAAAGTTCAAGTCAACCAACGTTGGAAAATATCCACCGAAGGGGTTTTAACTGTCTCGTAGCTTCCTATGGCTTTTAGGGCCTCTAAAAACCCCGGAAAACTCAAAACTTTTATTTAAAAATCCCTTCTATAAGAATTCCAAAATTTACTCAAAATGACAAAAATGCCTTTACATTTTTTCAACCTTTCATTTAAATTCGTTTCTTTATTCTAACTCCATTTTTCTTTTTGTTTGAGCCTAAAATTCTCATTTTTAGGAGTTTAGAATGCTACCCAAATTTTTTAGGACTTTAACTAATTCATTTCTGAGGACTTGCTTTTGTATCCAGTGAATTTCATTCCTTTACGGAGAAACCATATATTATGTTTCTCACGTTTTCAGAGAATCGGATATTACAATTAATTTATCAAGAAATTATTATCTTTTGTGTGTGTGTGTGTGTTGATATTACACTAGATGTAGTTCTTTAAATATTTATTATTCATTTGTCATATTTTTATTTAAAAAGTTAATAGAAAATATGTAAAAATTGTAACTAAATTTTCTCCTTTTCCAAATGTTTAGAGTTTAGGATATCATTATCTTATCAATATGTTCTTCCAAGTCTAATTAAAACTCATCATGTTCTAAGACAAATATATGCCAAATAAGAGAAAATAAACAAATTATAAAATCAAATTTTCTAGAAAAGAAAGCAAGAGTAAAATATTTAAAACTAAATATAATAGTTACATAATGTGACATTTTAATTAAATTTGTTACAAACTGAAAAATATAAATATATTGTATAATAAAACTTAATAAAATGTTGTTATATTTTGAGATCTTGGGAACATTATATATTTTATTAATGGGCAATAAATCACTTATACATAATAGAAGTAAATGTTGTTAAATTAACCAACAAAGCTTAAATTATGATCGACATATATAAAGAAAAAATAGGATAAGATATGTTACAACGTATTTGTTTATCAATATAATTCCACTCTTAGTTATCTTTCTAGAGACTCCACTTTCTAATAGAGTTATTATCATTAGCAAGTTCTTTCTAATCGAATTCACCTTTATCTTTTCTACATAGTCAACATTAGAGTTAAGGATTTTGAGGAATTCTAGTGTTAGCGAATTCTAATAACAGCTATGTGAAATAGGTATAAGTAGCTTTTAGCTCTAGTTAGTGCATTAATTTTATTTTATTTTGAGGAATTCTTGGTGAAACTTATATTTTTTTGATTTATTTTTTATTTATCAATTTAATCTTTTATGCCTGCCACAAGGCATATTAGTTAACTTCCTTTATATTGTTGTTTCACTTCCACATCCTAAGCTATTTGCAGGCATCTTTTTTTTCCTAATTTTGGGACAACAATTTCTTTTTTCTTTTTCAATGAATCATTAAAAAAAGCATTAGAAAAAAAGATCATAATTAACATGTAGAAAATATAGGGTAATATTTTTAACTGCAATGAATTTTTTTATCAACATAATACCACTCTCACTTCTCCATACTTAGACTTGGGCTTCTATTATCTTTTACAGATTTGTTCGTGATACAATTCTATAATTAGTGAAACTCTAATAAATGGCTATATAAATAATGTCAAGGTATTAGGCCCCACCCAAAAGAAAAAAGGTCAAGGTAATTAAATAGTTGATTGCACGTAGACATTTCTTATCATTCCCACCACGACGATCAAAGCACCATTTTTCGCATCGTAAACAACCATCGCACACCACCACCCTAAATTACCGTCACCACTATCATCTAAGATCTTTTTGCCTTAACCTCCACAACACCATATTTAAGGCAAACTTGAGTCCCTTTATTAGTAGGATTATACTAATCACAATACAACACCATCAAATGCCTAATGGGTATGTTAGTAAAATCTAACTATACAATCTTCTTCAACACATCATGATATGAGAATTCAACTTAACCATGATGATTTCTTCTTACACATATTTCTCTATTGTTTGTCTTCCTCCCTTTCACCTATGAAGTTATGTGAAACTTATAACCATTCATAGACTATTAATCCTATGTGTGCACAAGCCTCAAAGGACCCCAAGCCAAAGAAACTAACAAAGCATCTTGTATCCCAATTCGAGGTTCAAAACTAAATCAAAATGATGAACAACATTATAGAAACATAATATAAGAAGCATAGTTTCATCAATTTATAACTTCTTTTTAAGAAATTTAGATTTTGAACTACTTACGAAATTTGGATGAAATATGTTTATCAATCTACTTATTAAATAGAGTAAGGTTCTTAGAAAGTAATGCCTCAACAACAAATTGCATTATATCACAGAGATTAACCCTGATTAGTTAGAATATTACATCTAAAAAGATAATTATATATTTAATTAAATTAGGAGGGAATCTTACTTGAAGAAAGATTTAATCTCTAGACAATTAAGAAGAATAAAAAATGTTATAACATTAGCCTTATTATCAATAAGATAATGAGTGTTACCAATAGCTGTTCCATGAGGCTGGCCAAAATAATTGAAGATAGAGATTAGGGGGATAATTATCCCACTTCCAACTATCATCATTTTGAGGAACTCTTCTAGTTTTTTAATGAACATGTGACTTAAAGTAATATGAGCAAAATGTTGAAATTTCTTTAAATATATATGCTTTACAAATAGATATTTTAACATTGGCCTTATTTTTAACCTTTCTCTTTAGTGTATACAAAAACCTCTCAAATAGAGACATCCACCTATATTGTACAAGTCCACCCACTTTTGCTTCATACACCAAGTGAATAGATACGTGCTCTATGACATCAAAAAAACTAGGAGCAAATATCTTTTTGAGTTTATATAAAATGATAGGAATGTTTTGTTCCATTGCATTAAGGTTATTTAGTTGTAAAGTAAAAGCACAAAAATCTCAAAAGAAATGGCTCAACTCAGTTAAAGTATCAAAGATTAGGGTTGGTAACGCATTGCATACTATTGGTAGCAACCTCTCCATGAAAACATGGCAATCATGACTTTTCATTCATACTAAAGTGTAATTTTTCACATCAACACAATATCTTAAGTTTGATACATAAACATTTAGAAGATTTAGAGTTTTAACCCATTCACATACCATTTGCTTTTGCTTTATATTAAATATGTACGAAGTCTTAGGCTTTGCCATTTTACCACTTCCTTTATCCTCTATATGTAAGATAGGTCATTTACAGTACACGGACAAATCTAACATTATTTTTACATTGTCTTTTATCTTACCATTCACATCTATCGTAGTGTTAAACATATTTTGAAAGATATTTCCTTTTGCATTATATTATTATTAAGTGGATTCAACAAGTCACACCAATAAGGAAGATTCCAAAAAATATTACATTTAATCCAATTATTGTTCTAACCATATGCCTTCAAAGATAGGCTTGAAGATTTTATTGTTTTAAGAAATCTCCTAACTTACTCATACAATTCCTCCATGGCATACCTCAATGGTGGTTGGGAAGTATCATGGTATTCTTTAGGAAATTTTGTTTATTTCAGTGAAATGGATGATTTAGTTGCAAGAATTGATGATAACAATCAAAATGACAGGTTTTCCTTCTATGCTTCAATTGGAATGCCTTTGAACAATCAATTCAAATGGGACCCCCCAATCTCTCTATAGTTTGCCAACCACTCAACATGCTGTAAGCTAGAAAATTGTTAATAGTCCATATAACAGTAGCTTTTAAATTGAAATTTTGTTTTATAAAATGTCATAGGTTTGCACACCCTCTTCCTAAAGCAACTTCAAATCATCAATTAGAGGTTGTAAAAATATATTGCTCTTAGTTTTTGGATTATGAGGTCCAGATATTATTATTGTTAAAAACATATATTCCTATTGCACACACATGCTAGGTGGAAGATTATATGGAGTAACAATAGCTTGGAACTCAGGCTAATGGAGTAAAATCATCATTACAAAGACCCAATCAGACATTCCTATGCTCTAATGTAATTTATGGATAAATTTGATCAAAATGCTTCCAAGCATTTCTATTCAATAGATACGACAACACACCTTCATCATGACAGTTCTCATGATGCCATCTCATATACTTAGCTGAGGCATTAAAGGCAAACAATCTTTGAATCTTGGAATAATTGGTAAATACTATATTTGTTTGTTGAGGACCTTCTTATACCTTTGTTTTCCTACTCTTGCCCCCTAGATCTTGCTTCACTACAAAATTGACATTCCTTACCACTGGCTACATTGTCATAATACAACATACATCCCTTATTACAATAATCAGTCTTTAGGTAACCATAACGAAGTCTAAAAACTAATTTTTTGGTTTGGTACAAGTTAGCAAGCATTTGATGATTAATAGGTAAGATTTTAGTCATCAATGTGATAATCTCATTGGTGCACACCTCAGAATGTCATAATTAAACTTGATGCTCAACAATCTCATAACCACTAATAACATTATATAATTTTCACACCCATCTCACAAGGGAGCTTGTGTAGTGCTTAGCATGTCATAAAACTTCGTAGAATTTGGATTAGGGTCCTTAAGCATGTCATGCCTTAGCCACATCCTTAACCATTTGCTTATATAGATTTAAATCCATATGAATGTCAACATCAATTAAAACCAATGGTGGGCATTTCTCTTCATGATTATACTAATAGTAATAATTAGATATAAACCTATTTTTATACAAATGTATCCTAACTTCATTTGGCTTATGATATCTTATATATTTATTTTTTATGCAAAGACATCTAAACATTCCTTCTTGTTTAAACACATCTAATTAACTTACAAACTAAACCAACTTCTCTACATCTACAAAGAACTCTTTTGCAATTCTTGAACGATTACTCTTTGTTCTATTGTATATCCAATGACAATACTCAATAAGATCCATCAAACATAATGTCCTTAAAAGTTCACAACAAATACCTCAGCTAAATGCCTACATCATCAAGATGTTACGTAATTAAAAATTACTGATTTAAATGTTATAGTGTGTAAAATTATCTTTCTAAATTTTCTTAGAAAGCATAAAAAAAAATACTTGCTACTACCGCTTGTTGCACAAACATGTTCACAACTCTAAAGTGGAAGAACAAGGAATTTGCAGCATACAAATACTATAGTATAATTAGGAAAGTCATGCAAGACTCATAAGTAATGAAAGTGACCTTACTTTGTATGAAAATGAAATCATATATCATTTATGTTAATCTCAAACACACACAAAACATATCGAAAGTGCTATAAACTAAATATTACCCTACAAGTTTAGAATAGATGGAAAATTATATAAATTATATGGTCAATAATGGATGAGATAGAAAATTTGCATGGAGTGGTGACAAATATAATTTGTGTGCGAAGGAAACTAAAAGCGGAGGCTCTGGGGAAGAGCTCTGCATGGACATGCCAATTAAAAACATTGAAGGTTTTTAAGCATGTGGCGAAAAGTTGCATTTAAGGCAACAAAACGAAATCAGTGGAGCCAAATTTTAACACGATTAAATTCGTCCATCTAAAATAACATGAGTTCAAATACATGAATTGATCTTTAATTAGATTTAAATTTATATATCAAATTCCATTTGTTTAATAAATAACTTGTGGTCCAGGAGTTCATGAAATATATTATAAAATTAAAAGTGAAATTTTATGAAGAAAAAATTTTAAAGTAAAAGTAAAATAACAGAACTAGTCTCATTTTTTTTAATCTTGAATTAATAATTCTCTCTTCTATATTTCAATCCAACAACAACTATATTCTAAATTTAATCTCATTCATTTTTGTTAACTTTCTTTTATTTTCTTTCTTTTTAATGATATTTAAAATTTATATTATTTCATTTATAAAATGAAAAAATAATTATTTTTATTGGTTCCTCTTCATTGTGCATTCGACTATTTTTCCTTGTTTAAATTGGCCTATTCAAAATATTATACTTTCAATTTCTAATTTATTTTTCTTCTTTATCATTATATTATAAAAATAGTTATGATTAAGAAACAACTTAGTAATTTCACATTCTATTTTTCCTGTACTCACACCTCAATCAAATTGCTTTTACATGTATTTTGATGATAAATCTCTCTTAATATATGTTAACATCATACTAACTGATAACATTATTGGTGACAAAAAAGATTTAACATTATTCCATTTTTTAATTAGAAAAATTAACATTATTGATTTATCTAAATTTATCTCTATTTACATTTATATATTTTATAATTTGAATACTTACAATAGCATAATAAATCTTTATTAGATATTTTATTTATATAATTTGTGAATTAACAAATTGACCCTTCAATCCCTAATAATACATTTCAAAATCAATATCACCCCATGTATATGCCAAAAGCTATGCATAATTGAGCCCACGCTCCATGTCATAACAAGAAAAAAAAAAAAGCTATGCATAGCTAGTCTTGGTTTAATTTCTTTATTTATTTATTTTTTTAGGTCATAACAAGAATAGGGCAAGTATAATTACCCAAACATGTACTCTGCATTTGACTTTATGCAAATTAATTCAACACTTGAACTACTTAATCCAAAAATAATAAACAAATGAACACAATAAAACAGCTTAATGTCACGGCCCATTACTCTCTCCTTAAAAGCTAATTTTTGGGGAGAGAGTAATGGCCCCGTGACAAGTGATATCAAAGTCAGACCCACGTTCCACGTGACCTAGAAGTGGGCCCTCCAATGGGCCACCCGTGACGAGGGCGTCATGGATTGGCTAGGGGAGCTATTACGCCCCACATCAGATGGACGAGGGGAAGATTCTAAGCATATAAACGGGTGCGCTGCACACCTCAACAGCTAGCTTTTGGAGAGAGAGTAATGGCCCTGTGACATTAAGCTTACTCAAACTAATAACTTTAAATGTTTTTACAAAATTATATATTTATATACCAAACACTACCTTAAAATATTAGATAAGTAGGTAGTTGATAAAAAAAAAAACGTTTCCAAGTGCCTCCCACGTATTGACAAAACATCCTATCAAATGTAGATTTCAAATTCAAATATCCAACGTGATAGTTCCAAACACAAATAATCTATTCATGATGTGATTTTTTTTGACAAATTTTTCTCTTTTTATTTTTTTATTTCTTTTTCTCGAACCTTGTACTGCTGGCACTTGGCCCAATTGTAGTTAAATATATTAAGATCCCTTAATATTTTATTCAAAAAAAAGTATTGAAGCCAAAAATTTTTAAATATATTAGGTAAATTTAATTAAGAATATTGTGACGTTTTTAAAAGTTTATTGTGCATAAATCAATAGATGCCGAGAAAAAGTAATTTTTAAACATAGTAAAAATAACTTCTGATAGAAATGTTATTAAAAATGCTTTTAATTAGAAAAAAAATTGATCTAAGTTATTTAGCAAAAATTTAAAAAAAAAATTGTAAACATATATAAAAAAGCTGACAATCATAAACTTATATTTTCTATACTTCAAAAAACCTTAATTTACTGCTAAATAATTGAACAAATCAAATTAACTATCCATGACCAAAACCTAAGTACATGCAATTTTGTTCGGCTTTTTGACTGTTATACTATAATAGAGAAACATAAAAACTGGGCTGCCAAAACTTATTCCACAAGTACTTATAATCTTTTATTCTTTTTTTTTTTTAGAAACATGAAATTGCTCCCTTCAAATTTCTTTTAATTATTTTTTTAATTAAAAAAAGGCTGAGCCTGAGGGTCCATGTCTCATGTTGAAAAAAAAAAAGATTGATGAAAGAGGGATTTTGGGAGGCGGGTTATAAGGGAGGAGGGATGGGGTGATATGGGGGAGGATATATATATATATATATATAAACATGAAAGATGCAGCTAATACAGTATGATTAGTAAGCAAATAATAGAAAGAAACCCCATCTTTCAACTAATACAATATGATAATCCAAATAGGACAAGAGAATAAAAAGAGAGGAAGTTAATAGCAGAAAACCGAACAAATTTCAGATGAAGACGTGCAGCCATAAATCATATTTGGACCTGGGATTGAAGACAAAAACATGCCGCAGCTGTGCAAGATCCACCTTCCTTTAGAGTTCAAATGATGGTGAGAACAATGAAGACCAACACCGTGGCTGCTCAATGCCATTGACGACGGTCAGGTGACGGCAAAAACAGGGACAGGTGATGGCAGATGCCAGAAAGGGGTTTTAGGTTTAAAGGGACAGAGGCTTGGGTCAGGGAAGTGACAATGAGGTTATAATGGGATTTAAGTTTTAAAAAATTTTAGGTTTAGGTTTAAAAAAATTCTTAAATTTTTTTAAAATGTTTTTCCCTTGTGAAATAACACTGTGAGAAATTAAAAAAAAAAGTGTAAAATTCTTTTATTTCTCACAGTATTCTTTTGTAAGAAATAAAAATTTTTTGCAATTCTTTTCTAATGAAAAAATATTATGAGAATTAATAACTTTTTCTTAAAAAAGTTGCATAATTTCTTTTCAAAATTTTCACAATAATTTACCCTAACAATTTTTTACCCTATCATGAGAATTAAATTAAAGTGAGAAAAAAAAAATTGCAATTTTTTTCTCATGATAATTTACCTTAACAATATCAAAAATTTCAAAAAAATTTCATCACAATATTTTACCATAAAAATTTTCATGGTAAAATACCATGACATTAGTAAAATAATTTTTCTCTTTATTTCTCACAATATTTTTCCATGAGAACTAAAAAATTTGTTGAATTTTTTGTCTCATGAAATAATTCCACAAGAAACTTGGTGCCTTATTCTCACCATACCACAGCATTTTTATCTTGGTGTTTCTCTTGAAATTCTCTTGAGAAATTGCCATGGAAAAAAACCACAAGAATTTGCCTCAAGAATAGGCAAAGAATTGTAAAACCTTACAAATTCCACGGGAAAATATCTTATTTCTTGTAGTGTAGGTATACAAAATATGCAAAGATAGGCTAAGAGTTTCTTTTTTTTTAATTTGCCAGTGCAGGTTAAGCAAATATGGTTTTGGTAAAATTAATGGTATTAGGAATGGGAGCTTTTAGTACAATTTAAAGCCATTCTTGTGGAAAAACACAAAGACAATGAGTTAGTCAGATATACCTCATTACAAAAGGAAGAATGTATACTTAGATCTTTTATTGGTTGACTAGAAATGCTTCAATGATGCAGAAGCCAAATCATTAAGGAGAATGGTACATTTGTACATAATTTACTCATGGAGTTTACCCCTCATGGTACTCTTGTTGGCCAAATTAGGAATAAGCCACTCAAAAGACTCTTGCATTCACCAAAAGAAATTAGTCCAGTGCCATCTAAAATCTGAGAATATACTTCTCTTTCCTTTTTCTCAAGATGGTGTAGGGTATCAATTGAAGATTGCAAATTTTGGCTTATCTAGAACTAAGTAAGACATTATTGATGCCAAGTCTTAGAGGTTTCAATTTAGGGGGACTCCATTATGTGTGTCTCCTAAATCAATTAGGTTAGGCCAAATTGAAGTTGCATTAGATATATAGTCCCTTTGATGCATAGTTATAGAGATGATCGTTTTTGGAGCAAGTGTTTTGAGATTAACACAAAATGAAAATGGATCATTGAAATGCTTCTCTAGCATTTGTTTATTCGTTCTCACTGTTCACTTAGTTAAACAAAGTCATCTTATTTTCTAAGATCATATTTGTCAAACTTTTAAATGTGCAGCTTGATTTTTATTACAATTTAAATTGTATATTATTTTTATTCTTTTAGGATAGACTAAAGATTATTACTTTGTAATAAAATCATTAATCTTATATGTTGTTTGTAAGACATCATCATCATCATCATCATTATCATTATTATTATTATTATTAATATTATTATTATTACTAATAAAATTTTTATTACTTTTATTGTTATTAGATTGGATAACACATTTTTTGAAAATATGCTTAATAAAAGTTGCTATATCAATATTGTTTATCTATCATTTTCTTATTACTGATTTTGTGGAATTAATTAGATTTTATAGTCTCATAAAGATATTCTTCTCATTCCTCTTGGATCAAACTAGAGATTATTACTTATTGTTTGTTTTGATGATTCCCATTACACAAAGACCAATTAGCTAATTAGAGAGTAGTGCATATAATTTTGATCCTTCATGTGAGAAAAGGTTCTAAACTCTAGCCTATATGGAAGTTCTTCAATTCATTTGTGGCTCCGTATCTATTCCCACTAAGCTAGTACCCTAACAACATAGGCCTTTGTGCAAAGGTCCAATTAGGACAATGACTAATTTCTTCATCTTCAGTCTTTCATTGTCACTCTTAGTGAGTAGCTAATAATAAAATTACAAACATAAATTAAAAAAAACCAAGAATATAATTGGAAGGGGTTCTTGGAACATCTGATTAAGACTTAGATTAACTAGATTGTACATACAAGTTCGTAAATGCACAAAAATAGAGTCAAGAAGTTAAAAATGAAGTACTATTAGGAACAATAAAAATTAAAGTAACACTTTGCAACTAAGTGTAAAATTAAAATAGGCTAAATAGATTTCAAGAAGGTTATTATAGACTAAAATGAAGTGATCAAAACAAAATTACTAATGTTAAATAGTTATATATCTATTGGTCAATATCCTCACGAGCACTACAAGAAAATTGCCTTATAGTGACAATAAATTTATGTGAGGAAAGGGTATAAATATGTGTGTATAGCCCCAGTTGACCTATACCATGGTCCAAATTCTATCCTTTGTTCTCAGCTTCGTTATTCTAAGTTAAGCATCAACATATAAGGTTGGATTGCATATATGGTGATAAAATCCTTTTTTAATTATATTTTCCTTATTAAAAAAGAGAATATATATTCACTTAATCACTTTTTCTTATTAAAATAACACAAGAAATAAAACACACAAGAAGTTGTGCAATACTATAACTAAATACTAACTATTATGAGGCTTAACTCCCAAGTATGTGATAAGTAATGATATTAGGCTTCCTAAGCAATAAAGGAAACATCATATAAACATATAATGATTATGCCAGGCATAAAATTTAGCAATTTACCATTCAAGGACTTTGGTGAAAGTAAGCTTAAACAAGGTGAATATAGAATACATAATCTAGTAAGTTATTGTTGGTCACCAATAGGAGACATGGTTTCAATTGCCCAAATTGAGGCATACCTACTACTTTGAATTATAAAGGAAAATAATAAAGAAAAACTAAGAAAAAATCTAAAAGATGTGTGTTATTGAGTTTTAAAGACAAGCCTATACATACAAGTAAGACTTTGAGACTAAAAGAAAAATACAACATAATAAAGATACAATCAATGAATATCACAAATTATGTATAAATCAAATCCATTAAATCCTTAAAATAATGTTGATATCCTAGATACTTTTACATACGCCTCCCTCAAACTGAAGTGGCTACAGAGGGAACCAACTTGATTTTGGAAACTTAGGTCAAAAAGCAACCAAAGTGATGTGGTTTGGAGAACAAGTCAACAAGCTAATCAAGAGTTGCAATAGAGATGAGGCAAAGAGCACCACACATGATATGTTGTTGAATGAAGTGATAGTCAATTTCAATATGCTTATCTTGGCATGTTCATGGAAGACATCATTATAAACAATATGAATGGTACTCCAGTTATCACAATAGAGATTATTAGGAGAAGATTGCAAAATGCTTAGATGATTAAGTAGCTGACAAATCTAAAGGATTTCAAAAGTGATGTTAGCAAGTGCCCTATACTCGACTTTAGTGCTAAAGCGAATAGTCAAGGTATGTTTCTTATTTCGCCATGAAATGAGAGAATTACTAACAAAAAATACAATAATCGATAGTGGAGTAGCGATTAGTGGGATTTCCACCCCAATTAGCGTATGACTAAGTTTGTAGAGTTGAAGAAAAGTGCATAAAGAATGGAGTCCATGAAACAAGGTTCCTTTAAATAGCAAATAATATGGAAAATTGCAACATAATGAGTGGAACATAAAGCTAACATGAATTGGCTAACTAACTTAACAACATAAGAGATGTCTGGCTGAGTAACAATGAGATAAATCAAGCTACCTACCAACTACCAATAAAGGGTGAGATTATTAAGTACAGTATCATCCATAGGTGTAAATAAGACATTAGGCTTGAGAGTAGTAGATTCAGTATGACTATCAGTAAAACCAACTTGATAGATAAGATTTAAGGCATACTTAGCTTGTGATAGGAAAAGACCACCTATAAAGGAAAGCATTTCAAGGCCCAAAAAAAAAGCTAAGAGGACTAAGATCCTTCATTTCAAAATGGCAGCTTAAGGATGCCTTAAGATTAGCAATTTCATCTATCTAATCACCTATAATGATCATATTATCAACATAGAAGTTACCTTGTGCAGTCCTATGGATAAAATAAGTGAAGTCATGAGGACTAGATGAAAACCTAAGCTGACTAATGGTGGAGCTAAATTTTGCAAACTAGGCTCAAGGAGCCTATTTAAGACCATACAAATGCAAAGATGACAAACCTTATTAAGTAGACAAGTGTAGCCAGAAGTGGGCGTATATAGACTTCCTCGTCTAAGTACCATTGAGAAAGGCATTCTTAACATGCCTCTAATAAAAGGCTTATTTTCACATGGCAGTGATGGCGAGAAAGGTGCGAATGAAAGTGATGTGAGCAACAAGAGTAAATGTTTCTTCATAGTCAATACCATTCTCTTAAGTGAATCCTTTGGCCACTAAATGAGCTTTGTAATGATTAATAGAGCCATCCGATCAAAATTTGATTTTGTAGACATTGTTACATCCCATAAGTGCCTTACAAGGAGGGAGGTCAACTATGTCTCAGATACTAGTAACCTTTAAAGCCTATAGTCCTTTTTGCATAACTTGTTGCTGATGAGGTTCTGTAAAGGCCTCTTGATAAAATTGTGGTTCATAAAGGTGAAGCATAGTAAAGAAAATAGTAGTAATCATAGAGATAGGTGGGAATAGTTCTTATTAGACAAGGATGCATGAAAGAGGGAGTAGCATCTAATGTAGAATTAATGGGCAAGGTAGAATCATCAGAATGAGTTAGAATATTGAAGGTTGTTAGGAGCTCACTTGGAAAGTCATTAGGGGAGCCAGAAGCTAAAGGACCTATGTCTGAAGCATCTAAAATATTAGTATTAGAATCACATGAAATATACTACATGCCAATATTTAACTCTTGATTGTCACTCAAATTCATAGGCTTACCCTTTTCAGATAAATTAGGACCACTTGCCACCACTGTATTAACCCATGATAAAAAGGAAACAGCTAGCTTGTTGTGTTCACTTGTATTTTTATGCAACCTAGGATTTACCAGATCATCCCACCATCATTGCTCTCCTTATTGGACTCATTGTCATCATCGTCATTATATTCATCCTTATCCTTAAATTTTTCCATTAAGTCTTCTATCACAACTAAGGAAAATTGAGGCGGAGTATTGCCCATCACTTAATAGGATGAACTCAACTAAGACATGTGGTCAATATGAGGGATGGTGTATTGTTAAGCATAGTTTGGTTATTTATCAAATGGGTGAACATCTCTAAGATATGAATTGAACAAGATTGCTTATTTACCTAGCTTATGGATATTGCTAGTTAACAATAGTGTGTATGCAACATATTCCTCCACTATTTGCGATTCACAATTGAGATCCATTTAATTAGATGAGATACATGTGTATAACTCTACACCAATCAATTAGAATGGGAATTATGAGTTCACTTGCCACATCTCCTAGACATTAGAATCGTCATCTAGGCTACACGTTTGGTATTGTGTTAGATTTAAGAATGTCAAGTACTTATATACTAGTTTAGACATAAACTATGTTAAGGAAAATTGTCAATTTTGCCTAACTACTTGCTTCAACATATCTAAAATGATGTCTAAATCAACCCTTAATATCTTCACTTTAACACACTCAAATGCCACACCGTCTCGACTATTATAAATTCATCCATTCAAAAATATACACATATACTTACTCCTATTGTTCATTATTTTTCCCTACAATATGATTTGTAAATAAAAACTTATAGAAATACATAAATGTTTTTAATTCCTTTTACTAATATTCATATAAAACATACAATAATACAATTTTTTCCTTACAAGTTCAATAGGCCTAATTTTTTCCTAATATATTATTTCTTTTATAAATTCAAACATTATACATAATTTTTTTTGAAATTTACTTATCTAAATTTATGAATTTTAATAGTACTACAATACTCATTTATTACATACGAAAGAAAATTTGTTTAACAAACATAAGATTAATAAGTAAAATGACAAAATAAATATAGCAAAAAAAAATAAATGCCAACAATATAAATGCAAAAGGGAAATATACCATCCAATAAACACAAAATAAATATGACAAAAAAATTAAATGATACCATATTTACAAATTTAAAAAATATAAAAAATGTTAGCAAAAATAAAAATAATGGCAAAATGAAAATAAATATATAAATATAACAAAAAATGAATGAAAAAAAAATATAAATGCAAACATCCCATCCAATAAACACAAACTAAATATAACCAAAAATTAAATGACACCATATTTACAAATTTTAAAAATATAAAAAATATTAGCAAAAATAACAATAATAGCAAAATGAAAATAAATATTTAAATATAAAAAAATAAATGTAACCATATTTACATATGTGCTTCAATATATTACACATAACAGCAAATTGATAATGTATATTTTAAAAAAATAATTGCAAACAAATTAAATATAACTAACAAATAAATGCAAACTTATAATTTAACTAACAGATATATATAAAATAAATAAATAAAATAAATGCTACATAAAAAAATTGTGCTTCCATGGAATATAAATATGCTAGTAAAGAGATACATGTTATATAAATTAATTTAACTAACTTTAAAAAGAGCAGACAAGAGAAGGAAAGTTGAGAAAGGGAATTCAACAGTTTTAGAAAATGAAATCAAAGAATTGACAAGTACAAAAGAAATGAAAGAAGGAGGACCATGCAGGGAAAGAAAAAGAAAATAAAGGGAGAGGGACTACTACTTTTTAACATGTTAGGGTGTAGGGGGAATTGATTTAAAAATTCACAAATTTTTGGACTTCCCCCATGATCATCAAGTTAGAGTACAAAGAAACCTTATCTTAACAAAGGTTGCAAGCTAAGCATAGCTTGCTACTTAGCCTGCAAATGCTATAGGCCTAGAGTTGGAGCCATTGAAATCAAAACCAATGGTTCCAACTCCAATGTCACTTGTGATGGTGATAAGCCTCCTTTCATCATGATAGGTCTCCTTTCACCTTGATCAAACTTGTATCGTCCCACTCTAAGTTAAAATTAAAAATGAAAATTAGAGCCATAGGGATTGTTTTTCATTAAATCTATAAGATATGAGTGTAATATTTTGCAAGGGTAAGGATATGAAGTATTTTTTTAATTGAATAATAGTATATGGCTGAAAAAGAAAAAAGAAAAAAAACTAGAGGAATTTTTATCAAGCCAAAAGTCTTGTGGGCAAAGAGAAAAAATTTTAGATTAAGGCTTTTAGGTGTAGTTAGTAGGTAAAGATAAAAACAATTTTGTATAAAAACTATTTATACCTATGATGTTTAGATTATCTATAAGTATAGATTATTTATACTTATAATCTTTGTGTTTGTCACTAAAAGTGATTGTGGGTATATATATCATTTTTCTTGTAGTGTGAGGATGAACATCAAATAAAATATTGAGAATTGGAGGAAGTATATACACATACATTGAACTGGTAAAGAAACTTATTCATAGGAGATGATTAGTGATTCAAGTTGTTCATGTGATTTGGTATTCTTATGATGTGGCAAGAGTTAATCTCCTTAGTTGATCACCTATAGAAAAATGAGGAGAATCCATAAAAGAAGTGCAAGAGTGTTTCCAAGGTTGATGCCTGCATTTGTAGAAGAAGAGGGTAGATGAACCACTTATGAAATATTTGATTTTAAATAAAGAGCTTGCATAAGATTAGAGTGCTTAGGTATATAAGCCTCTTATATGGAACATATTTTATTTGAATGTGGTAGGTGATTTCAATCAAGAGATGAAGATGTGAAGAAAACTACAAATTATAGAGGAGTGTTTATAAATAGTAATTTCATATGGTTACATCCAATGTTTATTATTGTACTTAGATTAATATGGTTCATGTATCAAGAGTTGTGTTATTCATGTATTGTATACCAAATAGGGCTCATGCAATTAGTCACTTAATGTGTCAATATATACTCTTACATGCTTGGTTATTATTAGAAGCAAGTCAAAGTCAAGTAAATCAAATAATTGAAAATAAGCAAGTTTAAATAAATTCTTTCACAAAAATAGTTCTTACTCCTCCTATCAAAACCTTTGTACTTTTTGGCTCCATTTAATAGTTTGTTTATGGTGCTTTCTTCCAAGCAACCCTAAAATGGTTTTACATGGAAGAAGCCCAACGTATCCTTTCCTTATTGGAACACATAGCACTAACATGAAAAAGTAGGATAACTAGATGATAAAGTAAAAATTACAAAAAAGCCCAAGTAATAAGAAAATTATTTTATTATATTAACATTTTAATTCTAATTATTTTATATAATATGTTTATTAGTATATTGTTCTTAATTTTTGAAAATGTTAACTAACCCCTTCAACTTTCGTTATTTTCTCAAAAGCCCCCCAATTACAAAGAAAGCATAAGGTCATAGCTTGAGGGCTTTTTGAGAAAATAAAGACAGTTGAGAGAGTTAGTTAAGATTTTCAGTAATTAAAGACAATGGGTTAACCAACATAATATATAAAATAGTTGGGTAACAATGTCAATACAATAGAATAATTTTCCTATTACTTGGGACTTCTTTGTAATTTTCACCTTATCATCTAGTTATTTTAAATTTACATATCAGTGCATTGTCCTAATAAATAAATAAAGAGATGCATGGAAGTTCTTCTTGCATGGAATAAAGCTCCTTCATTTATTGAGTACAAGAATACATGGATAACGTAAGTTAACAAGGTAAAATATAGGAGTGCACATGGGTCGAGTTTTCCCCTAGCGTGATGCCTAGTCTAGTTTAAACCAAGTGTTGAAAAACATGCCTATGACTTGTGCATCTAGCCCAATCTAAAACTAAGCCAAGCAACTGGGCCTTAACTAAGTTTTGCATTTTTTTAATAACTTTAAAACTTTCAATACTCATATCTTTATAACCACTTGACCATTTTAGCCATATGACACTCATTTTGATCCATCTTTATGAGATATACTAATGAAATGAAAAAATGTAAGTCTAGAGAAGGAACAAGAAGAAAACACAAGTATAAAGGGTGAAACTTCAAAAAGTGACAATTCAAAACTTAGTGGTCCAAAGGTGATTTGGTTGCTTATTCCCCTCCCCCCCAACTCATTTATTATCTCAATTTTGAGTTTTTGCTTATAACTCTACAAATACAAGTTTGTCATCTTGTTTTCTTTCATTTGGATGTAATGACATACTCAAGAGGGGCCTAGCAAGGAACTTTACCCCTAACTATTTATAATTTATAAAATGTGATTAAAATGTTTAGCTAAAATTATAAAATGGTCCTTAAGAAAAAAAATTCATTTTAATTCCTTTTTAAATATTAAAAAGCCTCCAAGTCAAACCAAGCTAGATAGGCCAGCAACATCAGCCCAATGCTTAACCTAGCCTGGCCCCACTGGGTAACTCAACTTGCCTCTATCCAATTTTTTTTTAATCAACCCAATTTGGCTAGGCAATACTAAGACACTGGGCCAAATGAACATCCCTAATAAAAAAATATTCAATTAGATTACTAACTCAATTAAGAAAATATAAAAAATCATCAAAGGGTTTGCAAAGATAAAAAATCATCAATGTTATAATAAGGGCCTGTTTGGTTGTTAAAATAATTAGGCACAGGAATAGAAATAGAATGAGAATTGAAATAGGCTTTGAATAGAATGGAATAATGTAACCCATAATTATATTTAATATGGCATGGAAAGGAATAAACATTTTATTCTTTTCCTATATTTAATTGGATGAAAATAATGTAGTAATAAAAAATTAAATAAATGACCATATTACTCTTAATAAAAAAGATAATAAAATATTCTTTTTTTGTTTTTTTGTTTTTGTGGTAATGGTGGTGATGACACGACAGCAATAGCAATGGTGGCAATGATGGTGGTTGTGGCAATGACAATGGTGGAGATGGCCGTGGTGATCGCGACATTAATAGTGGTGTTGGCGATAATGGTAATGACAATGATAATAATAATGGTTCCAAGTCCAAAAGTATTTTGGTTTTTTATTAGTTCATTCCCATTTAGAGAGAAGCTTTCCATCAGTTTTTGGATGGAAACCACTTTTCCCTATGTGATGGAATGGAGTCTCCCAATGGAAAGAGAAAATATGATCATTTTGTCAACCAAACAAGTCTAATAAAGAAATTAGTTTTTCCTTTCTTTTTCCATCGGCCCATTCCTAGCAACCAATCAGGCCCTAATTAAGTGTCATATTTATCTATAGGTATAATCTACGAAAACAGAGGGGAAAAGCCTAGATGGTATCTTCTACTTCAAAGCTAACTACCCCATGGTTTGAAGAAATCTCCCTCCATGGTTGCTGCCGGAAGCAATAGTCCTCTGCTATTTTTCAAACGAACAACCTCATAGAAAACAAACACTAATGCACCTAAGATGATTTCTCGTGTTTTTGCCTCTAACCATATACAATAAATAAACAGTAATAATCCATAGAAAAATAAAATCCCTCCTGAAAAATATAATACACTTCTATTTAAATGTTATAACCAAATATTTTCTAATTTCATACTATATTTGACGGATTTGAATTATTTTATCTAAAATGATCATCATATTGAGAAGAGAGATAGACACCACTTTTTTTTTATTTTTGTATTATTTTATGTCTATTTCTCTCTTCACCTCACTATCATAGGAAGTGATTCAAATTTCATACGTATTATGTAACAGCATGATGCAAGAGAAAAATGAGGAAGATGTGTGGTTCTACATAGTAGCTATAAGAGCAATACTACTAAGCAACATTATATCCTTATTTCTGGATGAAATCTCTGGATTTTGAATCCCATGTGATTCCAACTGCGTTTGGCAAACTTGTGCGTTGTCACCAGCAATTTCATTTGAAACTTATTTTTTATTTAGGAGTTTGTTGGAGAATGAAAACAAAATATTTTTTTATAAACATTTTAAAGTATTCATGTCTTCATAATTTAAGGTTTCTCACAACTTAAAAAATTTTAAAGAAACCAGCTACAGTATAACCTCAATAAATTAATACTCGACAAATTAATAATCTTATATACTTGTCTACAAAAATTATATATTTATTATATTTCAATTAAAAAATATAATCATAAAACATAAAATAACAACTTATAAGTCAACTGTGATTCTTTTATATATTAGAAAAAAAATGCAATTGAAAGTAAATATAAAAATGGGTTAGTACAATTTTCTTTATTTTTATTGCTTAATATTTTTTTTTCAAAAATTACTACCATAACTTCTCAATATAAATCAAAATATAGATTCTCATACTTATTCAAAAGTTGTCCTTTCACAAAATACCAAACCTCATGTCCCAAATTAAATATATGGTTTGAGGCATATTCAGAATTTCTCCTAATATATTATCCACGATCAACTTAGGCCCTTCCAGTTTTAATAATCCTATGGTAGGACTTCATCCATGTCAAGAGCCTAATTAGAAACACTCTGCTTGTCCTAGAAGTTCTTGCCAAATTATAAAGTCCATTGATCAAAAAATTTAAAATATTAATGTCTCTTGGGTTAAACGTAAAGGCCAAAGCTAAAGAGAATCAAGAAGGTTTTTTATTCTCATTCTTATATAATAAAAAAAAAAGTATAAATGATTAAATAATCTTGTTTTATAAAGTGTACATGCAACTTAATTATATAAAGGGAGAGACATGATGCTCAGATTCCAATACAAAAAAGGGAAGGGAATATTTGCATGAAAAGCATAAGATGATGAGGATTTGGATGTTGATGGTGTCGATTGCTTTTGGACTGGTTCATGTGAAGGCTTATCAACCCCATCTTTTTCATCATCTTTCACTTGCAACTATTTCTAACACTTTTTTTCACTATTCAGACGAGAAAGGGAAGATGAATAGAAGGAAATCAACAGAAAATTGTAACAAAGTTTGACATTAATTATCGTGTAACAAAATAATCGTGTAATTAAGTTAATTTTTAATTGAAGAAAAAGTAATTTATTCTTATTTGTATGGTTATTTGATACTATATTTTATGAAGTTAATAAATCAAGTTAATTATTAAAAAATAAACATGTATATAATCATGTTAGAATTTGACATCCTTTCATTTATGTGTGTGTGTTGGTCTTTTGTGGAAAGTTAATTAGTTATTAGCAACTATGGAATTCAAAACTTATTTAGTTGAATGATATAAAAAGAAAAAAATGTAAAAAAATGAATAAGTAGGAGAGAAAATAATTTTTATATCCTTACTTTTGAAAAATTAATAAAAAAGAATATATATTATTAAGTAATAATTATAAAAATATAATAAATATTACACACATTTTGAAAAGAAATTCTCTCATCTTTGTAACAAACCAGACCATATGTCAGTCTTTTCCATTACTGTTCGCTGATTTTCCTTCACAATTGGTTTATGGGGTTGGGCACCAAAATCCTAGATGGTTGGATGAAGATGAGGGGTAAAGTTGATGCCCTAAACACTTCACATGCAAGACATTTTAATTGTTAGGTTGCTTAGTTGTATTCCTAAAATTTCTTTATTTATCCAGGTATCCCTTTTCCTTTGCCATTGGCATGCTCACTTAATACTTGAGAAGATAAATAGTTTTTTTTTAAAAAAAATCGATAGTTATTGTTAAATTAGTGTCTCAAGTTTTTTTCATTTCCAAAAGCTTTCATTATGTGTCCTTCATTTTAGGTTTTAAATAAGCTTCTCTTCTATAATTTAAAAGCAGACAATTTTGTCCTTTTATTTTTATAATAATCCAATATTATAAAAAAAATTTAAACTAAGAAGACCAATTAAAATTTTTATAAAATTAGAAGATTATAGAAGATTAAAAATATACTTAAGCTTCCATTTTATGAACTCTTGTCAACTAAGATAATAAAATCGCATAAAATAATATGCATATCAAGAAAATAAGACGTTAACTTACATTGCAGGGTGCCCACCTTTCTCTCTCTTTGTCTCTCTAAATATACCCCCAATAGGCCAACTCCACTTATTCTATATTTTCGTGAGTTTCAGTTCCATTTGCGAAGATACATATTTCAATTTGTTTGAGAAATGGGAACGTTATATATTGGAAACAAGATGAAATAACAAAAAGCCCTTTTATGTTAGAATCCAAAAAAATCAATCATAGTAAGGCCCCAAAAAAAGGGAAAAGAAAAATCAATCATATCAAGGCCGTTAAAAAGAAAGAATTTCCTTAAATAGATCCAATCTACCATATCATTCTTTTTTAATTTTTGGGGAAAATATCACATCATTCTTAAATCCTATTCACAAATTGGGAAAAAAAGAATCACTAATAAAAAATTAGAAGTTTCACATAATGAAACTCTCTAAATCGTGCGACAAATGAGCTAATGAAAATTAAATCTACGAAAGAATGCCTCTAAATATAGGTAAATGAAAAGAGGCCTCACTAATCTCCAACATAGGACCGAGTTTTTAGAGTGCCTAAAACGCAGTAAGTAGGGAAATTTCTTTCGGTATCATAACTGGTTATTTACACACAAAGAATAAGCCTGCAGAACTGAGATGCAATACACACACTGGACAGTTGGTAAAAAAGATAAAGAAAAGAAATCGAAGAAGACACTATCTCTTGGCCTCTCAAAACAATTTACAAACACACATTTCTATGCTTTTCAAAAGAGCTAGAATTACAACAACAAAAAGGTCAAACTAAGTTTTATACCGAAAGGACCAATCAATTCAACTCCCCATTCCCATTTTAATCTCTTAATATTCAAATGATCTTGCATTGTCTATGTTGATGCCTTGCAAATACCAGGAAGGCAAGCCGGCCGTCATCATCTTACCTCCTTTGCAGCAACATAGCTTTTGCTTTCAGTGACATTTAAATTGGCAAGGACCTCTGGTGCAATTTCCCAGCTCTCACTTCTCCTTCCCCAACTTGAGTGCCGAATGTCAGATCGGATTGAAGGGGCTCGATGATCTGCACCCAAAACTGAATCAGCTTCAGAAGTATTATGGGGAAGTCCATTGCTCCCTCGGCTTCGAATATCCTCATCAATTTCTTCAATGTTCCTCCGCTGTGAGATCTTCAATAAATCTTCACCAATATCTAGATCATCTTCAACCTTACGACGGGGATCTCCACCCAGATCATCTGGTTCAGGTTCCCGAGCAATGACTGGAAGGGGTGGCCTCTGTACCTCCTCAGAAACAAATGCCCGGAAATTGTTCCTTGAGGGCTTCACCTTAGTGCAAAATACTTCGTCAAAATTATTTAAACAGCCACGATTATAAACATTGGTCCTGCCGTCAGCTCTGTACCGGAAGTTTTCATAGGTAGTCTGCAAAACAAGGGGTATTAATTAAGGTGAAGATACTCAAGTAGAAAAGAAACAGTAAGAATCAGTTTCGAGGAAGCAAATCAGTATGACTATAACCATATGGATATGGACAGGGTGCACTTTCTATCCTACCAGGCATCATGAAAACACTACAGTTTAGCCACTTGACACGCCATTTGGCAGATCAATATCCAAGCTGAAAAGGTGCTGAACTCTCTCCATCCCTCTCGATGAGCATAAGTTATTCAATTCAACTATAATTTTCATGATTCCGTCCTTGTTCATCCACCCTCAACTGGGGCATAGCTCATAAAAGATAAAAACTTGATCTATTGGCTTTCCTGCAAATAAGTTGCCTAAGGGTATATAAATTTGCCATCACAAGACGTATCAAAGTTTAAATTCTACCAGTTAGGAAGTGCTCCGTCTATGATTTTCAACTTCTATCAGGAAAAGGGCATGGCAATCAAGAATTTCGATGTTCAAAATTTACTTAGTATCAAGCTAGTCTAGAAGTATACCGAACAATAAAAATAAACAGGATATTAAAACCAGAAATGTATAAAGAAAGTGACCGACCTGATTGGTGCCTATAAGGTACAAATGAAAGCCTGTAAGCCCACCAACAAACCACAGGGAGAAGAAACAATAAGCCATTAGTATCACAGAGGCAGGTGATTCTTTCATTGCCTTCCAAACTGTCCCATGATAATTATCCATCAGAACCTTCATGTACAAAGCTGAGATGGAAAACACATAGATGCAAAGAATGGTTGCGGAAGAAACAAACAGAAAGAAGTGACGGTAGTTTCTCTGCACATGGAATAGCCAAAAAGAGAAGGGGAAAAAAATACAATAAGCAACAAGCTAAGAACATCAGTGAGAAATAGAACAGGTATCATACAATCAATTATGTCTCCCATGCTGACTATCATACCAGTCCAATACATTGACCCACCCAAGGGCAATGGTGATCAAAACGCTCAACACAATTGTTGCAAATGGAGCAATGTGAGCAACGGGGAGGACGATACAGCATACAAGTGTCACAATACTTCACCCTTACAGTATGACCATTGACCATTATGTCCTTTGTTCGAGGGAACTGAAGGCTTGGCGTTTGTCGTCCCCCAACATCACCAGATACTGAAGAGTCATAACGAAATTCTTCCTCTGGTGGATGTGAATTCCTTGGAATAATGCCCGGATCACGCGATGAAGTAAGAAAGAGAGTAACCAGTACCTATAAATACAGACTATGGGATTATATTTTGTCAACCACAAACCCTAGGAGACCAGTAAAGAATTTAATAAATAAAAATTGAATCAATACAAAAGGTACTTCATTTAAGCACACTTGGAAGGTAAATTTTAAAATGTCAAAGGAATACATCACTGAAAATTTAAATATCTCAGATTGTCCTAACTTTTAACAACTTATTGAAAACAAGTACAGACTCGTCAAAATCTTGTGAAAATTTCAACTCATGCATGGGTTCAGAGAAGACATTACCATGATCATCAGAACAGCTCCCAACATTATTCTAGTTAATTTTTCCCATCTTTACCAGTGAAGAATATTTAAAAAAAAAAATTCAGTACAATAGGTCCTTCATTTAAGCACATTTGAAATGTATGTAATATGTTGAAGGAATATATCACTCAATTAAATACTTCAGATTGTCTTAACTCTTAACAGCTTGTTGAGAACAAGTTTGAATTTTCAATATCTTATGGAAATTTCAACCCAAGCATTGGTTCAAACAGAGAAAATGCCATCATGATCACCAAAACAGCTCCCAACATTACTCTAGTAAATTTTAAAAAAGGGCCCCGCGGGGGGGGGGGGGGGGGGGTGGGGAATGGCACCAATAAATACATCAATAATTTTTTTCCATCTACTCCATTTACTGGGCTAAACCAACCACGGTTCAGAATTTCTCAGCATTGGTTCACGAAGGGTATAGGGGAAGAAGAAAAAGGTTGGAGCATAATATGGTTTATGGCTGAGTCCATATGGTGCTTTTGGTTGGAAGGATTGGTTGGAAGGAACAAGGAAGATGTCCATGAAACATTAAGGCCTTAACACTCAAAAATAGACACCTTGTGAATCACTCTATGTTGGCAAAAGCTTGTTTCACAAAGTATATTTCTATTTACTTGTTTGCTATGGTTAAGAGAAAAAATTATTGAAATAAAAGATCAAAAAGTAGCCGTACAAAAGATTGCATAGCTCACAAAGTGGCAAAAAGGGAGACCAAATAGAAAGTATACAATTTACAAGACCAACATATTTATGTCTATAATGCAGTTCAAGATCATAATGATTTAGGGCAACACCAAGTACCAGTCGTCAATGAAGAGATAATGTTTTTTGTGTCAACAATGCATGTGCTCAACAAAATTGTTGTCAACTTATGTTGTTAAATTAAGCAATGTGGGAGAAAGGTGGTAAGGGGAGATGAATTGAGACAATAGAGACAAATCTTCAGATAAGATAGTTAAAAGCAAGCAGTCTACAACATTTGATAGTCTCTGAAGCAAATTTGGACTATGAAGTATATAATATAACAGGTTTCAGCTATGCATGTTAGAAAGACAAATGAATTAAATATTTAATGCTAAATGAAGAAAAGCTTAAGAGAACTTACATAAATAGTAAAGAGAATTGCTACCACTAGAATAGCATATCCAGCATTATATGATGAAAATTCATGTCGAAGATGCCTTGCTACAAATACACAAAATATGATAACTGGAACAATAATCAGCAACAAGGTGACAAGCAGAGACCTAGCATCAGGCCCAAATATTAACCTCCCTCCACATATGAACTTCTGCATAAGATTAGTAGAGTTAGAAGTGAAAAAAGCAGTAACACTTGACAAGAAAATAATTCATGAGAGACTAGACTATAAGCTTTAAATAAGGCATTATGATCTCTTCTTTCTATTTATTTAGAGGCAATAGGAATTTTCCTTTTTTTTTTCCCCTTTTGCCAGGGGTGGAGGGAAGAGTAGTCAAGAGCATAATGAGAAAGAGAAGGAAAGAGATTACAAGAAGCAGTGGAAACAAGATCACAGTATTCAGCGTTAACATCATAAAACCAGTATAATCATGGATGACAGACTAACAACACTACCGAAACACAAGCCCTAATACAACAAAATGCTACACGATCCCAAGAGGATATTATTAGAACTTAGAAACAAAGATTAAACAAAAGCTGTAAAATATCAGTATTTTCCTTTTAAATGCATACATTCTTAATTGGCTTGCTACATTATAGTCAGTTCATGACAGGACACCATTATCAGACATGGTAATGTGGCAAACTTTTGCCATACATTCTTGTCGAACTTTTTACTGTTCCTGGAGATGAAATAACTTTCACAACTTGCAAAGATGGGAAATTAACTCACTGTTTATTAACCAACATCAACAAAAATGTTATACCATAATCATGATAGGAAACAATTAATGAAGACAGTCGTGCAAAATGGGATTTTGGCAAAAGTCCCACACATAACAGATATTTGGAAAAAGAAGGATTTCTTTCCCAAGTTCCACATATGTTAAAAAGTAAATGGTTAAGTATAGCCATTTGCTTAAAGAGACATGAAACAACCACGGAAACATAATATAGAAACCAGGGCACACTAGTAGAGAAGCAAAAGTCTAGTAAATGCTGCATGGATTAGCAAAGCCCTGTAACCCTCCAAGCAATAATTATGTATGACCATCATGAGAGTTTATGCTTAATTAAATCTTAGAATACAGATGCCATTAGTGGGCAAGAAAAAAAATAAATATTTCATTTGACAACAAACTATATCGTTATCAACTCCTTAGCCTACAGAAAATTAGTAGAATGCCATTAAAAGGAAAAAAGACTAGAACAGAAAGATGAGATAAAACTCAAAAAGTATGATTAAGAATACATTTTTATATTTCCATCCATTAAAATGACAATTGTTGTCAATAGTAATAATGTTACATACAATAACAACAGTAGGCCCTTTCCCACTAGGTGGGGTCAGCCACATGGATCAAACGACACCATAAAATTCTATCATAAATCATGTCTTCAGTAAAACTATTTAAATCTAAATCTTTCTTAATAATTTTGCCTCTAGTTTTTCATAGTCTCCCTTTACCTCTAATTATTGGGTTACTCTCCATCTGATCTACTGTTCTTACTGAAATTTCTATAAGTCTTCTCCACACATGAACAAACCATCTTTTCCACAATAGGTGCAACCTCAACTTTTTTTTTAATATATTCATTTCTCATTCTATCTTGTTTGGTATATCCACTCATCCAACGCAGCATTCTCATCTCTGCAATATTGACCATATTTTCCTATTCACTTTTTAATGCCCAATACTCAGTCCCATACAACATCGCTGGTCTTATAACTGTGCAGTAAAATTTACCCTTAAGTTTGAGCGGTACTCTTCAATCTGTTATAACACCCGAAGCATTCTTCCATTTCATCCACCCTGCTTGAATCCTATGATTTACATCTTCTATTTCCCCATCCTGTTGTATGATGGATCCACGATACCTAAACCGAATAACTTGTGGTATGGTATATTTTTCTATTTTCACTTCTACGCTAAAATTAGTGCACCTCTCGCTAAACTTATATTCCATATATTCAGATTTACTTCTACTTAAACGAAATCCATATGTTTCCAAAGTTAATCTTTACATCTCTAATTTCCCATTTATTTCTTCTCTCAACTCTCTAACTAAGACTATATCATTTGCAAAGAGCATACACCGTAACACTAACTCTTGGATATGTTCAATAAGCACATCTAAGATTAAAGTACAAAGATAGGAGCTCAGAGTTGACCCCTGATGTAAGCCAATAGTTATGGAGAAATCTTCAATGGGCCCACTATGTTCTCACACTCGTTGTAACCACATTATACATATCTTAAATTGCTCAAATATAAATAATACGGACTCCTTTTTTCTCCAAAGCCTTCTACAAAACATCTCTTGGCACCCTATCATATGCCTTCTCTAAATCGATGAACATCATATGCAAGTCTTTTTTATTTGTACGATATTTCCCCATCAATCTTCGCAACAAGTATATTGCTTCCATAATCAATCTATTAGGCATAAAACCAAATTGATTTTCTGTAACTTAAGTCTCTTGTCTTAATCTTCACTCTGTAACCCTCTCCCATAATTTCATAGTGTGGCTCATGAGTTTAATTCCTCTATAATTTACACAGTTTTGTATGTTCCCCTTATTTTTATAAATAAGAATTAAAGTACTTCTCCTCCACTCATCCCACATTCTCTTGGATCTCGTAATCTAATTAAATAACTTTTTGAGTCAACTTATATCTTTCGCTCCTAAACCCTTCCACACCTCAATAGGTATATTATCTGGTCCTACTGCTCTGCCATTCTCCATCCTCTTTAAAACTTCTTTTACCTTTTACTCTCGAATCCTACGATGAAAGGAATATATCTTGTATTTGGATAATAATGGCTGCTCAAGGAATGTGACTAGTACTTACTACCATCATTGATGAGGGTAAAATTTGAAAGGATAATTTTAAAAAATACTTACTAATAGCACACAACACACTTATAGTGTAGCATTGCGATGTTGCTATGTAGCAAAAACTATATCATACCTAAAACTTCATCAATATAAGTTATGATGTTAACAAGAGCCTAATAAAACAACTAATATATATATATATATAACTAAATTGACATCTATGACATAACTCCTGCCAATTCAGTAATCAACCAAATGAATTAACTGTTGAAGTTAAACACAAAATTAAACACCAATCACAAATATGTTTGTATTCCAAGCATTGATCACTGCAGTAATTAAAAAAGAAAAGAGCTTGTATAAAAACAGGAATATATGTCATAGCCAGTCAAATGCTGCAAAATATAACTGTTAGGATGGTGGCAGAATACTATAAACTAACCAATCTCTATAGCTCACTATCGATAGCTATGATTTAAAAAAAATTAATGAAAGGTTTAACAATATAGGGGGCAAGTAAAAACAAAGATACTAAAATTCTATGGGCAGAGAGGCTTCTAAATAAATATAAGTTTGTCACAAGGTTTTCATTAATTTCTTTGACGGCATTCCAAGCATGAGTGTCCATGTTTACAAATTTTTACTTATAACTGACTAACTCTCAGATTCAGGAAATTGCTCCTAATCCTTATTCCTTTGGACAAATTCAAAACTCACAATTCCATTAGGGAACATCCTTAACAGATTCAAGCTAAATCAGCACAGAGAATGACCCTTACACTGAAGTTTTCATATAGAATACTTATGGGTAACAACTCCATAGAGGTACAGGCATATCTTAGCTCTATTAAGCGTTTTTTGGGTAGATTAGCAATCAAGTAGCATTTTACAAACACAAGATTGATCATTAGAAAGTTATATCAAAAAAGTTTCTTTCTCAACTCTGATCATTATTATGCATGGATTATAAAACCAAGCATAAAATTTCTTGATAGAAACCTAATCTCCCCCCCCCCCCCCAAAAAGAAAAGAATTCTCATATGCTTTACATATACCAACTTGTATTCAGAAAAAAACATCCATGGAGAACTCAATATTTGTGTATTGAAATTACTAACATTATGCCTCCTCAGCCATAATGAAAAACATTTTAAAGTTTCATCATATTGAGAATGTCTTCCATCACCAGCTCTCGGGAAAAAGTTTCAACAGTCATTTGCTATGGCACTCAACTTTAACAAAATAAATGCTCATTCTATTGTATAACCAATTTGACCCTGAGGTCAACTCTCAAAGAAAGAGAAGGCAAACCTGAATATTCTTACACTGAATCAAATAAATCATAACCGTATTGAAACTTCATGGGCATCAACCTAACCTTTATTTCTGTTGCAAAAGGGAGGAGAACTGCAAATGGGATTCAACACATAAAATGCTAAGGTCTTGACATGCAGTTACATGCATGTCAATCCTTTTTTTTTCTATTTTAATATCATTTCACAAATAAGGAAATAAGAGCAAGATTTTAAAACTTCAAATAGCTAACCATAAACTATATTTCCCTTCTTTTCCTTTTTTTTTTTAAGGCGTTCCCTTAACTTATTTATTTATTGTAATTTGTTCCTTTAACTTTCTTCTGTATAGACAAGAGATGAAGAGGCCAAACTCCTCCAGATCCATTTACTATAGATAGATTCATAATTCATTAATAACATAGCACCAATTCTCAATGTAATAGTAACTAAAAAAAAGCCTCCCAATTCCCAAATCTCAGTGTATCTTTTATAGCAAGTGTACGCATAGAAGATTCCTCATGCTTAAACCCACTAATTTGCCCTAAGCCTTATATCAATTTTCTTTCATCCTTTAACAGTTTATTTACCACAAGCCTCTTGACATCATATGAAGCATATCATAGACATCACTATGCTGCTCAATCCTATCATGTTAAGCCAAAATAAATTGACCAACAATAACCAAACCTATGTCAGATATTACTCATTCAAACAATCCAGTATCTTAACTCTTAACATGCAGATGGGAAATGCCATTTCTATATACTCCGTTCCAGTTGTCCAAACAAATTAGTGGAATTTCAAAAGAACTCTTCACAATGCTTTTATGAGAACCAGCACCTAATTACTTACATTATTTGCAAACTAAACACTACAAGAGTAAAACAAAGATCATTCCAGGATTAAGGGGGGGGGGAATGAAAAGAAGAAAAGGAGCTCATATAGTCCTAACAATCTAAACTGCAAACATGCGAACAGAAAATCAACCAAATCTCAAACTAAATATACTTCATAGCTTGTTCAAATTTGTAACTTTTCTTTTAGCCAAATCTACAAACACATCTTGCTGAGAAGATCTAGCAAAACTGAAACATCAAATTTGTCAAATTCTATATCTTTATTACTTATTTGTCTTTGTCCAAAAGACAAAACAAGTCACGAAGTTGAGTCTAACACTTCGATTTAATTGAAAGTACATAAAAGGCTAACGTATTGCTTCTAATATCTTTTCCTATTAACAACGAGAATACTAGCAGCATACTTCATGGTTAAGTAGAAAAAACAACTGCAGCCAAGATCAGTAATTGATCAGAAATAGTAGAGGATCACATGAATTCATTTCTATTTTCAAGGCTCCATCTGGTTACGAAGAAAGTCAAGCAGAACACATACCCACCCACCCAACAGCACATAAACAAATACAACGGAGAAGAGAGTAGAGAGACAATGGGAGAGAGAGAGAGAGAGAACAGTTTATTCAAAGTAGAATAGCCAAAATGCATAATCTCACTCCACTTGCTAATGCACCCGATTTATCAATTTGAACAGCCTAAAATACCAAGATATAAACGGAGTAAAAATTTTCTCCCTTCACTTACATCCTTCGGCAACCAAAACTGCCTTCAAATTCAAGCAGACAACTTGATCAATCAGGACCCACAAACTTCTCCCGCAACCACAACAAAACTAGCGCATACCCAGATGGAATATCAAGTACTACAACTTAAAATTGGGCAGAAGAAGAAGAAGCAGAGAAAAAGAGCATTACATTATTTCCTTTCCAGACTTCGTACACGCGCTTTGCCATGAAGAGCTGTGCAGTGACCGTTACACTAGACAGGGCAAGAGAGGAAGACCCGAAACTTGCAAGCGTTCATCTCATTAGCATTTTCTCATTCAAAAACAGTCTCACCCCAATAGTCCCACTAGATCAGAGTTCGATTGTCCAGGGACTTACCTCGCTAAGCGATTGAGGGGTAAAATCTAAGGCTGCACAATGGAAATCAAGGGGCTTTGGTGGTGAAGAGAGAAGGATGGTTTGGGGGAAAACGTTGTTTGCAATTGCAGCAGCGCGGATATATAGAAAAATTGAAAATCTATTGAAGACGAAGTGAAGGAAGAAAAGAACCCTTCCGTCTCACGTCACTGTGTGACCAGTCTGACGCCTCCATTTCTCGTGTATGCTGCGAGTTCCCGAAATTAACCAAGTGAAATTACCCATTTACCACGTTATTACTTTTTTAATCTGCTTACCACGTCAGCAAATCTAACGGTGCTTGATAGAGATAGTCCATCCTCTTTGACCATCAGTCCATCATCTCACCTTATTATATTAAAAATATTAAAATATATATAAATAATAATATAAATATCTGCTTCAAACCCATCCTTAATTTTAATTTTTTTAAAATCCTTTTATTATATTTTAAGATTGGATAAATTACTCTTTTATTAATCAGAACATCTAAATTACATAACTTTTTTTATTTGACCTCTTTTATAATAAAAATTAAGTTATAATTACATTTAATATGATCAAAATGTCATTATATCTATTATTTATATAATATAACAAATATTAAATATATATTTAACTACTAATAGATAGTCAATTTTAAATTTAAATAAAATAATTTATGATTTTTAACATAAAATAAATAATTTTAAAATAAAATTTTAAAAAATATCTTTTAATGTTATATTTTAAATAAAAATAAAAATTATTCCTAAAAGCATTTTAGTAATATATTACTTTCATGGAAATTATGTGTATTTTTTATAATAAATAGAAGGATTGTATAATTTAAACCATTTTCAAAGGAGAAAAAAGTAATTTATCCTTTAAGATTTAAACTCTTTCTTTTCTTTTCTTTTTGTTAACCCTATTAATAGGATGTTATTTTAGACTTCACTCACTCTTATTTATCTGAAAACAACAAAAAGAAAAACAGAATTTGAAGTGAAATATTTTATTAATTGGGCAAAAAAAATGACAAAATGATTTAAATCCCTTGATACTTGAGAGGAACACTTTTTGGCTTTCAAAATTAAAAAGAAAAATATTTGTATATTTGCCACCAAAAGTAAAGGCGGTGTTTATTTAAAAGTTGAGAATACAGTGGGAAAGGGGATGAGCCCAAAAGCATAGGAGGAAAAAGCAGAAACTGAATATGGTGGAAAAGAGAAATGCTAAACTGGTTTCGCAGGCATTGGCTTGACCATGATGAGAGTATATATTGTTTCTTTTTTCCCACACATATATTCCATCCCCAACTTGTTAAAGCATTACCAAATCCTCGGTGTTCTCCTTCCTAAATCACCTTTTTAAGTAGCATCTAATCTTCCTTCTACAATCCTCCTGGTTTCGAAAGTCCCACTCAATTATTACTAGTCATTATCAATTCTATAATTTCCGTTTGTATAAAAAGTTGACTTAAAAAAAATGGAAAACTCCCCTCTTCCTAATTTCATAATTGCTTCAACATTTCTCCTCTCTTTGGTAAACAATCTTAGGCCCTTTAGGTTACTAGTTAAAAGAGGAGATGAAAATGGAAAATTGTGAAAAATATTTGTTATGTTTTTATAATTATTATTGAATAATATTTATATCTTTTATTACATTATAAAATTACATTTTTTTATTTTCATTCTTAATTTTTTACTTATCAAATAAAAAAATTTTGGTAGAGTAAAAAAGATTTTAAAAAAATAGAAAAAGAGAATACAAATGAGTATAAAATAAAATCTTGTGACTTAAAAGTACATTTGACGAAGAATAGAAATACATTTTCATTTTGATATTTGGTAAAATAGAAATAGTACAGCAATAACAATGAAAAGTGAACAAAACACCTCTAGAACAAAAAATATTAAAGAATTATTATTTTTTAATTATCATAAATCAAAAATAAAAAATTATAGTTGAAAATATCAAATTAAATATATTTATAATTCTATAATAAAGAATGTTAAAATTTGAAATTATTTCAAAAAACATAAAAAACAAAAAAAACAAAAATTTTAACTGCACAATAAATTACAAGATCTTAAGTTAAATTTTTTTTATTTTTAAATTCCTTAAAATAATTTCAAATTTTAAGATTTTTCAATATAAAATATTACTGCTATTTAGGTCAAAATATTTTGTTCTCTTCCCATTAAATTTTCCCCTCCATATTGGATAAAATAACTAGTGTCTCAAAACAGTAACTTTAGAATTCCCAAAGGACTCAATCTCCAGTGTACCAAACAACATTTTTCACTTTTCATCCTTCTCTCTCTTTTCTCACCTTCCCCTTCTAACCTACAAATCAGCTCCATGAAATAAAATTTTTAATAGTAATGCTATACACAATTATATATGTGTAGCTTTATTTAACTTTAATAACAAGTTTAAAAAGTTCACCTTCACTTAAATAAAATTGTTCATGGGGTAATAAATAATATTTTTAAAAGTTATTTTTATTAGTTTTAAACTATCAGAACTGATTAACATAGCTATTAATTGATATAAGTTTATATACGCACCTTAATTAATTTATATTTTAGGTCTAATTAAAAAAAATTATCTACACCGAAATTTAAGAATTCACAAAAAGACATCCGGATAACATGATTTCAATAAATGGATGAACTTCAAATATATATAGCAATTCATCTAATAATATGCGAGTGAAAAATTAGTCCGACACAATATTAATTAAATATAAATTAATATTTTACCTGTTATATTAGACTTACTATGATTAAACTTATTAATTATGTAAAATTCAAATCAATCTTATTAAAATTTATTAATTATTAAATAAGTTAATTTTTCAACAATTAAATATAAAATATATAATAAATTAAATAAACGAATATTTTTCTATATGTAATAGCACTTATTACATCATGTCTAAAGCTAATGTGTATTTATAATATCATTATTTATAATATATTATCTCCGATCTTATATATAGAAAATTTTTTTAGAGTTTAATTTGGTCTAAAATATAAAAAACAAACCACTAATATCTGATATATTAATTATAGTATTTCAATTATATTTTCATTAAATAAGCCTTTCAAATTATAAGTAATAGCTGTCATTAATTTTAAAAAAATACATATACTAAAAAAGGATATTCTTAAAAAATAATTTTTATTTAAGACAAAATTAAAAAATTTAATTATTTTTAACCAACTTTTTTAATTTTAGTTAATTATTTATTTTTTATATATGAAATCCACGGTATTATTACATATTAATTTTAGTATGCTCTCACCCATAATTGATATGAGTTGCTTTTTACTCCAATCAAGAATATAGCATGCCTGGAATTAATATTTGTCTAAAAGCAATTTTCCATGTTTGTAACCAAAATAAAAAGGTTGTCTACTTTAGAGTATATGTCTATACTCAATTTGTTTTCTTGTCCTTGTATTGAGTTTTTCTATTAAAAAAAATCTTATTTTGAAGTACGTCTGTATATTAATTAAGCCTTGTCATTTTCCTCAGATTAATATAATCTTTCTTCTAAGCGTGTGTTATTAAGTACTACTTTAAGGCAATATAGACATGCTATCAAAGCAACATTATCACGAATCACCTGCATGGCATTAAAAGAATTAATTTTATTTAAACTCAATCATGAAGGATTGTAACCGGCAATTGCCATATTTTTTATTTAAAACTTTCAATCATTAGCTATAATCATCAGCCACCTCGCTATGACAACAAAGAAAGAGCATATCATATTCAAACGAGGGTATTACAAATAATTATTATCAGTTGCAATTTTGTTTTAAATAATTAATTCATATTCGGGGAGGTAAAATTCTTTTTTATTCTCTTAAATTTATTTAATTTTAATTCTGTTCCTAAAGTATTTTTTGAAATAAATTTATAAGTTTTCAAAACATTCCAAATAAATTCTTTGAATAAAACTAATAATTCTACATTGGCGACATGTATTTTCTGCAGTATTTATTAAGCTTAGGTGTCATCTTACCTTTTTCCCCCCTCTCCCTTCATTTTTATCTTTCTTTTAAGTTTTTAAAACATTTTAAATAAATCCTTTAGATAATACTGTTAATATACTAGTTCTGTGGCATTTATTTTATGAAAAAATTGTGACTTGCGCATGATGTTTCACGTCATCGTTATTCTATTTAATAAAATGAAGCTAAATCATATAATTAAATCCTATATTACAGAATTTCATTTAATGTTTGGCAAAATATAATGGGTCGCACACTTTAGCATTGCAAAACCACTTTTACACTTGGGCTTTTTGACTTCAGTACTTAAAAATTAAAAATTAATGTCTGAAATGCTCCGCCGCAAAAATTATTACCCCGAATACTTAAAATATTATATATATATATATATAATTAATGGGTCGCTTGTGTTCTATTTGAAAATATATGGAGGGTCGCGATATTAAAAAAAATATTTTTTTATATCACAGGTCCAGTTGCAGCTTTGCTGCAAAGCTGTATGCAACGAGAAGTATTATGCTCTTGTGATTTCATGAATAGTCTAGAATTGTTGGTATTTTAGAGTATAATTTTGTGTTCTTTGCTGCTAACAATTATTAGCGAAAATGTTTTGTCATCTTAGTTATTTAAGATATACTTTTTCCAGCTTACATATATTGATATGGAACAAAAAACAAAAATGAGTTTTTTGGGTAATTGTGTTCTATATTCCAGCTTTTTTTTTCTCCCTCTCAATTCCATATGCAATAGTCTGTTTAAACTTCTATGGATTTTATATATTATTAAATGGTGAATGCTTGTATGAATATTTATATTACAAGTTCATTATAATTTTCTCAATCTTTAAACTTGATCTCAGCCAAGATGTTCAAAAAGGTATTCATTTTAACTTTCTCACTCAATCCACATACATATAGCAATTTGAGGTCATACGAGTATATATGTATAAGGAATTTCAAAATTACAAATGCTTGTCCCCTAGATTTTATGGTTTTACTTCTCAGTTCTACTTGGAAGTGTCAATTTGATATGGAAATTCACTTTGGGAAGAAACATATTGGGTCTAAGAGAACTTTCTCTTTCATAGAGAAGAAGAGGGAAGAAGAACCCAAGAACAAAGGGTACAAGAAGACAAATGGTTGGATGATGCATGAATACAGACTTGATGGCTATCTTCTAGATCATAAGGAAGCAGGTTTTTTAGATTATGACTATGTGGTCTCCAGATTTAACCCAACAAGCCAAGAACTCATTTGGCATTACCTGTATAAGAAGGTGAATGGTAAACCCCTTCCAACGTGTAGCTCTTTGCTGCAGTTAGTGACCAAAAATAAAATATTTTTTTTTGTATGGAGGGTCGCGGCATCCCTGATGCTGCAACTCTCCATATATTTTCAAATAAAATATGGATCGCGGCATCAGATTAATTATATTAAAAAATTTTCAAGCATCTAGGGCAATGGTTTTTGCAGCGGAGCATTTTCCAGGTATTGGTTTTTAATTTTAAGTACTGAAGTCAAAAAGTGCATTGCAAAACCATTATCTACGAAATGGGTTCTCTAAAATCCCAACCTTCATGCTATCCTACACTCTCATATGGCAAATAAAAATCCCACTAGAAAAGTTGCCATATGCACCAAAAAAATTCATGCGAGTTCACCAAAAACAAAATTCCCAAATTTACACCAAAAAATCCATTCTTCTCTTCTAAATTCAATAGGAGCAACTCTAAAGCGTGAACGCTTTTCTTTTACCATAGTGATAGCATCCAAATCTTCTCTCTTATCTACTTTGGAATAAGCTTATTCCCCAAAGCTTGCAAGGCTCAAAGTAAGGTGCATATTTTGTTCATTAATCCCATCCCTTAATATTTATTATGTATGAACTTCATTTTCCATTTTGTTTAGTTTTGATTGAGTTATATATGTGATAAATTTTATCATAAATTTTTTTTGGCCTTTTTATATATGTCTTGATCAATCTTAATATTGTCTAAAATGGATGAATGTAATGATTCACAACATGTCTTGAGTTAAATAAAGCATGACACAAGTGAAAAAGAAAAGTCCATGAGTGTAAATACAAGTTTTGTCTTTGCAAACAAAGATAACCTTGGAGTTAAAGATATTTACTCAAGTCAAGTTGTTAATAGTGAAGAAGAAGTTTATGCCTCAATATCATTTGGATTTTTCTATAAGAAAATGGAAACAAACTTATCTTGCTAGAAGTAATAAAATTCTAACAAAAGAATATGTGAGCTCCAAGATGGGGTCTAAAGATTTTGAACGAGATAGTAGCAATTCATTTAGTAAACCAAATTCAAAGACAATGTGCCATACAAAAGTTTGTTATATTGTTCAAGATAAGTTGTGGAAAATCACTAAATTGATAACTGAGCATAATCACAAGCTTGTAAAATCAAAGCATAGAAACCTAATGCATTTTACCAAGAACCTTTCAATTGTTAATGGTGATCTTATTAATTTTATGTTCAATTTTGGAATTAGATTTATTAGTTTTATGTTCAATGGTGATCTTACTAGTTTTATGTTCAATGTTGTAAAACCAAAGCACAGACACCTAATGCATTTCACCAAAAACAAATGATGTGTGGAGTTTATTTGGGTGAACAAACCCATGGCTTTGATAAGACTAGATTTTCAAAAAGGGATTTCTATGATTATGTTAATAGCCAAAAGCTTAAATTGATAAAAGACGGGAATAGTCAAAGTTTGGCTAATCATCTACAAAATCAACAAGCTAAAGATTCCATGTTTTACTTAATTTGATCGAGAATTGCATTTAAAAAATTCCTTTTGGAGAGATGTGAGATCACAACTTGATTATAATTGTTTTTGTAGATATCATGGTTTCTAACACTACTTATCATACTAATAAGATAGATTTAATTTATGCACCATTTTTTAGGACAAATCATCATTGTTAAAATATAATGTTTGGTTGTGCTTTTTTTATTAATGAATCAATAGATTTATTTGAATGGTTGCTTGGTCAATTTCTATAATCTATGGAAAACTAATACCTAAAAACTATTATCACTAATAAAGATGCTACTATGGCTAAAGCAATTCAAAAAGTATTTCTTTCCTAATACTTGGCATCGCATATGCTTATAGCATATATTTAAAAATGCTCCATCTCACTTACAACCTTTCAACTCCAACTATTAGTTTCAATTATTGTTTCAAAAGTGCATGAAAGAATGTGACTTAGAAGAAGAATACCGAATCACATAGGATGCAATGATTGGTGAATGTAATCTTCCTGAATATAGTTAACTAAATAGAATATATAAAATTCAATGTGAATGGTCAACTACTTTTGGTAAAGATAAGTTCTTTGTAAAGCTTCTCAAAGGAGTGAAAGCACTAATAATGTTGTGAAATATTTACTAAAACAACTACCTTTACACAATTTTTTCTAACTTTTGAGAATATGATAAAAAGATGGAGAAATTTTGAGGCTGAGGAAGATTTTGACGATTAGTCAAAATGTTCCATTTTGTACCACCAATAGTAATAGCAAGATTATATCATGCATTCAAGATTTATACTTATAAAAATTTTAAATCATTTGAAATGAGTATTTAGATGGAGTAGAGATTTTGTTCTAAGAAGTGGAAAGACATGGAGATATTTTTTACCATGAGGTGTGGGTGGAGAGAAAAGATTCAAAGAAATGAGTTACGTAATTTGATTCTTCTAATGAAAATGTTACTTGTAGTTGTAAGAAATTTTGCTTAATAGGAATTCTTTGTTCACATGTAATGAGAATTTATGACATTAAGTGCGTTGCAAAAGTACCACAAATATACTTCTTAAAATAGTGGTATAAAATCCAAAATTTATTAACCATAGGCATAATAGAAAAAATGCATGGATTTGTGACATTGAGAGATACGGATAACAAAAGAATATTTTAGCCAATTAACCTAATATGCTAACCTTTTGACTTGCAAATTTCCTCTAAAGATAGACACAACCAAATGTTTTTACAAAAAAACAAAAATACATCAAATAATGCAATGTAATTAGCAATACATAAGGTCTAATGATTCATAATTTGATATTTTGTGATTTTCTCTGAGTTAGTGCTTCCCATTAACTTTATTATTTAAGATATTAGATTCACCCAAAGTTATATTTCTCTTGGATCTTTCTTTAGGTGAGTTTGAAGTAATTGGAAATTGAGTGGCATGCTTGAGGTTTCATAGCTAACATTGTGTATCTATGTAAAGACCCTACATTGCCCAGTGATCTTTCTAATTCCCAAATAATCGATTAGAGTCCACTTTAAGCATGATGAAATTTTATAGGTAACTTGGGTTGTGATTGATATAATAAGGTTGTGAATAACTTTGATTAGACTTAGTCAAAGATAAATAATATTAATTAACCTAGTAATACTCGAGATTTGCTAGTAGTTGTTTCATGGAGGAATACTCTTCTTACGAAAAGTATTAAGACAAAATTTTTGGATAGGCAGGTTAATAAAAAAATAAAATAAAATCCTATTTTTAGCTATCTTGGACTCCTTTATCATGCTTAAGGTCATTGCATTATAATGTTTAGGTTACATAGTACCTTTAGTTGTAATCAACACAATCATGGAAATAGTTAACCTGATATTAGAAGTCTAAATTACTATAAATTTTAGGACTATATGCCTTAGTTAAACATATGCAAGATAAATATTAATTTTATCAATTAATTCTCTAAGGTTTGTCTTTTTGAAAAACTAGATTTTACAATATGAATAAGACCTCCAATTATGTTGAATGGAGTTTTCTTAAAGAGGTTATGTTGTGATTGGGTTTCTATAATGTGTGGGTGTCATTTAGTATTAATCTCTTATTCTCAATAAAGAAAGGAGTTGGACTTGTATCTTGAAAGGGTGTAAAACAAGGGGAGCTCTTATTCCCTTATCTGTTTGTAATAATTGCTAATGTCCTTTCTATGAAGATTGTCTAGCACACTCAACAAAACTTGGTGAAAGGTATCAAACTAACAAAAACTGGCCTACTCTCACTCACTCCCTATTCGGTGATGATTCTCCAATGTTCCTTAAGATTGAAAAAGAAAACGATCGAATTATGGCTCAAATTTTTACATGCTACTATTTAGCTTCAAAACATCTAATTAATTTAGAAAAATCCTATTCTTTCCTTCCTTAAAATACTCCAGAGATCTTTTGAATGAAGTAAGCCTAATTTTGAGGGTTGACAAGGCTAACTCTCTATGAAAATAGTTTGGTTTGTCTGTTGTTTTAGGAATATCTAAAACAGAAACCTCTGTTTTTGTCAGGGTCATACTTGTTAATAAGATTCAAGGCTAGAAACAAGGCATGCTTTCTGATGTAGAAAGAGAAATCCTAATCAAGATTGGAGTAAATTCCATCCTCCCTTATCATATGGCATGTTTTAAATTTCCTACAAGGTTTTGCTAAGAATTGAACAATCTTGTTTCCAACTTCTAGTAGGACCAATAGAAAGGACGAGAAAAAAAATACATTTGTAGCCCCAATGCAAGTTTGACTAAATCTAAGAAGGAACGAGGCCTAAGCTTGATAGACTTCTCTCATTTCAATTTAGCAATGCTTGCTAAACAAGGTTGGAGAATTTTCCAAAATCCTAATAAAGGGTAGGTCAAGATTCTAAAAATTATGTTTGGTTTGGAGATTTCTTAAATGTTACATATTCTAATATATGTTATCATTTATTATGGAAGTTTATCGCTTACCTATAAATATTAACAGCATATTGATATCTTGTGCATGGGTCAAAGCTTGTTGGACATGTAAAGCTTGAGGCAGGTAAGTAACACTATTTGCTAAATCATTTCTATGTTTGGATTTATAGAAAAAAAATTTAGAGAACCCTAGTGAGGAAGCTCAATCCTCACAGTCACACACTAAGATTGTTTCATCAAATGATGTACTTGGACAAGTGCGAGGCAAAGAGCATTATCCATAAGTACATGGTGTGGGATATGGTCCATGCCCTGCTAGAGTATTTGGATTACCTACTCACCACATGACTTTAAGGTGAGGTGGAAACTTTGCAAAGCAAGTTGATTCCAATGAAAGAACAATTAAAATCCATATAGAAGAGCTTGCTCAAGAGCAAGCTGAGAGAGCTCGAATACAAGTACCTTTAGAGGTTACTCACGTAACAAAATCATTTCTTCCATAGGTAATACACACGTTAACATATGAAGTTATTATATTATTACTATAGTAGTTTACCATGGAGTCTCCCTTTAAATGCTTTGTATATATGCACCTAATGTGGACGGCAAACACAGAAGCATCACTTACGGTGTATAATTGATCATCTAGAACTAGTCATGATCCATGATCTATTTTGATCCTTGATGAATTTATATTTTTGTGGCAAGCTTGATTTTTTTTTGTTACAAATATATAATGTATTATGATGTTCAATTTAAATTTTTTTCTTTTTCTATTGCTGATTTATTTAAATTTAAATTCCTTTATATGAAAGTTCAACTTTATGATATATCTTTATATGTAAAAGTAAAAGAGAACAAGAGGAAAGGAACATTGAAAAACATTAGCACAAGCTTAATGATGGGTGTAACTGACATTAATTAAAGTTTAACAAAAATTTGCCCAGAACTCCAACGTCGGTCACAATTGATATTAGATTCAACATCTAATGTGGTAATCTAATATCGAATGTGACCAATGCAAAAGGTTTAAAAGTAGGCTTTTGTTGTTTAGTGTCGATCATAATTGTTGTTAGATGTTGATTTTTTTTTTTTTTTTGATGTTGGTAAACACCATCCGGTGTCCACGAGGCACGAACCTATTACCAGGTCCCTCAACCCATGACTATTCCGGATCCGGGGGTAAATTCTAGGTGGTTAGGCTCCATCCCCCTCCCAATGGCCTTGCGGGGGATCGAACCGTAGTCCGCCCTACCAAGTTCAGCCCCAATCACCACTGAACCAAGGTACCATTGGTTAGATGTTGATTTTAACGTTGGTTGTGATCAGCATTATGAAAGGACATTGCTCCTCTTGCAACACAGTCATACGTAAAATTAGATTTAACTTGCATCTAACGACGGTTCTGACCGACGCTGATAATAGGATCTACTGTTAAACATTTTTGCGCGGGTTACAACAAACATTAAAGAAAAAGCATATTTTGTGTCGATTATTCCAAGGATTATCAAAATCGTCATTTAACATTGTCTCGACAATATACTTAATAATGGCTGTAATAACTATCGTTAAACGCCTTAGCACACCTCGTGTAATTTGCGTCAAATACTATTTTGTTTTAGTGTTAAACATAAAAAATAAAGTGAAACATCATTAGAAGATAACTTACATGTAATGTATATATGAAGCACACTCTAACGCTTAAGAATGTAAGTGGCAATTTATACATTCTGCTTATATATATATATATATATATATATATATATATATATATATATAAGGATGGAAAAGTTTATCCAGTAGTTTGAAGAATGCGTTTATGATAACCTGGCAAAAAAACGAGGGGAAAACTATAAGTCAACGGGGTTGAAGAATTAAAAATTGAAATAGAGAAATCAATCTTGCTTGAAGAAGTTTATAGCACAAATAATTTCTGGCAAAAAAAAAAAAAGCATCGGTAAGTCAATAGCCATTTTAATGTCCTGGGGGAATTATCATCGTTTTCCCAACTTCAAAGAGTCGTTAATAATGATTATACATAATTACCTTGGGACAGATCTTTCACAATCCTGTAAAAGTGATCAGCATACACAGGAAAAGGTTGATATTCAAGTTTTTCACAATGCTGAGTACAAACAATCACCACCCACTAGCACTGTTATTTTGGTCCTCGTCTTAAACTAACCTTTGTTTGGTATTCTTTTGATGCATGAACTTGAATAATAAATCTCAATTTTTAGGTGTCTTGAATTATTAAAATCATCAATGAGTTGTTTAATTAGTCAATTACATGATTAATATTAAATTGAAGTTATAGAAAGAATTCCAATTTCAGAAGCATATTCATAGGTGCAACTATTAATTTATTGAATGGGGCAAAGAAATAACTTGTGGAAAAAGCAATATGGATCTTGATTAATTTGGGTCATCAATTGGAAATGAATTAAATTTGTATCCATGTCAGTATTAAAGTCAGTGGTATGAGACGTGACAGCTAATCGAAAACCATATACATTAATAATTTGGACCTGAGATTCTACCAATTATGTAGAAACCTTGACTTTATGACTTTTTATTTTTTTCGTTCCTTCCTTCTCAAATGTGGAATAAACTATAGGCATATTTAAGTTGAGAAAGCATCAACCCAACTAAACTAGGAAAATTTTATTGAAAGAAAACCTAACACCTTTTCTTTTTTGTTATTTACTTGAAAAAAATCCTAATCTCGTTAGGTTTATTTAAAAAGTCAATAATCTGATCTACGTTAATCAATAGTCTTATCCCAAATGAATTAATTACAATGTCCTGTGTCAGTTAGTTTTATTTTCAGTGATGATCTTATTTGTCTATGAACACTAGAATGTATAGTTATAACATAATAATTATTAAATGTTACTACATACGAAATAATATTTTACCTATTTTAACAAATTTATTAGTATAATCATACTCATTAATTACACAAAAATCAAATCAATTCTTTTAATAATTATTAAGTATTAAATTAGTTAATATTTTAAGTAATTATTTAATAAAAGATTGTTTTATAATTAATAATTAATTATATTATAATTAAAAAAATCATATTAAAAAAAACACACCATCACTCTTTTATTTTACATTGGCCTGACAAAGAGTGTGGGTTGGTAAATTAATATTCTAAATTATTCCATGAAAGTTTTTTGTGTGTGGTCTGTTTTTCCGCTTGAGTTTCTATTTTCAACCCATCATTTTCTCTCCAGTATTCAATGTATTATAGCTTTGATGTCATTCTCTGCGGCTAAAGACGCAGGGTCATTGATCTAAAAAGGTAAGTCCAACGTTGTAAATTAGTTAATTATGGTGGCTAAATAATCTTTTTTAAATGAATCTAACAGTGGTAAATCACATTTGGGATCCTTCGGGCATATCCGCACAACTCCTAAGCCCAATGTATGGAAGCCCATTCCCAGCGCTTTATTGAGTGCCTTCTAGTATAGAAAATAAATTAATATATAATTTATTATATTTTTATTATCAAAATTTTTAATCAAACTATGATAATTTATAATTTTTCAATAATAACATGATAAGTATATAATTTTTTATAAAAAAAAATTTGATTCATAATTAAACTATACATATATAATGTTATTACTAAAAAAATTATAATCTTATTATATTTTGATTAGAGTGACGCATAAGTTTAATCTTTTAGAATAATCCAGTCATAAAAAGAATACAGATCCTCTCTTGTGGGATCAAGAGAGAATCTTATTCCATTGAATCTAGTGGCTCAAAACTTTTTTAGATTTTGTTAATGAGAGAGGGTACAAAGAGAAAAAAAAAAATTAAATCTTATATACTTTCATTTCTATTATACACCATGCAATATTATAAAAGATTCAAGAGCCAAAAGAAAATATAAATTTAGACCATCCATATTTAATAAATAATTACATAATATGCAACTTAAAAAAAGATCAAGAACAAAAAGAGAGGGAAACCTCTCCGTGTCACTCTCTCTTCCCACACAATGTAGTACTACAGAAAATCTGAAGACAATATAAAAGAGATGCACAAAAAAAATCTAAAAAAAAAATTAAAATATTGAACAACATAAGACAAGATCCTTTCCTGTTCCCATGTCCGTTTAACGAAAGGAAATTTAAATATAGGGACCAACGACTTTTAATAATTTTTGTAAATGGATGATGTAGGAGTAGCTTATCGATCGACTAGCCCCCATGATAGCAAACACAACTCCAAATCTTGATAACAATACTGAAATTCTCATATCGGCCTTGGATATTATTACGATAAGTTTGTGTTAAGAAACTAAATGTCAAAATTAAATAAACTTAATTACAAAAGTGTTAAGTAAAAAAATTAAAAACTACCATAATCATATAAATAATCTATGTTTATATATAGATATATCATCGTGATAAATCTATCCTCAGATAATTAACCTTTTAATATATAATAGTTTTGATTTTTTATAAAGTATTAAATTTTAATAAAAATAAAAAAAATAATTAAATATTAATAAAAATATGACAAATTTTTATAAAAATAATAATTATAAAGTTAATTTTTATTTATTTTTATAAAAAGGAATTTTTATCTTAGAATGATGAAAAAGGTTGAATAATTTTACAGAATATATCGCATTTATGTAAAATAAATAAATAAATTCATTAAAGCAATTCGAAGTTTGCCAAGATTCTTAAACATACATACCTGAATAATACGTGACTGAAAATCTAACGCTTCGTACTCTTATTTCTGAAGTAGAAAAAAAAAAAGAGAATTATATCACTCTTTAACAATCCATTTGGATGGAGAGAAAAGTGAAGAGAAAGAGAAAGGAGGGAGAGAAAAAATAAAATTTTCTTTTACTTGGCTCGAAGAGAAAACTGAAAAAAAAAAAGTAAGAAAGTATGATGAATCTTATGATTTTTTTTTTCCAAATATGAAAAGATTTGAAGGAAAAAATACACACATGATTGCAAGAATGAATAAAAAAGTATATATATTTAACAAATTTTTTTAATATTTTAATTAATTAATTAATTAATATTATAATTATTAATTTTATTATAAAATTAATTAATAATAAATATATTTTTTAAATAATAATTTTTAATATTAAAACCAACAAATTATATATATATAATTAAAAAAAGTGTTACATATAAATTAAAAAAAAAAGAGTGTCCGATTGCAAAAATGACAGTCGGACATATATACTCGACTGCTATTTAGTCAAAATATATAAGAATAATAAAAATATATATATATATATTTAACAAAGTTTTTTAACATTTTAATTAATTAATTAAAAATTAATTTTATAATTAATTTATTATAAAATTAATTAATACATTTATAAAAATAATAATATATTTTTTAATATTAAAATTAATAAATTATATATAATTTAAAAATATATTATATATATATAAAAAATTGTCCGACTATAATATTTAGAATGCAGTTGAACAATGTTACAACCAATATTCAGTCGAGTATATATGTTTGACCCTATATACAATGCATTGTTTATTGTATATATGTGTATATATATATATTATATATAATATTTATTATATTTTAGTTAATTAATATATATTAAAATAATATTATAAAATTTTAAAATAAATATTAATATTTATGATATTAAAATAATAATTTATAAATAATTTTTTGTAAAATAAAGTCTAATTAATTTAAAGAATATATTTTTAAAATATTTTTTTAAATTTTAAATGTGTGTTTTTTAATGAGAAAATCTTTTTATCTTATTCAAAAATAATTTCTTCTTATTATTTATACATTTTCTTAAATTAGTTTTTATTTCTTTTATTATTCTTATTTTTTAAAAAATATATATATGAAAAAAGTTAAAATAATAACAACATTTTTATTATATTAAATTAACATATTTTTTTTTTCTTTTATATTTTTTCTCTTTCCATCCAAGTGTATGGGGAGAAAATATTTTTTTTTTAATTTTCTCTTCTCTCACATTTCTTTTCACTTTTCTTTCCATCCACTTTTCTCTTCCTCCATCCAAACATAACGTAAGAGATAATATAATGTGCAAATATTAATAAAATTAAAAATAAAACTGAATAAAGGTAAGCAATAGATAGTCTAATATCATATTTAGTATCTTATATGAAGGTAATCTCTTTATTTTTCATTTTGTACAATGTTTATTATACTTTATATTTATTATTCAATAGTTTTTATCTTTTTTATTTTTTAAATAAGAGTATAATAGTTATTTGTCATCCATAAAATTATTTTTTTCATTTTTTTATATTTCTTTTTATTTTATATATCAAATAAGATATAAATTTATTTACAACTACGATAATTCCAAACTTTGTTACAATTTTCTATTGATAAATCCTTCAATTCATCTTCTCATTCTCATCTAAATAGTGGGGGAAAAAAAAGTGTTAGAAATAGTTGCAATTGAAAGATATGATGAGAAAGAGATAAGGTTCATAACATAAACTTCACATGAACCAATCCAAAAGCAATGAACACCATCAACATCCAAATCCTCGTCATCTTATGCTTTTCATACAAATATTTATTTTCCCTTTTTCGTATTGGAATCTGAGCATTATGTCTCTCCATTTATGTGATTAAGTTGCATGTACACTTTATAAAACAAGATTATTTAATCATTTATATGCTTTCGTTTCTTATATAAGAAGGAGGGAAAAAACAAACGAAAAAAAAAAACCTCTTGATTCTCTTTAGCTTTTGGCCTTTAAGTTTAACCCAAGAGACCTTAATATTTTAATTTTTTTGGTGAATGGACTTTATAATTTTGCAAGAATTTCTAGGAAAAGCAGAGTATTTCTAATTAGACTCTTGAGATGGATGAAATCCTACCATGGGATTATTAAAACTGGAAGGGCCTAAGTTGATCGTGGAAAATATATTAGGTCTGAATATGTCTCAAATCATATATTTAATTTGGGACATGAGGTTTGGTAAAGTTTGTGAAAGGACAAATTTTGAATAAGTACGAGAATCTATATTTTGATTTATATTGAGAAGTTATGGTAGTAATTTTTGAAAAACAAATATTAAGCAACAAAAATAAAGAAAATTGTATTAACCCATTTTTATATTTACTTTCAATTGTATGGTCTTCCCAAATATATAAAAGAATCACAATCGACTCCATGATTTATTAATAGAAAAAACTGACTTACATTTTTTATCTGATTTTTTAATTAAAATATAAAAAATGTATCATTTTTAAATTAAATAATATATTTATTATGTTATTATTAAAAAATTATACACTTATCATATTTCAATTAAAAAATTCAATAATAAAAATATAAAAAATTACATTTAAATATAATCCTTTATTAATTCCATTGCAATAACACCTTACCGTTTAAATCTGAAATTAAATCTAAGTTAAACACATGTATTGCACAAGCCTCTCCCCCATGTGAAAAGTCTTTTAATAGGTCTGAGATTAGAGAGAGGATGGGAATTAAAATGAGTGAACTGATTAAAAAAAAAAATTGTGATATTATATAGTAAAAAAAAAAGGCATGTGCAACAAACGCATATTCAACTCATTTAAATTTAACGTTTGATTTAAATAGCTGGGGTTTATTGTAATGGAACTAATAAATCAATAGATTAATTGTAATTTTTTGGTAAAGTGAATGAAATATTATAATTGAAGATAAGAATTAAAGTGAATAACTCCAACTTTTCCTTGAAATATATTATGATACACTTATATGTGTGCTAGCTTTACGGTGGAATTGAATCCGTTTGGATGAGACTCTTGAAAAACCCTCCTTTGAATATCAGTTTCAAAAACTACGAGAGGGTCAAGGACGGAAAGCAGCCATGAAAAAAGTGAAAGAAAATTTGATGTTCGGATTGAGAGTACTAATTATGGAAAGCTAGAAAAGTATTATCTTTTGTAAATAAAACGGTCCAATGTTCCATTTTACTCAAAGCCAGAACCATTATAAATTTAATAATTCTCCAAGTTTTTGGCTTTTCTTTCCCAAGTTCATATTAGCTTTTATTCTTCAAATAAATTCTAATCAATTCATGAATTTTATTAAAATTATACTAACTTCTCCTGAATAAAAAATTATCTTATGTTTTAGTTCAATTTTAAATTGTTTAATCAAAATATTCTTTATTTAAATTTTTTTAGTAAAAAATTATATATTTAGGTAACTAAAGTATATTTAATGGAAGGTACTTTAGTTAAAAAATTTAAAATTAAACTAAAGTTTATGATAATTTATTATTTTAAAAATAAGAACATTTATATAATTTCAACTCCATATAATTTACTTTGAATATGCTGTAATACAAGTTAGAAATTCAAAAAAGTAATCGCCTTTTGCCCCCCCCCCCCCCAAAAAAAAAGCCTCTCCTAATGTTCCCTTGGAAAGATCATTAAAAACAAAGAATATTGATAAACATTCGCTAAAAAAAATAACGATTTAGCGAAAAAAAACTCATGCTCTCGTTATTCCCGTGTTAATTAAAAAGAGAATAAAAATCTCTCACCAATTTCATTTATTAGAAAACTAAATTATTAGCAAACGCATTTTTTTTTCCTATATGGCGACCAACATAGACCGATATCTTGTCAATATTCATTTACTAACTCTCTCTCTCTCTTAATGATTTAACGTTTAGAAATTATTATATGATATGAAAGGAATAATGAATAATGAGTTATTTATATAATTAACTTTTCAAAAAAAAATCTTATTTTTTATTTTTCCTGCTTCATTTATTTAAATACAAAAGCTAGTAACGTAAGACTCTAATCCAATATAAAAACTAGATATGGGTTTTATACAGTTGTATGAGACTGTCAGTTGTATAAAACTACATCTAATTCAAAATTTAAAAAGGATGTAAGAAAAAAATTTTTAAAAAAAATCTATGAAGAGATTTATTACAATAATATACAATAATAAATAATATTAAAAATTCAACTTATATATATATAAATGGATTATATCAATTAAAAATATCATAAAATTATAAGAGAAAGTCCATCACAATGATGATATATTCATTTCCTATCAAAATCTAGAGTAACCTATAATTAGTACAATTTACACTTAAAGATATGATAAGGCAAAATAAAATAAGAAAAATTTTCACTTTCTAAAGTAAATCTTTTTTCCTTTCCCTTCTCTAAAGCTGAAATATGAAAACATAAAATAATGTTGATAAAAAAATATAATGAAATTATCTCAAATTATTGTTTGAGATTGAGCATAACATTAATGTAGCTATCTTTGCTTAGGTTATAAAAAGGAAAAAATAAAAAAATAAAAGAGACTTGCTCTCAATAGTATAGACATGCAGTGTTGTTAGAATCGGATTAGATCGGTCGATTTAACCAAAAAATCAATGAGATGATCCTTTATCAAATTTGGAAGGAAGCTTTGAACTAGAATGCCAAAGAACCAATCAAAATTAATCAAAAATTGGGTTAAATCAAGCAATTTTAGGCATGAACCAAACACTAAATAACCTATTGAATAAGTCAAAGTCAATTTATCTTAAGAAAATGACAAAACTATCCGTAGCAAGCTCGAACCATGTATCCAAAAAAACTAATTTGTTAATATGCTATCAAATTTTATATAAATATAACTATAATTATTATATATTAATAATAAATTTTAAATTTTAATATATTAAAATTATATTAAATATATTTTTAAATTAATTAATTATCAATTTAAAATTTAAACTATTTAATAACAACTTTTTAACTATTTTAATATTTGAAATTTGTTGGTATTTATTTTTTATATTAAAATTTTTATGTACATATTTAATTATTATTAATTTGATCACGGTTTAACTATGATTATACCAATAAATTATAAAATAATACATCCATCGATTCAATAATTAGTCCGTTTTTTAAAACATTATTGGTGCATACCACATACTAAAAATTTTAGTTAAAATAATTTAAAAAGTATAGATTTTATTAAATTTTATTCAAAATAATATAAATTTCTATTTTATTTTTTAAAATATACACATTTTTTTAAAAAGTTACTTTATTTTTTAGTCTAATTTTAAATTATTTTGATCAAAATATCCTCTATTTTAAAATTTTTAATAAAAAATATGCATTTAAGTTAATAAAGAGTATTTTAATAAAAATTTTAAAATTAGATTAAAATATAGAATAAATTTGTATTTTAATATATTTTAAAAATAAAAAATATATAATTTTAATAAAATTCATAAAAATTTATTTATTTTACTTTAAAAAAATTCAATGATCAAAGGAGAGAAAAATAAGGAAATAAAAAAAAGAAGAAAATGTGTGGCAATTTACTTCACGCGTTAAGATTCGTTAGAATTTTTTTATAAAAAGTTGTTATAAAATTGAAAGAAAAATAAACATAAAAATAAAAATATATATAAAATTTACTTTTTTTTTGGGGTCTCTTTTAACGTGTATATTCTTCTAGCAGCACCAGTTCAGAGAATTTTCAACCACTTTTTTTTTTTCAAAATTTACAAAAATTTTATAGTAAAAAATTTCAATTAAAGACTTGAAGTTGAGAAAAGTAACAATCTAAAATTTTTTTGCCTCTTCTTACACCTTATTCATCTTAACGTTACAACTTAAATCTAAATATTCCCAAAAATTAAAACCACATCTTTCCCAAAATAAACATAACGTCCTTAACCGAAAGTTTTCCTAATAAAATACCCTAGAGAAAGGGCACTTCTCGACGCGATTCCAGATAAGATCACCGTTGACTAGTCCGGCCTACGACCTTTCAGTTCAGACCAATCCCCACCTTCCATGAACCCTCGTCCCTCCCGTTGATGACGCCTCTGAAGTCTTCCTTTCCCATACTCCCCAGTCAACCCCTTCCTTTACTCTTACTCTCTCTCTCTCTCTCACTTCCTCCATTTCTTCAAAATATCTCCAACTTCCCCCCTCCTTCAGATCAAATCACCTTCTCTTCTCTTCCTCCCCTATGGATCACACCTTTGAAGCCGTCCTCGCTGCAACCATAAGCTTCCTCGTCGTCACCCTCTTCTTCGCTGCCATAATCCTCGCCTGCCAAAGAAACAACAAAACCAATCCACGTCAGCGCCAAGCCCATGTCCGGACCCACAATCAGACCCAACCTGAGCTATCCTCCATCGCCGTCGACGCCAGCTGGTCCTTTGACCCCTACGTTCAGATCTCCATGGAGGAGATCACCAGGGCCACCAAGAACTTCTCGCCCGACCTCATCATCGGCGACGGCAGCTTCGGCCTCGTCTACAAGGCGCGTCTCTCCAATGGCCTCGTCGTCGCCATCAAGAAGCTCTCGCCGGACGCCTTCCAGGGCTTTCGTGAATTCAGCGCCGAGATGGAAACCCTAGGTAAGCTCCGACACCCCAATATCGTCAAGATTCTCGGGTTTTGGGCTTCTGGTCGTGAGAGAATGTTGGTCTACGAGTTCATCGAGAGGGGGAACCTCGATCAATGGCTTCACGATCCAACGTATTCGTCCTCTGGATACGACGACGTTTCTATGGCGCGGGTCCCATTGCCATGGGAGAGGAGGGTGAAGATCATTAGGGGTGTGGCCAATGGACTTTGCTACTTACATGGGCTGGACAAGCCCATTATTCATAGAGACATTAAGGCCAGTAACGTGTTGCTGGACTCTGACTTCGAGGCCCATATTGCTGATTTTGGGCTTGCGAGGACGATTGAGACTTCGGACTCCCATGTGTCGACTCAGGTCGCCGGAACTATGGGGTACATGCCGCCGGAATATAGAGATGGGGTGAATGTGGCTAATGTGAAGGTGGATGTGTACAGTTTTGGAGTTTTGATGCTGGAAACTGCGACGAGCCAGCGGCCCAATCTACCGGTGAAATTGGATAACAAGGATATTGGGCTTGTGGAATGGGCCAGGAAAATGGGGGCCAAGAATGCCCAGATGGAAATGGTTGATTCCAATATTGCAAGGGAAGGCATAAGTGAAGATAATGTGAAGGAGTACTTTAGGATTGCCTGTATGTGCACAAGTGAATTACAGAAAGAAAGGCCTGTAATGCCGCAGGTTGTGGAAATGTTGGAGAAAATACCGGCGTAATCTTCGGGGTCCGTTACGTCGTAATTTGCCGGCGGCTTAAAGTTTCCTGGGTCCGGTACGTTATGATTCTCCGGCCGTTGAATTGTGGCGGAAGATGGTTAGGTTTGATGAAAGGGTTGTAAATAGCTACTGCAGAAACAAAGATGCAAGTTGAAGTAAGATGAGTTTTATGCAATTATATGAAATTTAGGTTCGTTAGATGTTAGAAATGCTCAGTAAAAGATGTTTTATTTTATTGCTTTGGATCCAAGAGTTTCAAACGTAAAGGTTTATCTTTTTGTTGGTTTCTTTTTCCTTTTATTTTTCATTTAGACGTGTAATGGATATATCACGAGAATATTATAATTTAAAGAATTAGGAAATACAATATAACATGTTACATATAGAGAAGGTCGCAGTATAACATTTATACAAAATTTTTATAAATATTCTAATCATATAATACTTGAATTCTAAAATTTATATATTTATTATTTATAATATATATATATACTATGTTATTATTAGAAAATTTGATAACAAGAGAATAAAAAACATATGAAAGTTTTTTTTTTTAATTTTTTGTAGCATTTTAAAGTTATACATTTTTTTTTTATGACAGTGACCTTACCCATAGTCACTTTGGCTGAATGCCAACAACTAAACTTGTGTGATGCGTGCATGAAGGGTTGTGGACCACATTGTATTCAAACAGTTTGAAACTTCAATTCTTTGGTTTGAGATTGCTTACTTACGACCCAAATAAAACGCGGCTGGTATGAAATAAGAGGGACGAGAGGGAAATGGAAGATGGCAAAAAGATATTTGTAACCCTAGAATTATAACTCGCTTTTTCTTTAACTTTCATTTCCTTATGCGATTTTAGGTTTGCTAACTGGATTTTACTCCTAGTTGAATTTAACATATAAAAACGTAATAAAGAATAGAAGCTCTCTTACTTGTATGCATATTAAAGCTAAGGGTTAATTAATGATTTAATTTTAAAAGATTAATCTTTTCTCAATTTAATCTTTTCAAAAATAAATTCTTTTAATTTAGTTTCAAAAATGTTTTTCTCAATCAAGATAGTCTTTCTATTAGACAAATTTATCCCAATTAATAAACAAAATTCCATACAGTCATTAACTTATGACCTATATTTACTTAGATGGTATTTTTTCCTAAAACAACACCGTTTAAGGAAATTTTTCTCCTAAATATGATATCACTTTAACAGTTACCTAACTTTATGAAATTTGTTTTAGGGGAAAAAAATGTTACCTAATCAAGGTTAGATCATGAGTTAATGGTTTCATAGGTACCTGTTTATTATTTGCGAGAGGAACCATTCCAGTTGTAGAAAATTTTTTAAAAGACTAAACTGAGAGATTTTATTTGTAGATGACTAAATTTTTAAAAAAGAGTAATCTCCCATGACTAAATCATTCATTACTTGAAAGTTAACCAATCATGGGCTTCCCAAGTTGTTTCGAGATCTGCTCAGATAGAGCTATTGGTTCATGAATATTAATTTAAATGCTATCTTAGTAGGTTTTATACTGATAGATAACAGGAAGCTGTTTTAGCCGAATACTTGCACAATATATTGATAATGCATTGATTCGGAGTTTCAAATATAAAAATTAAATAATTAATTTTAAAATCTTTAATATTTGTTATAGAAAAAAAAATTTAATTGTCAATACATTCTTTCGATTAGAGATTCACTAAAAAATTGATATGACCTTACGGTGAAATTTAATTTAGATAAACCAACTTTTAACCCTTGTTTTAGAGAGACAAAAGAGACGTGACATAATTCTTTTGAAAAAGAGTCCATAGCTAAATCTCGTATTAAAGTTTCAGGTGTGTGCTTTGGAATTGATAATAGAAGACTTCAAAAGAAATTGAACGCAACTTTAATAGAAATTGGATTGAAAATAATAAATAAAGTAATGAAGAAAGCAATAAATAAAAACGATAAATGACTGAAATGTAAAATAAATTGTAAAGCAAATTTTGTAGGAAGCGTCTGTATGTGTTGTATATGATATTCCCGTCTCTTCATTTATAGCATCTTTTTTGTTGGTACATTTTCTACTAAGTCATTCTCTCAATAATGGTTGTTGTGCTCGTTCGTTAACTTAAAAATGGGATTCATATCATTTAAGTGTTCCTAGAAATTGCTATTATACCAACTCCATCCTTCCTTTTTTATCACTCACTTTGTTTTGTGTGACGTGAGTCGTCAGCTTATGAAGAGGATTTAGTTGGTTTAAGAGTTTGGCTATCACTTGGTCTCGAGTTAATGCTTTGTATTGACTACTCTTCTCTGGCCTTTGATCAAATTATGTTCGACAATCTCTAGCCATTAGTTGTTAATCATAGTCCTATAATTTTTAATGCTAACACCAATATATGTGATCTTATGACTTTAAAGTAAATAAATTATTAAAAATTCATAATATAACAAACAAAGTAAAATGAAAATAACTAACTAATCTGACAAAAACCAAATATAAGTTTGACATAAATATAATAATATGTATCTATGAGTTTGAAATTGTACTCAACATCACAATTCAAATTAAAGAGAAAAAAAAAACAGCTAAAGCATGATAAAATTAGTAAAAAAAATTCAAAACCCAACATTAAAAGCCAAGCATTTTGGTTGGCTACTTTGAAAAAAAAAAGGCTTAGCTATACTTTTAGCCCCTCTAATTTTATAAAAATTTTAATTTGGTCTCCGTAGTTTTAAAATAGATAATTTTATCTTAATTTTTAAAGTAAGCCAATTTTTCCTTCTATCTCATTATCATATATCAAATTGAACATCAATTTTAGCAATTTGCTAAATTCGATGTTATTTATTTTCTTAATATCATTAACTTGCACTTAGATTTGACATCCAAGATAACATATTATTAAATAGGTATTAAATTTTAGATAAATTACAAGACAAAAGAGCAAAACTAGATCATTTTTTAAAATAAAAGCACAACATTGTTTGTTTTTAAACTAAATAAACCAAATTAAAATATTTATAAAATTAAAAGGACCAAAAATATATTTCAACACCATCATAAACATGTTTGATGGTTTTTTTTTCAATCAATCCAATAGTTTTTGTAATACTCAAATCGATTACGAGTTTTCATTGATGTTATTGGTTGTGACTACGAAATTGGTTTGACCTTCAAATAGGATTCATATAGTGACTCAACCATCAACCTTATTGCCTCCTAATTCAACTGAATTGGTCCAAATTTCAAAACATTGTACTGAAATAGGCAAAGCCTATAATTTTTCTGAGTAAACAAATAATCTAGTCGATGAATTTATAGACCCATTCTAACCTTTGGTCTTCAGAATGTGAGTTTGTTCCAAAAAAATTATTTAATTTGTTGCCAATTTTTGGATAAGCAAAACTTATCATTTAATAACCCAAAAAATAAAAAGAAAGAAAGAAATCAAAACTCAACTCTTTTGCAAAAAACTTATAGAACCTAAAATCCTTTTCCTAAGTTAAAAGAAAAAACCAAATCGAACAAATTTTATATTAAATTATAATTTCTTCCACCTTATTATGAAGATATGAGCCTAAGAGAATCTCTTTCCCTTTCTCATTATTGTTGTCATCAGAAATTGCTCGGAGAGGATTCTACAAGACTTGCTCAACGTCAAATACTGTCAATTGCAGAGTGCTGGAGTAGTTTATGGAAGGCTTAGGATTTGATATTGCATTAATGTAGCTGATAAATACATAAATTAGTCACGATCAATGGTACATTTTGGGAATTAGGGTATGGGTTGTGAATAATTTGGAAATTGAAACCTAGGGTTCAAATTACACTCCCCCAAGAGCCATGCGTTTTGTCCCTTCAGTTACATTACCGCATAAAATTGGCATATAGAAAAACTAACGTGTAATGAATTAGATATTTTTAAGAATTAAGTCTTATATTCTAAAAAGATAAAAGTATATTTTTGATCTCTTAATTTTATTTAAAATTTTATTTTTGTCTTTTAACTTTAATTAGGTCTTATTTAATTCATTAACTTTATTTTAAATTTTATTTGATTCTAATTTAATTTTTATAAACTTTATCTTAGGTTTTATTTTCATCTTTTAATTTTACTTGGTTCTAATTTATTCTCTTAACTTTACCTTGTGTTTCACTTCTATCTCTTAATTTTATTCTTTTTTAGTTTAACACTTAATTTTCAAAAACTACACAAATATTCTTATTCCTTTCAATTTTTTTTTAATTTGTCTATTGATATCAGTAAGTTTCATGAAACACAGTAATTTTTATTTGGAGGTTTAATTTTGTTTTATTCTTCCACAAATTAAATTAATTGGTAATAAGATTAAAGAATAAAAGTAAAACCTAAGATGAGATTAAATAATAAAGTTGGAACCAAACAAAATTAAAGGACAAAATTAAAATTTAAAATAAAGTTAAAGGACAAAATTAGAAACAAATAAAATTAAGAAAAGAAATTAAAATCTAAGATGGAGTTAAAAAAATTAAATTAGAACTAAATGAGGTAAAGAGATGAAAATTAAACTTTAAATAAAATTAAGAGACAAAAGGTGCATTTTTGCCTTCTAAAAATTTGGGGGACTAAAGCCAAGTAAATCTACAAATTTGAGAATTGAATTTTTAGTTTTTCTTAAAAAAATTATTTTGGGTTTAATACGATGAATTTTTTTTTTCTTTTGAGGATTTCGTTTTTTCAATAATCATGAGGGCCACCCTTTTATTCAGATAATGTTGGGCCATCCTGGACTGCGAAGTTGGCGGCAAGAAAGCTTGTTGCATTAATATGACTTATTTAAGGAATGATCCAAGATTATTATGTGCTGTCATTGTTCTAAACCTACCCTAAAGCCCGAAACTTAAATGTTATTTTCCCATATTGAGAAAATTAACCAATGTTATTGTTCTAATTTGAAAATCATTAAAAAAAACCCTTTAATACAAGACAACGTAAAAAATAGAGTCTAAAATTTTTACCAGACGACCTAAACTCTTTAGATGTTACCTAGCTCTGGCAAGAAAAAAAAAACAGAAAAACAAAAAAATGGTACGTCGCCATTTAAATGTTTTGTAAATTAATTTGTTATAACTACCATTTGTTGTTGCAGACAGAGACAGCTTGAAAGTTGATGAGTGGATAGCTCTAACTAGCGAATATTCGCATAATATAATGGCCCAAAATAATAAAGGAGTATTGTCCTGTGTTTGTGGGCCTAGTCCCACTTCCTGTGAATCACGTTTCCTCGAAAGCAATGGCCATCTCTCTGCCTTTCAACAAACCACGACAAAAATTGAAGGTCCCACCCAACGTATGGTGAGTATCATCGTTCTTTATCCTTTTAAAACGTCTCTCTCCCCATAAATAAATAAATAATAAAAATAAAAAAGTTGAAATTTAAAATTTTCTAACATGGCTTTTGAAGTTACCATATTGTCACGACCTGTAAATAATACTTGGATCCCATAAATTTCAAACTAATAGACAGAATATCAACACAATGCAAATATTTTTAAATTGTATTTTATAAATATTTTGATAGAGTCTCTTTATAAATCGGACAGATCCCAAATTTTCATCTATAAACAGTCAACTTAAATTTCAAACTAGATGACTGCAATATTGTCCATCTGAATTCCAAACTTGCCATTATGATAAGTTGTTTGCCTTGCAAAAAAGGTTGGCAAGCTTAGGAGTCCAAGGCAGAATTGTTAGATAAACCTAGAACTGAAATAGAAGAAGATAAAGTGTTAAGTCATGTAGACTCAGTGAGTGAATATATTTAAATTATTATTAATCAATTCATTTTATCTCAAAACAAATTTAGAATGGTTGATAAATTTGTTTTTCATACGGGAAGTCGCAAGTTTTTCTTGGGCCCAACCTATCATTTACAAACCTTAAGATAGTTACCACACTCCACATACTGATGATATAGAAGAACCTGTTAAATTATAGAACGTGTAGAGTCAGAACATCGACTTTCAGATCCCACTATTCTGGACAAACCATGATAAGAACCCATTTAACAATGTAGTTCCCTTCAATATCTCTACATTAGGAGCTTTGTCTTTTGGAGTTATTTTCCATCTTGCTGCTCAGCCTAACTATGATGCTACATTTTTAACTGAGCATCATCACTATCATGATCATATTCGTGATGATATCATTTTATTTGATACTCCCTTCATCTGCTGCTGTTGCTGCATCAGCATCCTCCTCTCCATCTCCTGCCACTTGTTAATTGCAATGGCGTAGATGATTGAAACACTAACAAATTAAAGATGCTACTGAAAACTGATTAGATACAATCATGCACAAAAAGCAAACAGTGAGAGAGAAGAGTTCGAAAATTGGATTACATCCAGTGCCGACAAAGCAAAGGAGATCGAGCAACGGATCTGTGCTCCTCACTGAGCACATATCCGTAAAATAACGTGCAGTAATATATTTTTAGTCCTTGTTCTGGGAATTAGAAATTGAAGTTAGAAAGAGAAAAAGTGTGATTATGGGAATGAAAGTTGTAACTAAAAAAATTATATTTTAAAAATTTTAACTCGATTGCATGGATTTTCTACGTGCTCCTCATCGCCATAACCTATTTGGTTTCCTCAGCCCGTCAACGTTTTCAAGGGATGAAAGTAAAAGGAAAAAAAAAGAAAAAAACAGATAAATATGTTATTATACGTGAATTAGGTTTGTCAATAATACCTTACGCTTATTTTACCAATAAAGCGTTATTATTCATCAAATTACTGCGCCGCAGCCCCTAAAACCACCCTCACACCTAGGTCTCCTTAAGTGAGAGATATTTAATAAGTGCATTCTAGGCTTGTCTCCCTTGAAATTGTTCTATTAGTATAACTATCTATGTGACGCCCAAATGCTTTCCCATTGAATTACCACACCTCATTGTCATCATGGAAGACGTTAACTTCTTCTTAAATTTCCACGACGCCAAAATCATCAAAGATTTAGACCTATTTTTCTGTTGACTAGCCAGACGTTGAAACCAATATATTTGCTAATAATATTAAAACTAACTATAAAAGAAAATTTTATAATTGCGATAACTCTCACAAATATGAACACATAATATGATTTTTCTTTCACTCACAAGTATACAAAATACTCAAAGTATTCTCTCATTAGATGCCGGATCTGCCTTGTTGTGTTACGAAAACAGTCCACAAAACAAAACATTACAGCACTGTATATTTCTTCACTCAAAGCAGTAGAACCTATTTATAGTATTACATGTCGGTAATTGTGGTAATTCTTCACCGCCTATTTGAATTTAATATTGCTTTTTGGATTATGTTTTTTGGCTAAGCTTCATAATAACGCCAACTGAAATTGTATGCTACTTGATGTTTGCTACGCCGCTTCTCTTGGTGATATAGCTATCTTTACTTGTAATTAAGGTTTTAAATTATGGTTACAGTTGTGGTTATGGGCGTTGTAAGAATTATAAAATGAGTTGTAGGTGCTACGGATTGTTATATTGCGGATTAATGCAGATGTAGCGCAAATCACATCCACAATATTACGGCCGTCTCATGTGATGTAATTCGCAATTTAAAACCTTACTTGTCATATGTGCTGCTGCCATTTCTCTTTAATTTTGTCTTCCACCTACTCTGCTTTAGATTATGCCACCATCGATTTTATTTTAAAATTAATTTAATTGGCTCCATCACCAGATAGCTAAAATTGTTCAGGACTTGAAGAATCTTAGAACCAGCATCAGGCGGACAAGATAAAACATTAGAGCATAGAAAAACTAGGTAATGACAAAAAGGATTATCTTGTCTCAATCCTTTTTGCAAATAAAATTTTTCTACTTTCTAACCACTAAGAACTTAGTTATAAGACACCATAGTTACACATTGGGCATGATGATTTGTTTCATTGCTCCTAAAACTTCATTTGAAACAAGACCACCTCAAAAATTTCAAGAGACTTTGTCATGGATTTTTTGAGTATCAATGAAATGATAGAATGAATGAATATCTCCATAACCTTCCACAAGAATGAATGGTGACCATGAAACTTCTATAACCTCTTTCTAAGTTGTAATTCCTAATAATGTGCCACTTATAACTCCCAAAACTCCCATTCTAGCTTTAATTTCACTTTAAATTCTTGTCTCTTACTATGTCCTCTAAGATCAATATAAATAGGCCTACTTGCTTTGCATTTGAAAGGAAAGCAATAATAAGAGAAATTTCTTTTTCATTTAAGAGTGTTTTTCCTCTCTTTCTTTGAGTTTTGAACTAGTTTTGATATCAGAGCAAGGTTCCAAAGACAGGGAACTACCTAGAAAATGACCTAGAATTGGAGTTCGCATTGTTGCCGATGGAGGAGGGCACTGTCACCTTTGAAACTCCCATTTCTAGTCATTTTTAAGCCAAACGGACATTGTCATTGTACTCAAGAGGTCGAAAAACCTTGGAAAGGAATCACTCTCCGCTGTAAAATGTCCTCACGCATCAGCACGCAATGTTGCCTTAAGACCACGCGTCGACACCCCTTGCTGAAGATTGAAGATGACCACATCATCTACCATGTGTCAAGCCATCAACACGTCATCCATTCAGCACCTGCCACATGTCAAAAGGTTGCCATGTCAATAACAACAGTTCATCTTGCTACGTCATTTGCCACGTAAGCTTTGAGGTATCCAGTCAGTGACACATCATCCATTTAAAACCTACCACATGTACCTTCCTATCACATCATTTGCCCAGTCAACAAAATTTGACAAAATTACACCTGGACCCCAAAATTTTCTTATAATTTTAATTTGGCCCCAATATTTTTCCCATAATTCCACTTTAACCCTAGTTTTTTTTCCAAAATTCTATTTTGACCACTAATCTTTCTTAAATTATATTTTTGGCCCTTAAACTTTTTGAAATTACACGTATGCCCTCAACTTTTGGGAAACTATAGTTTTGCCCTTATATCTTTAAAAATTTTACTTTCACCCCTCAGCTTTCTGAAGTTGCAATTTAGCCTATAACTTTTCAAAATGCCTCCAAGACGTCGATCTGTGCATGAAATTGAAATTGAAGAGTTGAGACATTAAGTTAAAATATTGCAGGGGATTGTAGATCTCCAATGAGCACAATTGGAGGTGTAGAGAGAAACAAGAGGAAATGAATTTGATGATAGCACTTCTTCATCTGCTAGCAACTGGCATGTTCGGGGACAAACATTTCGCAACAGTGAAATTAAGGTAGAAATCCCTGACTTTGAAGGGAAACTCTAACTAGATGATTTTGTAGATTGGCTACAAACGTTGGAAGGAGTATTTGAATTGAAGGAGCTACCTGAGAAACAAAAGGTCAAGATCGTGGCTATCAAGTTGGAAAAGCATGCATTAATATGGTGGGAGAACTTAAAGAAGAAGCAGGAAAGGGAAGGGAAAATCAAAATTCGTACATGGGAGAAGATGCGTTGTGAACTCTCTTAGAAATTCCTGACAAAACACTACTACCAAGATAATTTCATCCAGTTACAAAATTTTCAACAAAAGACTCTATTTGTGGAAGAATATACTAGAGAGTTCAAAAAATTCATGATGAAATGTGATATTCAGGAAAAGGAGGAGTAGACTATAGCTCACTATATTGGAGGATTAAACACAAGTATTGCCCACCAGGTTCAACTTCAATAGTATTGGACTATAAATGATGTTATTTGTCTGGCTATCCATATCGAGAAGCAAACAAATAGAAGGTTCTCATTTCAACCTTCTTCATCAGCCAAGGATTTTTCCAGCTCCTATAAAGCATAAGCTAAGCAACCAAGCACTTCCAGTAAGCCTTCCTCAAAAGCTACCAAGGAATTTGGTGCTAAAGCAATCAAGTGTTTAAATGCAAAGAATTCGGTCACATAGCTTTTGAGTGCCCCAACCGCAAGGTTATTACAAACATTGAAGGGGAAGCCTATGAAGCATCCGAAGAAGAAGATGAAGAGACAGCATTTGAAGAGACCGAGCTAGTGTATGATGAATAATTTTTTCTACAGACCATGGAGAATCATTGGTGGTTTGGCGAAACTTGCACGCAACATAAGCAAAAGAAGAACCTTGGCTACGTCATAGCATTTTCCACACCCGGTGCACTGCCCAAGGAAAAGTTTGTGATGTCATCATTCATAATGAAAGTTGTGAGAATGAGTGTTCAACTACATGGTGGAAAAGTTGAAGTTGTCGAATCAGAATCACCCATGTCACTACAAGCTACAATGGCTTAACAAAGGAATTGAGGTTAAGGTTTTTAAATGTTGCCTTGTTAGTTTTTCAATTGGTAACAAATTTCAGGATGAAGTTTGGTGTGATGTTGCATTGATGGATACTTGTCACCTTCTTCTGGGAAGGCCATGGCAATATGATTGTCGTGTTCTCTATGATGGTCATGCAAATATTTATTCCTTTATAAAAGATGAAGTGAAGATAAAGCTAGCACCATTGCCACCTGACGAGTGCAGCCAAAGCAAAAGGGAAGCTAAGCCATTGGTTTCCTTAGTTGCTAAGGAGTAGTTCAAGGTGTCCAAATCAGAAGCTCAAGTTTTGAGTTTGATTCTTGTGCTTGAACCAAACAATGGAGCCACCACTCTATCTAAGGTTCAATAGTTGCTAGCTAAGTTTCCATATGTGATACCAGATGACATTTCGCTAGGATTGCCACCCATGCGAGACATCCAGCATGCAATAGACTTTGTTCCAAGAGTTGTCATTAAATAAGCCTGCCTATAGGATGAGTCCCAGGAACATGCAGAGGTCCATCGGCAAGTTGAAGAGTTACTGAAAAAAGGATTGATTCGAGAAAGTATCAACCCCTATGCTGTACTTATACTTCTAGTACCCAAGAAGGACAGTAGTTGGAGAATGTATATTAACTGTCGAGCAGTTAACAATATCACTATTAAGTATCGATTTTCGATACCCAGACTTGATGATATGCTAGACCAGTTGCATGGTGCCGCTGTTTTCTCCAAAATTGACCTCTGCAGTGGATACCATCAGATTAGAATTCTACTAGGAGATAAATGGAAGACCGCTTTCAAGACTCGAGATGGCCTGTACGAGTGGATAGTGATGCCTTTTGGGCTGACTAACGCCCTTAGCACATTTATGTGCCTGATGAATTGGTACTTCGTCCTTTCATTAGTAAATTTTTTATTGTTTACTTTGATGACATTCTTATTCACAGCAAGAACCAAGAGGAGCCCTTTAAGCACTTACGACAAGTCTTGCAAGCTTTAAGGGAACAGAAACTTTATGCCAATTTAAATAAGTACACTTTCTTAACTGATGAAGTTGTTTTCCTGTGTTATATCATCACCGCTAAGGGTATTCGAGTTAACCCAAGCAAGATTGAAGCCATTAATAGCTGGCCAACCCCGAAGTTTGTCCAAGATGTCAGAAGCTTCCATAGATTAACTTCCTTCTATAGGAGGTTCATTCGTAATTTCAATGCCATTGCTGCGCCACCCATAGATTGCCTTAAAGGAGACAAATTTCAATGGATAGAGCAAGCTCAAAAAACGTTTTGAAGAATTGAAGAAGCGTTTGACTGAAGCACCCATGCTAGTTCTTCTAAATTTTGACCAAGCATTCGAGGTCAGTTATGACGCCTCCAACACTGGAATTGGTGCTGTGCTAAGCCAAGAAGGTTATCCAATTGCCTTTGTCAGTGAGAAACTTAATGATGCCAAGCTCAAATGTTCTATTTATGATAAGGAGTTCTATGTAGTTGTTCGAGCCTTGCAACATTGAAGTCACTATCTGTTGAATAAGTAATTTATCCTTTATTTAGACCATGAGGCCCTGAAGCATTTGAATTCCCAACAAAATATCAATTACAGACATGCCTCTTGAAGTGAGACTTTGCAAGCTTATCCATTTCTGCTTAAGCACAAGGCTAGGACCTTGAATTCCGTAGTCAATAACTTTAGCCATAGACATGCTTTGCTATCTACCATTTAGGTCAAAGTTGTTGGCTTTGAAACTATCAAGGAGTGGTACCAAGGTGATTCTGATATCCATGAAGTGTGGAGTGCCACCGAAACTCAACCTTTTTAGAAATACTACAGGCACAAAGGGTTCTTATTTTGGGGAAGGGCCTTATGCATTCCTCAATGTTCTTTATGAGAGGCAATTATCTAGGAAGCCCACAATAGAGGACTGCCAAGTCACTTTAGCTGAGATAAAATAGTGGCCTTAGTTAAGGAAAATTTCTATCAGCCAAGGCTTGAATAAGATGTTAATAGACACATACAAAGATGCCAAACCTGTCATTTGGCTAAGTTTAAAAGCCAAAATACTGGATTATACATGCCACTTCTTGTGCTAGCAGCTCCTTGGAAGGACGTGAGTATGGATTTTGTCCTTGGATTACCTCAGACACAGAGACAAAAAGACTCCATCATGGTTGTTGTACATCGTTTCTCAAATATGGCACATTTCATCCCATGCCAGAAGACTAATGATGCTGTTTAAGTTGCATATTTGTATTTCAAAGAGATAGTACATCTCTATGGAATTCCTAATGCCTTGTTTGGTTGGAGGGGTTTAGGGTGGAGGGGAGGGGAGGGGAGCCCTTCCCCTTGTTTAGGTATGTAAAAATTGGAGGGGAGGGGAGGCAAAATATTGCCTCCCCTCCCCTCCCCTCCAAAAGTGGGGGGTTTTGGAGGGGAGAGAAATATTTTGGATGAGTTTGACAAAATTGCCCCTTGAATTATTTTTACTTCAAATAAAATATAAATCTTATTTTTTTAATAAGATTTAAAATATTTTTTATAAAAATAAAAAATATTTTTGAATAAAAATAAAAAAAAAATGTATAATAAAAAGTAAAAAAAAGCTTTTTTTTATAAAAATATCTTAAAAACAAAACAAAATTAATTAAGGGTATAATTGTCCATTAATCCCTTCCCTCCCCTCTCCTCCCCTCCTCAACCAAACAACATATCATTAAAACCCCTCCCTTCCCCTCCCCTCCATTAAAATCCCTCCCCTCCCCTCCCCGCCATTGAACCAAACACTCCCTAAGACTATCACCTCTGATCATGATGTCAAGTTCTTTAGCCACTTTTAGAGGATGCTGTGGAAAAAGATGGAAACTAATATTTAATTCAGCAATGCTTACCATCCCTAAATAGATAGTCAAACTGAAGCTATTAATAGAATCTTGGGAAACTTACTCCAGAGCTTTGTCGAAAAGAATATGAAGCAGTGGGACCTTATCCTTGCTCAAGTTGAATTTTCCTATAACAACTTAATTAACCAAGCAACTGGAAAGTGTCCGTTTAAAGTTATTTATGACACTCGTCCTCATAGTTCGTTAGACTTGACTCCTTCAGTTAATAAGCAACAATATAGTTTTGATGCAGATCAAAGGGCCAAGGAAATCAAAAGCTACATGACCAAGTTCATGAACGAATCTAGAAGTAGAACTTAAGATACAAGATTCATCGTGACAAGCATCAGAGATAGTAAACTTTTAATGTGGGACATCTAGTTTGGATACATCTGAGGAAAGAACGTTTTTCCAAGCAACCAAATGCTAAGCTATCAGCAAGAGCTGATGGTCCATTCAAGGTTGTGCAAAAGATCAACAATAATGCCTATAAGGTGGAACTGCCAGGTGCTTATGGAGTCTTTGCTACCTTCAATGTTGTTGATCTATCTCCATACTTGGATGATGATGCCGAGCTTGACTTGAGGGCGAGTCTCATCCAACTTAGGGAGGATGAAATGACAGAATGAATGAATATCTCTATAACGTTCCACAAGAATGAATGGCGGCCATGAAACTTCCGTAACCTCTTTCCAAGTTGTAATTTCTAATAATATGCCACTTATAACTCCCAAAACTCCCATTCTAGCTTTACTTTCACTTTAAATTCTTGTCTCTTACTATGGCCTCTAGGATCAATATAAATAGGCCTACTTGCTTTGCATTTGAAAGGAGAGCAATAATAAGAGAAATTTCTTTTTCATTTGAGAGTGTTTTTCCTCTCTTTCTTTGAGTTCTAAACCAATCAATGTTCCCAGCAACCACTTGCTTTTGACTTTAGCGTTAAGAATAAAAGTCATTAGTTTCAATGCTAAAAACATATTATTAGAAATAAATCGTCTTTCAAAAAAACATTCTAATCAAGAGTGCTGATATCATCCATAACCATCCATTATCTGTTAACAAGCACTTTGATTATGATTTTAAAACTATATCACAGAATTCGAAGGTCAATGATGTATATATATGCAGCAACCCAAAACATTATGAGTATAGTGAATCTTGACTTCACATTTTAATTCAATTTTATATAAATGATGGGTTATTTCAATTAAATATTGCTAAATAAAAACTAAAATCAATAGAAAAAAGTAATTTGTTATTTTGATTTTGATAATTAACTCAGATGAATTCATCAATAATCATTTTATAATAAAGTTTTTTGATAAGTAAAATTTAAGAATTAAATAGATTATTCCAATGTTAACACATGGCATACCATAATTAGTAATTGAACCCAAATTTTTTTGTGATTATTTTATGTTAAAATTGTCTTACAAACCTAATATTTTCATCGGCTTAGATGATTTAGTCTATATTATCAAGGTCTTTATTATTAGGGTAAATCAATAGAATCCTAAAGAAAGCCAACAATAGCAAAAACTAGTACAAAACCATTAAAAGAAAATAAAGGTTTTCTCATGGAATTTTTTCAAGGAAAAAAAACTCAAAAATTAGTGAGAATAGCTAAAAATTCTCATAGATTTTAGATAGTTAAAAAAAAAGTCATAAGAGTTCAAAATTTTCATTAAAAAATTTTTGTAAGAAAGGTTTTCTCATGAACTTTTCTTGCCAAAAAAATTTTTTGAGAATAAATTGTTCAAAAGTTGTGAAATTTTTATTACTTTCTCATAGAGTTGCTCGTAGAAAAATTCCATGAGAAGAAAAAAAGTTTAATTTTTTTGGATTATCACAATAATATAGCAAGAGAGTTTCTCACAATAAAATTACGTGAGAACCCAAAAAATTTCAAAACATTTTGGTTTTTCATAGAATTTTTTTATGAGAAAATATCACCTTTATTCTCACAATATGAATTCATGAGAGACCAAAAAATTTAATTGTTTATGGTTTCTCATGGCATTATACCTTGAAAATGAAGGCACATATTTCTCATGGTAAAATCTCGTGAGAAAACATAAAATTCAAATATTTTAGGTTGTTGTGAAATTTTTCCATGAGAATAATGAATTAATTCAAGAATATTGGCCTATTTTTCTAGATTTCTCATAGATATTTATTGCGAGAATTATGTTTTCTCATGGTATAATACCATGATATGTTGTAACAAAATTCATATTTGTAGGTTTCTTATTGAAAAATTTTGTGAGAAAACTACAAAATTTTTGTTATTGGCATTGGATTTGTACATCAACCCCTATTTAAACAAGTGACTCTTGTTTAAATGATCAAGAAACACAATACCTAAATATAGCCAACCAATAACAAAGCCATGACCTAATAAATATATGTTAAAAAATATCATAAAGTACATCAAAGCTTAGATAAATATGTGCTCATAATCATAAAATTACACATCGTAAACCCATAATAATGTCATATAAATAATAGCCTTAGAGTCATTCTTTGTCATCCTCATCCCCATCAACATAAGCTTCACCATCATCCTTATCATCATCATCATGAGCGGGTTGAGGTTGGGAAGTGCCACCTTTCTCGGTGTTTATACTCATGTGAGATATAATTTGTTTCATGAAAGCTTTTATCATGTTCTTATGGGGCTTCAACATCTTGGCAAGACTTACCTTATAAATTTGGGATTGTTTTGAAAGCTTCTCCTGTAATTTCTTCTCAAAAGATGCCTCTAAGTGTATTCTTATTTTTGAAAGCTCATCAAGGCCATAGCCAATGTGTTGTGTGCTGTCAAAACTAAGGAGACTAGCCTTTGACCTAAACCTATATGTATGACCTCTTGTTCTTTCCATTGACAATCATGAACCATATTGAAGAGTTAGTGTCATTTAACTTTGACTTTTGAGTTTGCCTTATCTACTCATACTAGCTCTACATCAACCAAGAATAGGTAAATATTAAATACATGAACAAATTAACCATATACTCATCATATAGTAATAATCTTATTCATAAACTAGTTAAATAACTTACATAATTATTAGAGGTTTTCTTACTAACCTAACTTTCTTTTTTCTCATTATGTTGGATCTTCTTGAGTACGTCAGGGATCTTAACCTTTCTACCAAACTCTATTTCCTACAACACTTAAATAAAATATGTTAGAATTATATCAATTAAAATAATATAAACATTAATCCAATGAAATTAACACATTTAAAAAATACTTATCATCTTTCTTTTATACTTTGAAAATGACACACGCTTACCTCTGTGTAGACATCCTCTAGTATCTATAGCCTTGTTTAGCTTATTGTGCATACACTTGGCATTGAACTCATTGTTTTGCCAATACTCATCTAGCTTAATTTTGGTTGTTGTAGATAGCCAATCGACTTTGGTTTTTCTAATGCAAATGTATCTGAAGGATGCATGCATTACAATGGTACGCTTATTCCTCTATATCTTATGAATTTGCTACTTAGTACACGAATCCCAAGCACACATTTCCTACATTAGAAACAAGCAAATCTAATTAAGTAAAAAATAATAGTAACACATTAATTATACTTTATCAAAATATGTAAAAAGTTATTGAATTAACTCACCTTAAACTCCACAAACCATAAGTTCTTCACAACATGAATTTTAGCAAATGCTGGCCAACCACGCTCAAACTTACTCTAGATGATCTAAGACAATAATGATGACTTATGGAACATGCAGATAAAACTTACAAAATAGAAAGAGTTATATAGCAAAAGCACAAATAAAGTAACAATTACAATATAAAAAAGGAAATGTATTTAGAGGATTCTTATTTATAAACACCATGAGATCTAATAACTAATCATTCGTCACTTAATCTCACCTCTAACTTATATCTAATGGGATGAGAAGATAAGCCAGCCACATCTATGCTCAGAATATGTGTAAAAGGTCCCTTTGAACTAATTAAAGTTGAGGAGAAGGGTAGTGTATGAATATGTAGAGACAGAAAAGAAGATGATGCAGAAACTAATCCTAGAGGAGTCCTGGCATGTGGAGATAATTGAGAAGGTAATGACTATGCAGTAGTTAATGATATCTAAATCAGCTTAAACTATTGTACAAACTTTCTTTTGCCTTTCTTATTTGCAAAAGGTTCTTTACCCTTGTTATGTCCTCCATCTAGCATTTAAAAGGGAAAGTGAAAAAAAACATTTTAAAAGTATGCATGAGTGAACAATTCATGTAAATCAAACAAATTTTTAAGCAATAATAACAATTTTTTTAAAATTTCATCAATCACTTTGATAAAGAATAATTATTAAGAGGATCCTTGTTAGTTTTAGCTGAGTCACTATCTAATAATTTTTTGTTTAATACTTCATCATGTTATTCTTCAGTTTCACTTTTTTCATCAATAAAAGAGCCAATATGTACACATTTCACTTCTTCACATTGACTTGTATTATTTCTTAGACCTTGCTTATTAATGTTAGTATCAACCAAACCATTGTCCTTATCTTAGAATGATGCATCTAGATTATCATCACCAAGGGAATCAATATTATTCCTTGCTTTCATCCTAATCATAACAAACCAACTTTTTTTTCTTGGGTATCAATTTCAGATATGGTACAAAATATAGTTGATCAACTTATTGGGCAAATATAAAAAGGTTATTGCCTTGTATGTTCCTGTATCTTTGACCTCCACAATGCCATATTTAAGGCAAACTTGAGTCTCTTAATAGATAGGATTATACCAATCACAATTAAAAACTGTCAAATGCTTAATCAGTAAGCCAGTAATTCTAACCATATAGTTTCTTTCAACACATCATGATATTAAAATCCAATTTCATCATGACTATTTCCTTTTATTATTTGTCTTTCTCCCTTTTGCTTAGGAGGTTGTATGAAACTTATAACCATTCATAAACTATTGATCTCATGTATGCACAAGTCTCAAAGGATCCTAAGTCAAAGAAACTAACAAAAGCATCTTGTATCCCATTTAAAGGGTTCAAAACCTAATAAACAAACAAACAACATTGTTGAAACATATTATAATTAAGAAGCTTAGTTTCATGAATTTATAATTTTCTTTTACAAAATTTAGATAAACTTACATAAGTTTTAAACCATTTACAAAATTCAAATGAAATATGTTTATCAACCTCCTTATTAGATAGAGTAAGAGATTAACCATAGTAAGATAACGAGCATTATCAGTAGTTTTTCTATAAGGTTAGGTAAGGTAGTTGAAGATAGAGATAAGAGGATAATCATCGCGCTCCCCACCATCATTATTTCAAGGAGTTCTCTTAGTTCTTGAGTGAAAATGAGGCTCAAAATAATAAAAGTAGAAAATTAAAGTTTCTTCAAATATATATGCTTCACAAATAGATTCTTTAATATGGCATTATTCTTAGCCATTCTCTTTAATGTATATAAAAATCTCTCAAACAGATACATGCACCTGTATTATACAGGTCCGCCCTTTATTGCTTCATACACCAGGTGAATAAGAAAGTGCTCCATGACATTAAAGAAACTAAAAGGAAATACCTTCTCAAGTTTATATAAAATGACAAGAATGTTTTGTTTCATCACATTAAGGTTATTTAGTTGTAAAGTAGGAGCACAAAGATCTTAAAAGAAATGGTTCAACTCAATCAAAATATTAGAGATCAAGGTTGGTAACCTATTACATACTATTACTAGTAGCCTCTGCATGAAAACATGACAATCATGACTTTTTATCCCAATTAAAGTGCAACTCTTCACATTAATACAATGTCCTAAGTTGAATGCATAACCATTTAAAAGTTTGAAAGTTTTAACCCATTCATGAATTCTTGCTTTTACTCCACATTAAATGCATATGCTGCCTTGGGCTTTGCCATTTTGCCATTATCTCTATCCTTTATGTGTAAGGTAGGTCGTTTATAGTAAAAAACTAAATCTAACCTTATTTTTACATTATCTTTCATCTTATCTTTACATCCATCACTGTGTTAAACACATTTTAGAAAACATTTCATTCTATATAACATTACATCTATATTATGTGGATTCAACAAGTCATGAGAGTCCCAAAAAATACTACATTTAATCTAATTATGATTTTGACTATACCCTTCCAAAGATGGGCTTGGAGATTTTATTATTTTAAGAAATCTCTAAACTTAGTCATACAATTCCTCTCCTAAATACTTTAATGGTAGTTGTAAAGTCTCTATAATATACTTTAGAAAGTTTTGTTTATTCCAATAAAATGAATGATTCATTAGCAAGAATTGACAATGATAATCAAAATAACAAGTTTTTCTTTCATGCTTTAATTGGAATGACTTTGAACAACCTATGCAACTAGGGACAGCCTAATCTCCCTACAATCTACCAACCACTTAACATGTCATAAGTTGAAAAATCATTGATAGTCCACATAAGGGTAGCTTTTAAGTTAAAATTTTGTTTCATAGAAATGTCATATGTTTGTACACCCTCTTCCCAAAACAACTTTAAATCATCAATTAAAGGTTGTAAGAAAATATCAATCTTAATTTTTGGATTATAAGGCCTAGGTATTATTATTGTTAAAAACATATATTCTTATAACATACATGTGCCGGGTGGAAGATTATATAGAGTAACAATTATAAGCCAAAAAGAGTATGACTTGAAACTTAAAACTAAATAGAGTAAAACTATTAGCACAAAGACCCTACCTAACATTCCTCCGCTTTATTGCAAATTTTGGATGAGTTTGATTAAAATATTTTTGAGCACTCCCATTCGATAGATGCAATAACACACTTTCATCATTATGGTTTTCATGATGCCATCTCATATATTGGGCTAAGGCATGAAAAGCAAACAATCTCTAAAGTGTTAGAATAATTGGTAAATACCATGTTTATTAAATACCTCCTTAAACCTCTTTTTTTTCCTACTCTTACATCTCTAAATTTTACTTCACCTCAAAATCGACATTCCCTATCATTGGCTGCGTCATCATAATACAACATACATCCCTTATTATAGTAATCAATCTTTTAATAACTACAACCATATTTCAAAATTGATTTTTTGGTTTAGTACAAGTTAGTAGGCATTCAATAATTAATAGGTAAGATTCTAGTCATCAATATGATAATTTCATTAGTACACAACTTAAGAATGTTATAATCAAACTTGATGTTTAAGAATCTCACAGCCATAGACAACAATGTATGATTTTCACACCTATCCTACAACAAAGCTTATGCAACACTTAGTATGTCATAAAACTTCGCAGAACTTGGATTAGAGTCCTTAAGCATATCATATCTCTTAAATGATGCCTTGGCCATATCCTTAACTATCTGTTCACATGGATTAAAATTCATATAAAGGTCGATCTCAATTAGAGCCAATGGTAGACATTCTTCTCCATGGTTGTGCTGATAATAATAATCAAGCATAAACTGCTTTTTTATATATAAGTGCATTTTGATTTCATCTGGCTTATGATACCTTATATATTTGCATTTTACACAAGGACATTGAGACCTCTCTTTTTGTTTAGATATTTCTAATTGACTTATAAACCGAACAAACTCTTTTACACCTACAAAAAACTCTTGTGTGATCCTTTGATGATTATTCTTTATTTTGTTATACATCTAATGATGCTGTTCAAGAAAATCTATCAAATTTGATTCTTTCAAAAGTTTACAACCAATGCCTCAATTAAATGCCTCCTAAGTAGTCTTCCTTCTCATAAAGCATCACTTCCATCTAGCTTTTGTCAACACATAAAAATGAGACAATACAATAAATAACTTTAAAAATCAGAATATTGCTATTGGAGTTTCATGAAAAATATGACATTTGGAATTGCACCAAATAGTTTATCATTCCATAGTTAATTGGATTTTGAGGAAGGAGAAGAATTTTGATTATCAAAGTAATCTTTCTATTGGTTTGACCTTTATTTTTTATTGGATTGGAAGTTAGAATTTTATGATTGTTCTCTTGTGTTTTTGGCCAAGAATTATAAGTAAAAGAGGGAGAAACACTTATCTTGTGAAGCTTGAATATTTCTTGGGAAATGTTGGGAATTAAGCTTTAAATTGGCAAGTAAATCTTCTCCATTTTTATTTCTAAATTTTGGGTTATTTAAAAAGAATTGAAAATTTATTAGGTGTTGTTCATACTTGACTGAAATTGTTGATGGTGACAAGATATAGCTCTATATATTTTGATGTAAGCATAGACAACTTGATATTATATCTCTTTGAACAATGTATATAATGGAATACACACTTGAAAAGGCTAAATTGATGTTAAAATGTTTGAAGTGTAAATCATGATTTAATAGCCCATATAATTGTAAAGGAGTCTTGAATGGTCTTTTTTACCATTTGTCAGCTTTTAAGTTTTCTATTATTTGAATAAGTTAAATATGTTATTTATAATATGTTAGAATAGATTTGACAACAAGTAGGATTAAATTTTCCCATTTTGACACATAGTCTCAATAAGAGGATTTATGAGGATTAATAAGGTCACTATCACCATTTAGTATGGTTTTCAGGATTTTCTACTTTGAACAAATTTAATTTACTACATTAGAGTTAATAGAAGTGTCTTGGGGTCAGTTGGAATTAAATTGTAAAATTTAGATATGGGAAACCTAAGATATAAACCAATTTAAAAGCTAATCTTTGTAATAGTGTTGATTTGAGGTTTGGAATTGTCACATTTTTATTGAGGACCTTTGGCTAGGATTTTTAGGTTCCTACGAACTTCTTTAGACATTTACTTCTAGACATGAAAGGGCTACTTCAAATAAGGACTTCCCTTTACATACTCCATACCTTTGTTTCTTGTTAACTTTTTTCCAATTCACATTCACTTTTTTCTTCATTAGCCCTAATTAAACCAATACATTAACATTAATAATTTTGTATCATATAATGCCATGGTCCAACTTCTTGTTTATGATAATTTGTTCATCAAATGTATGCATTATCAACTACAACCATATACACATACCTAAGATATGGGTTTAAACCAAAATAATTTTAGATTTTTTTAAGTAACAAATATGACACAGTATATTACTCAAATATTTTTTAACCAAATTATCCATAATATAACTGGTGAGTAAACATTTTAACTTTATTGACCACAATCATATATACATCCATAAGATATGGGTTTTAAACCTAAATAATTTTAGATTTTCCTTGAATAACAAATACGACACAATATATTACTCAAATAACTTTTTTGTCAGATCATCCACAATATAACAAGTGAGATCTCTTTTTAACTCCATACTCATGTACTAAACTTTAACATTTATGTTTTATACTCTACATAAAGTTCACCATAAAAGTAAAGTCTATCAACATATAAACAAAATCATAAAAATGAAAAAATTTAGGGTAATTGGAATTTTTGTTATATTTTTAGAATTGATTGATAATGGGAAATTGGGAGCATAGGCATATATCTTTGGTAATATGTGATGGATATAGCTAAAGAAATGTTAAGCAAAAAAAGGATAAATCAACAATAATCACTCATCAGCACCAATATTCTCATTCAATTTTGCACGCAAAGATGAATCAATAATAAACATAGGAATTATTACCTTGAAATCTCTGGCCAATAATAGTAGAAATGAAGGAGATTTTTGTGGATTTGGCACCCTAGCATCAATGGCCACCATTTAAGGGAGAATAACATAAGAAATTGAAGAAGGAAGAGAGGAAAGTATAGAAAAAGATGAAGGGGATAAGGAGAGCTCACTTTCACAGATTTGGCACCCAATGGCCTACTTAATGAAGCAACCCACAATGGACAAAGGGAGGGGCTATAGTGAGTGGTTGCACATCATTGGCGGTGGCACAGCAATTGGATAGTAGCCAAAGTCTAAGATGCACACAAGATGAGAAGATGCAATCAAAGCTGTAGATGGAGAAGATGCAAAGGAAGAAAAAGTTGAAAAAAATCAGGTTTTGTATAAACCCTTAGATCCAATTTATTATAACTTTTTTCATGGAACTTTCTCACAGAAAAATTTCATGAGAAAGTTAGAAAGAAGTTTTCTTATTCTTTTTTCTCTCTTCTCACAAAATAATACCATAAGAAAATAAAAACATTTTAAACTTTTGCTTCTCACATTACTTTTTCATGAGAACAAAAAAAAGTGAAAATTTTGTTTGTTCCAAAAAAAAAAGAGAATAAATCACATCTTTCCTTTAAAATTTGACAATTTTTTTTCAAACTACCCACAGTCATTCTCATAGAGAAATATCATGAGAAAAAGAAAAAAATATTAATTTTTTTGCTTTCATAGTAAAAATACCATGAGAGTAAAAAGTCTTTTCAATTTTTTTTACTTCTCTTGACATTAGATAGTGAGAATTAAAAAAAATTCATATTTTATGTTTCTTATGGTAAAATATTGCAAGTATTAATTGTTAACAAAATTCTCTCCATATTTCTCACAAAATTTTTTTTGATAGAATTAGATATATTTTTTTAATTTTGTTTCTCCATGCCACATCAATTTTGTCATAGTATTTCTCTCCAAATTTTCTAAAAAAATCATCATGAAAATCTAACCATGAGAATAGTAAAAATATTGTGAACCATGACAAATTCGGTAAGAAATTCCGCAAGAATTTCTTTCTATATTAACTCCACTAGAATTTTTTGTGAGAAAATTCTTGATTTCTTGTAGTGAATTCTTAGCTATAAATGAAAACCAAATTGAGAAATCTCTAGATGTCCATCACCTTACCAAAAATATTATTGTCCATTAGTGATTATAGCCTGTCTTTTTTGCCCTTAATTTATTTTTTTTAAAAAAGGAATGTATACCGTCAATACTCTAAACAACACATAATCTTTTATACTCAACTAAATTATCTTTTTTCCACCTCCTCAACAGCAACATTTTGTAATAATTCTTTTTTTTTTTCATTTTCTCTACCTCATTGTTCATTAACCAAAAGGGGGGAAAAAAGGTAACGTGCTCATTAATTAGTTGTTGCATAATAATATAGAGGATAGAAAAAAAAATCATGAAGACGAAGCTTCCTAGCTCTTGCCTCGAGCTCTCTTTTCTTCTCCCCAGCACAATTTTATGTGTCTTTATAAAAGCCCTTGAATTCTAAATCCTTTGAATCTGAGCAGTTACTAGTTCGTTTTGGGGGAAAGTGATCAACATGTGATAATGACATGGGTGCTAACTTTGAATACTACACAAATGTTTTTTCTTGGGTGGAAATTATGTGTCCTTGCTCCTTGGTGCCTTTCTTGGTGTGGTCTTTCTCCTTGGCATTTTTTTTCCACAATGAGAGTAGGTGAGAGACTATCAAATATTAATTGCATTTGCACCCCCATCTTGCAATATGATACACTCTTAATTCCTGGAAATGTGTCCACATGACCTCTTTAGTCTTTCCACTTAGTTCTCGGATAAAGTCGCAAGCAATATAAAAATAGAGGCTAGAGGCTCCAAAGGCCAAAGACCACGTGTTAGTTATAATTCAGCATAAGTTGGAGAGATTTTTAACGTAAAGTTAGTTTATGATAAAGTAATTAATTAATTATAAATAAAAACAAATATATTAAAACATTTTACTAAAAATTTCTATATATGCATATACAAATCATAAATAAACCAAATCAACAAAAAAAATGCTTAAATATGTTAAATATATTTTTAATATTTGTCCTCGACTTGTTATATATTTGTTATAAATCCAATTAGTTTTAAAATTTTTGAAAAATATATATATATATATATATGTATGTGTGTGTGTGTGTGAGAGAGAGAATGTGCGTGTGTAATACTCAATACACTGACTTATGCATTCATAATTAGTTTAATTTATTTATTTACAAGAAACTAAAAAGCCCTAATATGCATTCATAATTAGTTTAATTTATTTATTTCCAAGAAACTAAAAAGCCCTAATTCTAGGAGCATCCAAGAACCATTAAGTGGTCTATAAATAAGCACGCTCGTCGCTTTCACAAGGCGCGCACACACTACTAAATCAACAAGATGGCAAGTGCTTCACTGTACACTTTGCTTTTGCTGTCGTCAGTTCTACTACTTTCCCATTTCCATGCCTCAGAGGCACAAGCCAAGCCCCCTATCGTAAAGGGGCTGTCTTGGACTTTCTATCAATCAAGCTGTCCCAAGCTTGAACTTTTAGTGAGAAACCATCTCAAGAATGTGTTCAAGAAGGACATTGGCCAGGCTGCTGGTATAGTACGCATCTTCTTCCATGACTGCTTTGTTCAGGTCAGTATTGATCGTCACATTCTTAACTATATCACAAAACTTAGCTATAGATTTTTAAATCTTAATTTGCTGTCGGATATATATTTTTCTACCATTATATATATGATTGATCCTTTTATATATTGACATTCACCGAAAGAACTTTACTTCGCTTTTGTCTTCCTTTTTCATGAGGGTGATCTTCGGAGTAGAGTAGTGATGGATCAATGAGATGTGTTTGGTGATATTAAAGTTGATTTTGCAGGGATGCGATGGGTCGGTGTTGTTGGATGCAGTGCCGCCAAATAATCAAAGTGAGAAGGACACCATTCCAAATAGCACCTTGAGGCCAGAGGCGTTGCAAACCATTGAGGACCTTCGAGCTCTTGTTCAGAAACAGTGTGGAAGGGTAGTCTCTTGCTCTGACATTACCGTCCTGGCAGCTCGCGATGCTGTTTTCTTGGTAATTTCATGCTTTAATTCTCCATTTATATTGGCATCTTCTTAATTTATTTTTGGGTAATTTTATAGAGTTTAATGATTTTGAGTATTTTTATTATTAGATAAATTTTTAATTTTTAATTTATTAATAAAAATTTTAAGTGGAAATCTCACAGTAGATCCAATCGATAAAACACTTAAACTTCTAGAACTCCACCGCTTGATAAAATTATATTATTATTATTTTGAATATCTACTAATATTCCTATTCATTTGAGGATCATACGCATACAATTTAATTATCTAGCACAAATGTTTGTTTTACTATAAAATATTCTCTCTATGAGTGCTTATTACTATTTTCGGATACATATGGGCAAGAAAATTTAAAAATGAAAATAACGGAATAACGAAACTCAGTTAAAAGAAATAAAAGAGTAAAAAAAAAAACTAGAATCAAACAACGCATGATTCAAGGTACAGCTCATGATGACATTAGTGTAATCTGTCCTTAAACAAAGAAAAAGTCACAGAGGTGGAGAAAAACCACTAATCCATTATTGCCGCGGTGGTCATAAACTATGTAGATAAATTATTATTATTATAAAAATATTTTGAACTAATTTATGCATCAACTAATATATATATATATAGTTAAAGTTTAAAAATCTTAAAAATACATATCCCACATGATTTAGTGCATTCCTTAACCCAGAATTTAAACTCAAAGATTAGTCAAAATAATAATAATATTAAAAATATTAGAAAGTGCATTTCAAATATCTGGACATGTTGCCATTAAAGATGTATGCACAATTTTTTATGGAATAATTTGTACTTTACCTTTGGATAAAGATAGGACTTTATCATTATTTTCGTCTTTTTATTCATTTATTTACTTTTGGATAAAGATAAGATTATTTGTGTCTTCCTTTGGATAACGATAAGATTATTATTTTTAATATATATTATATTTGTTTTTCAATTTTATTTAATATTTTTAACTAAAAATATTTATCGAAATTTTTATTACTAAATTACATCAGCATTTTTATATATAATAGTAAAAATTTATTTTTCACAATGATCAAAACCAACGAATGATCAAAGGCCAATAGATCCTTTTTTATTTATTGAAGAAATGAGATAAGATCTATATGAATAATTTCCACTGGGCTATACCCCCATATATCTCTCTCTTAGATTAAAGAAGATATAGCTCAAATCCATGAGCTGAACGTCACTGAAAATTTTAAAAAAATTAAATTAAATTAAACATTAAAGATTAAAAATTATATTAAAGGAAAAAAGAGCTTATGTTTGTTCCCTTTGGATTTGATGACAGTCTGGAGGCCCCGACTTTCCGGTGCCACTAGGAAGAAGGGACAGCCTAAACTTTAGCGTCAGCGGAACCGATAACCTGCCAGGCCCATCAAGTAGCGCCGGCGGCGTTCTCAGCGCCCTCGGGGCCCAAAAGTTCGACACCACCGACGTCGTCGCCCTCTCGGGGGCCCACACCTTCGGCCGCTCCCATTGCGGCTCCTTCTTCCGCCGCCTCTCCCCCACCGTAGACCCCACCATGGACCCCGCCTTCGCAGCCTCGCTGAAGGCCACCTGTCCCGCCGCCAGCTCCCCCAACACCGCCAACCTCGACGTCCGAACCCCCAATGTGTTTGACAACCAGTACTACGTGGACCTCGTGAACCGTCAGGGCCTCTTCTTCTCAGACCAGGATCTGTTCACGGACCCCAGGACCAAGGGGATCGTCACCAGCTTCGCCAAGGACCAGAAGTTGTTCTTTGACAAGTTTGCCAACGCCATGATCAAGATGAGTCAGTTGAGTGTGTTGACGGGAACACAAGGGGAGATTCGCGCCAAGTGCTCCGCCACCAACGGCAGAACGACGTCGTCTCTGTTGTCGTCTGTGGCGGAAGACATGGAGGAGTTGACTTCGTTTTAAGTTCAAATTGAGATGAGAGAGGCCATGCATGAATGGCTAGCTGTTATGAAGCTTTGTTATGTGTGGTGTTCTACGTACTGTGTTGTAGTTGTTGAACTTGTAGTTTAATATGTCTCCCTTATTCACCATCTTTGATCTGTTCTTGTTTATGAAAAGACCATTTGGATGGTGGAGATCACAGAGACCAGAGGGGTCTTTCAAACTTTGACCGTCTTGCTTTTTCAAGGTCTTTGAACAGTATAATAATGGCTTAGTAAGATGATTTTCTGTTTACACTTTTGGATAAATTTTGCAGTCTGCGCAAATTGAACTTGTTTTTTGAAAAAAAAAATCTAGACTACAATAAATAGAATAAATTAATTATAAAAAGTTATAATTATATCAGATGCATTTTTTAATATATTAAAACATGTTTAAACTTTCTTTGATTTTTTTTGAATAATCTTACAAGTGCATTATATATTTTTAATATATTTATATACGCAAGTTTTATAATTATCTAATTTAATTATTTTTGTTAATAGACTTAATTACAAATTTCACTTATAAGCAAACTTTGTAATAATTTACAAAATTAAATAAATTTCTATAAATGCTTTTTTTAAAAAATAGTTTATTAAATAGTGCAAACCTATTAAAAAACTTAAAAGGGAAAGTATATTTTATATTTTGAATTATGATTTAATTATAAAATTAATGTATACATTTTAAAACGTAATAAAATATTTTTTTTATTTTAACTATACAAAAAAAAATATTTTTAAAAAATATTTTATTACGTTTCAAAATTTATAGAGAACGTAGAGTTACTTTTAAATTTTATATTAATTTTATAATTCAACCGAGTAAAATGTACGTTCTCCGAACACTAAATTACAAATATAAGTTTGTCCTTTATTAATAGTGGGCTCGTCTTTCCAATTTTGTAGTCTTTTAACCCTTTGTAATCCCAGTCAGAATACAGTTAGAATATAATAAGAAGGAAGAAAAAGTGATAGCAAAAATAAAACGTGGAAGATGGAACTAAATAAAAAATAAAATAAATGTGGAAAGAGGATCCGATGGCTTAGTGTCTCCTTGAGCATCATAGCTTGTGTAACATATCTGAATTATTCATACAAATCCAGATAATTTAAATTTCAGCTTATATATATATATATATATATATATATTTCAGTTCTAATCATTTATATTTTTTATTTTAGAAGAAACAAAATTTAAAATAAAAATGATCTTTAAACTTATATCAAATAAAAAAATTAAAAAATTAAATTTAAACTATTCAAATTTATATAAAAAACCAAATCTGCTACCGAAGATCTCCATTCATATGCCACGCATACTAAAGAATAGAAACCACACCTACTCGGGTCCCAAAACTGTGCTGGGTTCAATGAATGCTTTTTAATAAACTAATAATCTCTCTATCCGTGCGATTTTTGTTTATTTTACCCTTTTATCTCTGTTATAATTTTTTTGTTAATCAGTAAATATATTTAATGGGTAGTCCTGTTTCCGATCACAACAACCGAAATGTGCATTTATTACGAACTGCCAAAGTAAATAAATGACAACGGAATAATTAACTTTAATTTTCTATGAACTTTCTTAATCCTATAATTAGGCAAACGCTTAGATCCGGAAATTATTAATAACTAGTTGTATTTTTTTTTAAATGTAAGCACGTTATAGGAAGAGTGGGCGTAATATTATATTACACTTTGGGTGGCTCAACTTGGAAATTATGTATCTCAAGATCCTGCAAGTCACTCTGGTACGGTGTGCCCCTTTGTCAAGGTCATGGGCACAAATTTTTTGGGTCTGAATCTTTCGCAGGAGAGAATCTTTCGCATGTCGTGTGGCTACGCGAATTCAGATCAGCGGATGTAATAACGCCAAAATGGCGTTTTTATTTTTTTTAAATGTAAGTTTAAAGATAAATATAAAAAATTATAATTATAATTGTAAAAATAAAAATTAAAAATTTTAAAATATAATTGTTTTTGCAGTTAAAATTTTTGTTTTCACAATTGTAATTTTTATAATTTATATTTATCTCTAAACCCAAACCTAAAAAACATAATAATAAACACCAAAAATTACTTATTGCATGGCGTGCAATAATCCTTACATCTGCATGCGTGGTAACACCTTTTGGGAGTTTAAGACTTAATAAAAAAAATAAAAATTATAATTGAAAAGAAAAAAATTTAAATTATGAAAAAAAATCATATTGTGAACATTTTAATTGCATAATACAGTTAAAATTTTTAAAATGTAATTTTTCTCTTAGTTTAAATTTTTTGTGCTCCTAGTTACAATTTTTAAATACCTAATTAAACTCTAAATTATTAAAAAAAAAAGTTTTGAAAGACATTACTGCACATCACGCAGTAGGATCCGCAGGAGATCGAAGCGCCAATTTTTTGCAGTAATGGGTGAGATTTTATGCTACCAACTAGCAAGGCAAAAAATAAAAATAAAAAGAGCACAAATGTAAATGCTTATCTTATCCTCCCTTCTTAATTTCTTTTAAATTGAGAGATTTAATGCTCATTTTGGTTATGAAATTATTTTGTATGTATATAAGAGTAGATGTTTTCTCAATCTTTGTACATCTCTGGATTTGTTGGTTAAACAAGGTAATTACATGATGATTTAATAATAGCTAGAATTCATCTAGCTGTATGCTTCACATGAATGAGAATATGTGGTAGAAATTTCAAGTTGAAATAGCAAGGATAACTAGGCCTATAAATTTTGTAAACTTGGTACAATTTGATTTGTTTGTGCTGCTGGACAGTTTAGGAATTTGATGTGATTGATCATGTAATCCCTCTAAAAAATTTATGATTTTAGGCAGAGGCTTAGAGAACATGTTTAAGGACTAGTATATCAAATTTCATAATTTGTTGAGGTGTTTAGATTGCCCAATTTAGCTACAAACGGTGCTGGTTTGATTGTATACCAAAATAGGGCAGTTTTGCAAATTCATCAAGTTGAGGGATCAAACAGGAGAGTTTTCACGTGAAATTTGATTTACACCTAGTCAAAACCCTAAGGAATAGATTAGGAGTGTTTCATAGTTTTTTAAGCTAATTTGCCAGCTCAAATAGGCTCAAAAAAGTGTAGGTTCAAGGTTGAGATTAATGCGGTGTTTGGATAGCAGAAGGGAAAAGTGAGGAGAGAGAAAATTAAGGAAAAACAGAGAGAGAAAAAAAAATAAAAAAAAAAATATTTTTTTATTTGATTGGATAAATAGAAAGGAAATAAAGAGAAAAACAAACTTATAAATTTAAAATGATAATAATGTCTTTATTGTATAATATTAACAAGTTTTACATTTTTTAAAAAAAATGTTTTAAATATAAATTAATTATTTCAAATTTATACATTTATATTTAAAGAAAAAAAAGAAATAAGAACAATGAATTAAAAAAACAAATTTATGAAAACAACATTTTAATTTTTTTAAAAAAAATTTAGTTAAATAATGAAATAAAAAATAAAACTAAATTTAAAAAAATATAATAAAAAAAATCATTTATGAATAAGGTCGGAAAAAAATTTTTATTAAACAAAAACATACTTAAAATTAAATAATTAATTTTAAACATATATTCTTTAAATTAATTAAATTTTAATTTCTTAAAAATTTATTTATAAATTATCTCATTTTAATACAATAAAAATGATTATTCATTTTTAAATTTTATAAATATTATTTTAACAAATATTAATTGATTTAAATATAATATATATAAAATAAATCTTTTTTAATTATATTTATATATTATACAATAAATATATTATTATATAGTATAATAGTATATATATTAATATATAAATATTATATATTAAAAATTATAATATATATATATATATGCATTTGACCAAATTTTGCTTGAAGGCCACTCCCTGCAATGGCCTTTTTTTTTCTTTTGATATATGATTTATATATTTTAAAATTAATTAAATTTTATTTTTTTAAATATTTATAAATTATTATTTTAATACAACAAATATGATTATTTATTTTAAAATTTTTATAAATATTATTTTAATATATATTAATTGATTTAAATATAATAAATATTTTTTAATTATATTTATATATTATAATAATATATATTAATATATAAATATTATATATATGCTTTGTCAGGGAAATGTATATATATATATATTATCGGGGATGAAGGCATGAAAAGGGGATTTATATGGTGGGTAATTTAAAAAAATAAAAAATAAATTACATTAGTAGGCTATCTTCTCCTCATAATTTTTCTATATTTAGGGATAAAATTTTTAAGTGGATCCACCATACTTTTCTTTTCAACTTTTTTCTTTTTTTTTTTTCATTTTCTTCTCAAACCAAATGAGAGAAAATTTTGTCTTTCTCCTCTCTCTTTCTTTTCTTTTCACTTTTCTCTCCATTTAAGCACAATGTAAAACTGGGCACAGTGGATAGTGGTTTTGTTGGGGGTCAAATGAAAGAATTTTTAGTTGAAATTTAACCACAATAAATTTGGCATATAAATCTTGAGTTTTGGAGAATTTGAGAAATTTTAGAGTAAGCAAGCTATTTCTTTCAATTTATTTTTCAAAACAAGATACAATTAAGAAGTTGAATCACTCCAAATAATTTTAAATTACCTTAACTCATTTTGAATTACCTTAAAGTAATTTGAATTATTTCAAACTATTTTGAATTGATTTAAACTTAAAGGAATTTTTGATATAAGCCCTTACTTTAATCAAAATCAATCCACTAGAATTTCAATTTACTGAAACAACTTTCAGTTAGTTGGATTTTTTTTAAAATAGACTCTAAGACGTAGGATTTGCTTTTTAAGATCTAGGTTTTACCAAAAGAAATCATAAAGCATTAACAAATATTTTTAAAAATTAAATTAAAATTAAGAATTAAGATAAATGCGACTGAAGATGGGGTGATAAAACCCAACACATCGTGTATGCATCCCCCACATATAAATTATATAATTAAAACCGTCATAAAAGAGAAAAGAATTCACTTTTAAAAAAAAATCTCTCATAGTCATTGAGCGCACACACGTCCTTTTAAAGTATTTAATTGCAATTATGGAATAATGTTGCTGGTCTAGCTAAAATGAGTGGCCTCTCTTGATTTGAATTATAAACTGCAAACATGCGTTTGACAAGAGGGGGAGGAAAAGATGGAAAAATTTAGGACACGTTTACTATATTATGATGTCAAATATTTTAATATCTTGTACATTATAGCATGAGATATTATGATCTAAGATATTATGATATATTAATATTTATATTTAGTGTTATCATTAACAATATTTTACATATGAAAAACGCAAGATACAAATATCTAATTATATATGTTAATTAATATTTTTTATTTTCAAATTTCTAAATTCATCTTTTTAATTTTAAATACATTACATCTCATAAATTTATATTATTTTTTTAAATTCAAATGTAATTTTTAAATAAAAATTTCATCAGTATGTCTATATTTGTTCCCTTTTCAACCTGATTTTAAAAATTGTTATATTTCTCAAAACTCATCTATGTATCTATAGTGAACCATGGTCATTGTATAGAAATTACATGGCTTATGTCAATATCTCCGCATTTTTTTTTTAAAAAAAAGAGTGATGATGTTATATTTTTAATAATATTATATTTATTAATTATGAAATAATAATTATTAATATTATTAAATATTAAAAAATATTTTACTTATTTTAATAGATTTATTACTATATTTATACTCACTAATTACACAAAAACCAAAATAGTTCTTTAAAAATATTAATTAAGTTAATATTTTAATTAATTATTTAATAAAGTATTTATATATATTTAATAATTAATTATGTCATAATAAAAAAATGTTATTTTCAAAAATATAAGATTATCACACTAAAAGAAAATAATATAATTTTTTTCTTTTGATACTATTAATACAATGTAATAGTTCTTCAATGTTATGGCATAAAAAATTCAACCACATAAGTGAGAAGGGACTTGATCATTTGTTCAAGAAGAATCTCCTTTGAGGCTTGAAAAGCACAAGATTGAGAAAGCGTGTTCATTTCTTGGTTAGAAAACAAAGTAGAATCTCTTTTAAAAGGGCATCCCTTTTCAAGAAAATCAAAGTTGCTTAAGTTAGTGCATTCAAATCTTTGTAGTCTTATGAAAGTAAAGACCTTTTGTGGTTTTGTGACTTTTATTTATGATTGTTCAAGGATACTTTGGCTTTATGCCTTGAAGTCAAAAGATCAAGCACTTTGCAACTTCGAGCAATTTCAGGCTTCCTTGAGAGAGAAATAGGAAATAAACTAAAATGTATTTGCATTGACAATGATGGTTAATATAGTGGACCATTTGATGAGTACTGCAAGCAATAGGGTATTAGACACTAAAAGATGCTGCCCAAGACTCCTCACTTGAATGACCTAGCAAAAAGGATGAATAGGACATTGGTGGAGAGATTAGATGTTTGCTTTTAAAAGCCAAGTTGCTTGGTTCTTCTCAGGGCAAGGATTTTTATACTACTACATATGTTATTAATTTATCTCCTAATATTGCTTTGCAATATGATATTCTTGACTAAGTGTGGTTTGGCAAGGATGTTTCCTATGACCACTTGTGTGTAGTTAGCTGTTAGCTGCAAAGATAAGAGATTTGAGTTAACAACCAAGACAAGATAGTGTATCCCCATTGGCTATGATCATAATGAGTTTGGCTATAAATTTTATGATCTAATTGAAAAATAGTTTTTAAGTTGTGATGTTATTTTCATGGAGGATCAAAATATTAAAAATATTGATGTTGCATAGAAGTCAAAGTCTAGAAATACTAATGGTCTATTTGAATTAGAACTAGCTCCAGCTCCTATGATAGATACGTCTAACGTAGTTGAGTCTAGCAATCATAATGATGTTTTGAATCATGTTCAAGATGACCGTGTTAAGGGTGATGATGTTGATAATACTAAGATAGATACTCTTACTTATAAGGTTATTAATGAACCTATAGTTCCACTTAAGAGGTCTAACAAATAAAAAGTTTCTTCTACTTGTTAACCATTTAATGACTATGTGCTCTTCTTTAATAATGGAGAATCTAAGTGCTATAGAGAGGCTTTGGAGAGTGAGTAGAAGGCTGAATGGGTTATAGCCATGAAAGATGAGATGAAATATCTATATGGCCTAAAGCTAGACTAACTGTCAAAAGCTTCGATTAGAGAAAAGGTATCGACTTTGAGGGAATCTTCTCACCTATTGTTAAAATGTCTTCTATATAAGTTGTTTTTGGTTTGGTAGCCAAGTTTAATTTAGAGGTTAAGTATATGGACATGAAAATCACTTTCCTTCATAATGATTTGGAGGAGGAGATTCACATTGAGTAGCTTGAGGGTTTTATAATAAAGGGTAAAAAGAATTATGTTTGCAAGTTGAAGAATGGTTTGTATGAGTTAAAACAAGCTCTAATGTAATGGTATAAGAAGTTTGACTTTGTTATGATCTAACAGGGATACAGGAAAACTACTTCTAATCATTATGTGCTTGTGTAGAAATTCTTTGATAATGACTTTATTTTACTACTTTACATTGATGACATCTTAATTGTTAGTTATGATTCTTCTAAAATTAATGGGTTGAAAAATGAGCTTCGTAAGTAGGACCAACAAGACAAATTCTTGGAATGCAGATTACTTGTGACAAAGAGGCTAAAAAGGTGAGGTTGTCTTAGGAGAAGTACATAAAAAAAAAATACTTAAACAGTTTAACATGGACAGAGTTAAAGTAGCAAGCACACCTCTTACTACTCACTTTAGTCTTAGCACAAAACATACTCCTTCTAGTGATGATGGGAAAGAAGAAATGTAACATATTTATTATGCATTAGTACTTGGAAGTTTGATGTATGCAATAGCTTGTACAAGGCTAGATATAATCCATGCAGTTGGTGTTGTCAGTCATTTTTTCTTTAATCTAGGTAACAAGCATTGGAATGATGTAAAGTGGATTCTGAAATATCTTTGGAGTACTTCTAGTTTGAAACTTTATTTTAGAATTGGTAAACTTTTTTCTTTGCATTATATATATTCAAACATGGTTAGGAATGTCGATAATAAAAAGTTTACTTCTAGCTATTTCATTACCTTTACAGGGGTAGATGTGGCATGACAATCTAGGATGCAAAAATGTGTTGCATTATCTAGTACAAAGGCTAAGTTCATTACTAGTATCAAAACATGTGAGGAGTTGCTTTAGATAAAGAAGTTTATCCATGAACTCTGGTTTATACAAAATAGATATATTGTGTATTGTGATAGTCAAAGTGCTATCAATTTGGAGAAAAGTCCTACTTTTCATAGTAGATCTAAGTATATTAATGTATGGTATCATTGGATACGAGATACTTTGGACTCTAGGTTACTTGAGTTTGAGAAAATTCACATTGATGACAATTATTCAAATATGTTAATGAAGTCTCTAATAAGGGGCAAGTTTGAAATTTGTTGTTTGAATGCTAGTTTGGCAACTTGAGTTGAAAGGGGAGTTTGTTATGGATCCTCCTCAATGTGGAGTCCACATGTATTATTATTAAAAAAAAAAGGGTGACAGTTGTTTTAATTAAAAAGGCATGTGACCTAAGGCTATAAGGAGTATGGAAGTCGTGACTTGTTGGAAATATATGTATATATATATATACATATATTGAATAAGTTTTGCTATTCTTTTATATACGCATAATGTGAGTGTTATGCCATTGACTAAAGAAAGGATAAGAAATTTTGCTCATTTTGTGTTTTTGATTGGAAGATCAAAAGTGGTTCGATCTTTTTAAAATTTCAATATGTTGTTCTTAACACTGTTAGCTTATTTTTCTTTTCTCTATTAGTTAGGTTCCTATATTGTTTGACTAAGGTGTTATTTGGTAGGTAAGATGAGTTTTTTATGGAATAGGAATTAAAGATAGATTGAGAATGGAAAGAAATCTTGTACTCCATAATTATGTTTGGCATGATGTAAAAAGAGATAGAAATGATTTTGTTTTTTTATATTTGGTTGAATAGAAATGAGATAGAAATAGAATGAAGAGAGAATAAAAAGACCAAAATACTTTTAATATTTTTTAATTATTAACAATTATAAAATATAATAAAATAATTATTTTTAATGACTAATAATAATAATAATAAAATATTTATTTTTAATTATTAAATAACAATAAAAAGATGTACTTACACAGTAAAAGTTATCTCCCTAAATGATTAAAGTAATAATATTCTACCAAATCTAACATTTTTTTAGGGGCAAAATGGTCAAAATGTAGCCCTCTCCCACAATGCAGACTTCTTTCCTTCACTGCTTTGGAAGATTGCAGATTCTTACGTTTAAAGGAGTTGGCTTACCCACGAAAAAGACTTTTCAATTAACCAAACATGCATTTTGAGCAAACCTATTCCTCTTCCCATTTCAAGAAATCACGTTCAAGCCACTTAAAGGATGCCTTAGAGTTTTGTGTATTGACACTTTGATGATTTTTACTTTGTTGATAGTAAGGAAGAGCTTAATTGAATTTTTAGCAATTGTTGGAGACTTATTGCTATATTCATTGATCCTTTGACAATGAAATTTTGTTGGATTAGGTTCCATGATTTTTTCTCTTGTGATTATTTATTTTATACATTTTTACATATCTATTATTGAAAATATTTTCTGTGCATTGATATTAAAAGTTTTTAATTTTTGCCTATTATTATTCCACTTACATATATCCTTTTCATGATTTTTTCTCTTGTGATTATTGATTTTGTACATTTTTACATATGTATTATTGAAAATATTTTCTGTGCATTGATATTAAAGTTTTTAATTTTTGCCTATTATTATTCCACTTATATATATATATATATATATATATCCTTTCCCAACATGAATTAAGGATGGTATAATTTAACTTTATGTATGTTTAAGATAAAAATTGAGAAAATTATAATTGAAAATTTCAAATTGAAAATATTGATATTAAATAACCTTAAATTTTAAAATTATATTGAAGAATTCAAAAATTACAAATTTAAACTGTATAAAAAAATTATAATTTAGGATCTCAAATTAAAATTTTTGAATCTTAGATCCTTTAGAATAATTTTAAATTTTAAAGTTATTTGATCTAAATATCTTTAATTTAAAATTATCAACTATAATTTTTTCATAAAACTTCTTGTTGTATACTAAATACACGGAAAACAGTTAAGATTTGCTTCGTATTACTGTTTCTCAAAATTTTTCATTTTAAGAGCCAATTAAACTTAAATAAGGAAAAAATAATGTTAGAATTTGGATGCAGAAAAATAATAAAAATTGAACAGAAAGAAAAGTAAAGAAAAATATGAATGATCATTATGGTATGCACACAGCAAAATCGGTCGGGCATATTTTCGTGAAAAAAAAAAAAAAGAAAGCCTGGCACTGTGAGATTCTGGCTTGTAGTTTCAGCTCTGTGAACTGTGATGATTCTTGTCACAAAAAAAAAAAAAAAAGCTTCACAGAAAGGGGAATTTAGCGCTGCGTGGATGAAGAGAAAGAAGCTTATACGATGGGACTTTAAATCTTTTATTTACATAAATTTTGTATTAAGCCACGTAGATTTGAAGTCGTGAATAATGTTATTTAGTCATAAGGTTACATGTTGAATGTCATTTTTTAATTCTTTTAATTTGACTCTATTTTCAAATTTGAAATTAAAGACACGTCCACACTACTGGTACAAGTCCCACTTCTTGTTGTTTTAAAAGCTCAAATGATTAGAATTGTATATATATATATATATATATATAATTCATTATCACTGTATAATATTGTAATTAAAATATTTATAAATTGTACTTCCTTTTTTTCTAAAAATTTTTCTACTCCCTCTTTTTAAATTTGAACCAAATGCAGCGCTATATAATCAATGTGAGCTATATAATCAATGTGGATCCCACATCTAGTTACTTTGTAAAGATTAACCTATATCTCTGTTTTCTTCTACGTTTAGAGAAATTTACGGACTGAAAGATCAATTTTTTATGACTATACCAAAAGTATTGACATTCAACTTAAAATTTAATTATTCAAAATATAAATTACATTATGTGATAAAATATAAGTAATAATAATAACTGATCCGTATTATAATAATATTAAAAATAAACTCCTCCGTTAGTGATAGTAATTTAGGGAGGGTTTGTCCCGATACTTTAAACTACCAACACTGCGAGCTTATGGGGAACGCGTTGGCCACGCGGTCCTTTGCTTTTATGGATTTCCAGCTACTCTCTGTTGTCTGTACACAATTGTTTTTAATAGAAATTAAAAAAATAAAAATGTAAGCAAAATAAAATAATTATATTTTATATAATATATAAAAGAATGGGGATATTATTTTATTCTATGTTTAATTAGATAGACATAATACTCTTATACCTAACAACTCATTAAGAATATGGATGGCTAAAAGGAGAAGAGAAAGTAAATTAATTTCTAAAAATAATTTCAAAAATTAATTTATTTAGAGTCATCATAGAAATTTTAATTAAAGATAAAATTTTTAAAAAAATCAAAATTAGAAAATAAAATGTGGTCTGTGAACTAAGGACGTGTTTAGAAATATATTTATACTACATGGAAGGTATTAAGCACCTTTCATACTCATTTTAAATGATAGTTACTCTAGATCAACTATGCCAAATAAATGTAATTTTAATTTTATTTGGACTATCTTAATCAAAATAAATGCAAAACAAAAGAAAAGAGAAAATAACAAAATGAAGAAAAAATAAAATAAGATAAAATATTTTAAAAAGACAAAAAATAAAAAATAAAAAATAAAATGAAATATTTACAAAAGTAATAAAATAAAATAAAATATCTATAAAACAGATAAAATAAAACATTTATAAAAATAGATTTGCCCCAAGATTGTGACCTAAAACCTACGTATTTGGTAAAGAAATCAAATCCCACATAATTTGAATTGGAGGTAGAAAACTATGTCACTTAATTAGTGTTTTTTAATTATTTATTTGTGAAAAAGTGTAAAAAAAAAAGAATAATTTAATTTTACAAAGAGAACAAATTTTTTGTTAATTGGTCTATTTTAATTTGTGAAATCAAGTCACTTTTTCTTTTTTGCTCTTTTTATTTTTCTTTCTTTCTTTCTTTTTTATTTTTTTTTTTGTATTTTTCATTTTTGAAAAAATGATTTAAGATGCACAAGACAATTATCAAGAATATAAGATTGAAAATAAAATTAAAAATAAAATAAGAAAATAAAACGAATCAAGCCTATGTGTTTATATGAAAACCTCTATGTGCTATGTTTGACTCGTTATGTCACAAATGTATTCTTTTTATATAATTTATGTAATATCTGTTATATCTTTATAATTATTATTTTATCTATAAAATTATCATTTTAATTATTAAATTATTTTTTAAAAAATAAAGATAAAAATTTATTTTTTATTCTACTAATTGTTACCTATCTACTCTCTAAATTCCTTTTATCTCATCCTTCAACGAATAAGTATAGGCAAAAGCAACACACAAAGTAAACAGCAAACTCATCTAAAGCGCAGAACATGTTATGCATGCTTTTATCTCTGGTCAAGCTAATTGTCCAAGCCAAAGTGCAAACACCTTAGCATCACAAGACAACTATGCAAACAGTATGTTTCCCCCACAAACACCAAGGATCGTAACCCTTGGACAGAGATAAATCCAAGCAATTTCAGTCACACATGAAACAGAATTTTTCTCTCTCTCATTTTTATATAAAAACAAGCTTTGATTCCCATAGGGACAAAATTACACGACCCTCCACTCACCGTGTCATGCTTAATCGCAAAACATGTCAAAAAAACGCAAAGAACACCAGCATATCCTTTAAGCATTTGAATCAAGCATGAAGGCAATCTTAAAGCTTGTTACAGTGAGAGGAAAAATTGTGTAATGCAGATTTAGAAGTTTTTCAACAATTTACACAAGATGGGAACATCACAGCCAAGATTTGTTCAATAGAAATTCACACACGATGTGTATCGCTTTAAGCTTGCCAAGTCATCACTAAAGGGTGTGGCTTCTTTGTGTCAAGATAGAAGTCTAAATTGAAGTTCATGAAACAGCATTACTCGACGTGAATCAACTATCATCACTACCCAACTCTCTCATAGGTACCCAAAAGAGAATATGTGACGTGAACTCCTCAACCCACCAAACCATATAACAAAACATACTGTGGATTCATTTGGGATCTATGCAATCAAACATACCATGAATTTATTTGTGCGAAGTTTCAACCATGGCAAAACAAGTCATAATTTTTCACGAGTTATGATGTTATTCAAATGAAATCTCCACGAGGGATCAGATTAGGCAGCAAAAAGAGAGTTGCAAATCATCATTAAATTCAGGGACAGAAGCCATATACATAACAGGACTGTCACAGCGAAATAGCAGTAGTGGAAAGAATTTGAAATTGAAGGAATGGAAAACACAATTGAGTTCTAAACTTGAGCGTAATACGTAATTCAAACAAAAAGGGTGAGGCATTACCTGTCTAGTATCTTGCTGTTCTTCCCCTTTCTCCCTTTCTCTTTCTCGGTCTCCTCTTCTCCTTCGTCTTCTCTTTTTCTCTCTCCCTCTGTCCTGGTTTTTGCTCCCAGAAATTGGCTGCCATCCTCGATTCTTATTGCTGACCGCCTTTCTTATAGGTAGGGTCAGAGTGCTCCTCAAAACTTTCTAAATCTGGTTGAATCATCACTTCCCCAAAATCGTGATGGAAATCTGAATTCCAAATTCTCGACTTTCCTTCTCTGATTCTCGTTGAACGCAAGCCCCAGGATCTTGCTCGGACTTTCCTATTCTACCTCTGCTTCAATCGCACGGCAAGCCATGGGAAACGCCCAAATATGATGCGTTTCGGGACTGCACGCCTGCAGCGTATTTGTCGATTTAAGAAGAAAACGAATAGTGAGCATAAAAAATGCAAGTTTTTTTTTTTAAAAAAATTCATTCAAGCTTTTTTTTCTAATCTTTCTGAATCAGAAAAAAATGCATCTTTTTCAATGGAACAGGTCTGCGTTTCATTCAGAAAAAAAGCAAGGATTCAATGCTTGAAGAAGACGGTTACCTGCTGCATACGTGAAGAGCTTGAGGAAGCAACCTGTTTCATTGGTTTTGCGCGGGAACAATCTCCTTAAATCGGATAAGGAAAAAAATAAGGGGAAAAAATCTGAACAGACCACGAATTTGAAGCGTTTTATACTTTTGTAAGCAAAGTTGCATTGCCATGTCAGTATCTTAGGCACAAGCCCTGACAGATGTAAATAATATATAATCAAAAGAACAATCTACTTACAGAAGAGAGACACAAAGTTTAAGAGGAAATACAAACCCTCTAAAAAAATTAAAAAAAGAAATACCTGGTTACAATAATAACCATGGCCCTGAACGCCGCAACCTGATAGCATCAGCGGAAAGGTGAATGAAGTGAAAGTAGAAAACCACTCAGGCAAAGGAATAGGGGGTTAGAGAGAGCCGAACATGGAAGTAAACCACCAGAATACTATTCTAAAAGGGAAAGAAATAACAACAGTGGGTGCAGACAGAAGACATGTTTCTAAAATCGTGAACAAAAAATTTATGAGCAAACCTGGAGTGTTTCTCCGCCATTGCCTATAAGATGAGGCAGTATATTCAGAATGGGGTGAAGAAACTGAAGCAAAGTAGTGTAATCAACATTTTTCAAGTTATTAACTGCCTGCAGTCAAGAATAACTGAATATCAACCAAGACCTCCACTAACAGATGCCACATTATACGTATAAAGTGATATTAGCATATATTCATAAACTTCAGGGTCGGCCGGGCATGGCACCAGGATCATAACTAAGCAAGGTTAACATCTCGTTCAAACAAACAAACAAAAGTGAAGCTTCGGTCCCCCTGGGCTTCTGTAGCAACATAAGAACTGGCTAGTACAGCAATCGCAAGACCAAGAAATTGCCAAACGTGGAAAAGTGAAAAACAGCAAGAATTCACTGTGTTCTTCCGATCTGAAGCATTAGATGAAGACGGAGACGTCGAAGATGGAGAAGGCCCCATCCCCATTGCTGCTACGCTTGTTCTGATCAGAGAAGTTAAAGCTTGCTGGTGAAATTGCTCTCCCATTGTTCCACCATGATTAGAGAGGCAAAGAAGGGATAATCATAGCCTGTTCCCAACAGCCTCTGCGTTTTAATGTAAAGGAGCAAAGAGGAGACTACATAAACGCTGCGTTTTGCGTTTCAGTTTAAGCAAATGATTATGTGGCATCCGCCTGATGTAAATGTTTGCCACCTGAGCCAAATTTAACAGCCGTCTGCCATGTATCTGCCAGCTAAAGATGGGAGGGATTATATTGTTAATGTTTTACAAGTATACAGATTAACTTTATAACGTGTGAAAAATAGATGGATTTATTTGAAAAAAATTTAAATTGTAGGGACAAATAATTAATTTTTCCTACTTATTATTATTATTATTATTATTATTATTATTATTATTATTACCTTTTAAGATTTTTGGCTTTGAGTTTTGAAAACTAAATTTGACCTTGAGCCACTTCAATTCGGGACTTGTTTTTTCAGCATTATATTTTTATTAATGATGCAAAATTAAAGTTGATTAAAAATTAAATGACTCGAATTAAATTGATTCCAAATGACTATAACTCAAAAATTAAATAAAAATCAAATATGATTCCAAATTAAATAAAAGCCAAGCAACCAAATTTTAATATTTTCAAGAAATACCCAAATAAAATATGGTATTTATAGAATGAAAAAGAATGATAGAAAAATAACAAAATACTCTTCAAAAAAAAGTCATAAAGAGGTAGTGGTAACATGAGTATAACGAGCTTTGCATAAATTAGATACTATAATTATATTTGGTTTGCATGCTTATTTAAAAGAAATGAATATCATTTCCTTTTCTAATATTTGGACAATATTTGACTGCTAAATGAGATATACAAGTAGTCCCTTCACCATTTCCCTTTACCCTAGTCTACTCAAGGTTATATTTGGTATACAGAAATTTTTTTTATAGGAATATGAATGAAATGGGTCATGATGAAATTAAATCCTATGGCCTATAATAATTTTTTATTTGACAAGGAATAAAATGGGAATATCTTTTTCATTTCAATGTTTGGTAAAAAAGGAGAAAAAAACAACGTAGAAACAGAAACAAATATTGAACAAATGATCATAATAGTCTTAAGGTAAAAATAATAATAATAAAGTGTATATATATATTTTTTCTTTTTTAGGTGAAAAACATTTTTATGAACTGTTTGACCAAACAGAGCTTCCCTTCCTCGACTTATGCTTCATGGTGGATGACAAAATACAACCAGACAATGGGGAGGGGGAGGGATGTTGGCGGATCTAAAGCATAACAGAAATACAACATCAATCAATAGAAGAAGAAAAACAGAAGACGAGAGTGAAGAAGAAATGGAAGCAGACCTTTGGAGATGAACTCTTGTTGTTGTGAGCGAAGACGAGAAGTTAGAACAAGTAACTGTGGATGGTGGCCGTTCTTGATGAACATCAAACACAATGGAGACTAGGGCAGATTGGCAGAAGAAGGCAGATGGCAGAAGCTGTCCTGTGCGTACAAGTGGCTTAGGCTTGGAATGGATAATTGAATGAAACTTGAAAGAAGAGCCCAACTTGTCTGAAGCTTAATAATCCAATACATCATTCTCAGTCTCAGTATATCAAGTTCAAGTTTAGTATTCTTTTTCTTCATTTCATTAAAATAATAATAATTTGGATCGGGCTTATCTCGGGCTGGGTTTTAAAAAAAAACTAAAACCCCTCTTTTAGCGGGTTTTTTGAATTCGGATTTTTATTTTAATTTTTTTAAAATTTATATATATATATATATATATTTTTTTTTAGTTAAACTTTTCGAGTCAAACGAGTTTTTTGGGTCTAACAATGAGTGAAGGGGCACTCGCACAGAGACGTGCTTACATGTTGCTAAGGCTTGGACGAAGTATCGAGAATGATGAGTTATGATTAAAAGATGCTGGTTTCAAGGCATTTTTGTTATTTGTTATTTGATTTTTAAAAGTAAATAAGCTTTCCATTAATTTTGGGATAGAATCCCCGTTCCTCTAAATAAGCGAAAGGGAGTCTCCCAATGAAATAAGAAAGGAAGGCCTTTCCATCAACCAAACATATCTCGTGAAGGAATTGGCCTTTTATTTTCCTTTCCATTAGCTCATTTCATGTGTATCAAACATGACATAATTTTTTTCCCTCCGCTAGACACAGGGTATTCATTGAGGTAGTATTTGGTGTATAAAAATTTTAAATTTTAATTTTTTAAATATTAGTTATAAGATATTTGAGTATAAAAATATGAAAAATTTAAAATTTAGGCATTGAATGTGTCCTAAATAATATCATAATTCATTTTTTTATTATCTCTAATTGACATTTTTTCTGTCTAAAGATTTTCAAGTATTTAAAAATCTAGAATTTGAACATACTAAATGCCACCAAAAGATAATAATTATACAAATAATATAAATTAAACATAAATATCAAATACTATATAATTAATTAACTCCTTTTTTGTCAAACCTAATGTAATATTATTAATGAGATATGCTTAATTATTAAACAAAAAATTATTTAATTACCTTATTATACAGTTAGACCTAGTTTTAGAATGAATTATTTATTATAAAAAAAAGATTACTCAAATTTTATAGCGCGAAAAATTTACATTCATATACTGTAATTTTAAGTGTCACATCTTCATTGACAACGAGACATCCATTTCTTCGGGGTTAGGTCAGGCCAGTCCTTGTCTGATAGAGGGGGATAGTTAGAGTTGGGTTGACCTGACATGGTTATGCGCAAAAGTATTTTGGATAGGAAAGTGAAACGTGGCGCCAGATGGTTGGATGGGAGAATTTTCGGACATTGTGGTTGGCCAATTGAAGATGGAATTAGCCGTTGTAAAAAAAAAAATAATAATAATAAAATTATCACTATGCCATCTGTGAATTCTGTATCAACGCACTCATCCTTCTTTCCTCTTTCTGTCTATCTCCTTCCTCCCTTCAGCAGCTCCGGCAAAAATTGCTGCAAATGTTGGCCGAAACTATTTTCCTGCCCCTCTAGCATAATTTTTGCTCCTCTCCTCTGTCTTGCGTGAGTCTTCGGAAAAGTAGAAGAAAATTCCAGTATATTATCTCACTCATGCTTTTTGCATCCTTTTTCCTGCGTCAAGCTTTAAAGGAGTTGGAGAAAATTTGATTTTATTACTTCGCATTTATATCTTCGAGGTGACTTGTTGCCCAAGGTTGGAGGAGATTTTATTTTCTGACCCCACTAACTATTTGTCAAAGACTTTTATTTAGAATAAGTGGAGGAAAGTTGTTGTTACTTTTCCCACTCATAGACTTGTACTCAAGAAGTTGAGGAAGGGCTACGATTTTTTGTCGGCAAATGTTAGTTTTATTTATTGATTTAAGACTAGCATGATATGTGATTTACTAATTTAAGACTAGCATAAAGAGTTGTTTACTTATTTAAGAGCAGTTTTTACGTTTTAGGCACAGAATGGGTAAGAAAAGAAAAATACATTTTTAGTGTAATTAATTAAAATAAATACATAATTAATTTGTAGTATGGGTTTTCTGTTTATAAAATAAATGGATTTCTTATGATCTAGAGATGATAGATTTAGGTAAAAAGTTTTTAAGTTGTTTTAAATTCTAAGCCATATCATGCACTAAAAATACATTGTTTTTTTGAAATTACATTACAGAAATCGAATTCTTGATATTAAAAATACATTGTTGCTACACCAGTTTGAAGACAGGGGAAAATAATATATATATATATATATATAGCTTTTTTGTGGATATTTAAGTAGATAATTAAAAACATAATTAAAAATTTTTTAAATTAAAAAATTATTTATAAAGTATATGGATCTAAATACTTAAATTAATGCATAATTATTGGCATAAATTTAGGAAAATTTAGAAATCCAAAAATAGTCAAGAAGTAAAAATATAAGATGGATTAATTCAAAAATAATTATGTGGAGATAAATAATAAATTACAAAAAATAATTAAGTTTTATTTAAAATATTAATAAGTGATAATAAAGAGATGAGTAATATGAATAATGCTAATAATTTGTTGAAGAAAACTTACAATTAATTTATAATTTCATAAAGGAAATAGTATTGTAGCAAACAATTAAGCTTTTGGAAAAGTTTGGAAATTGTTAACACTTCATATTTATCAAAAGTGAGTAATAATGATAAACAATAAATGTTAAATTGCATAAAATCTTTTTGAATTTTAGGTCATGTATAAATAACTTTCATGATCTTTAGAATTTGACAATAAACGATCCTAAGCTTTTAAATTTGTACAAATAACTTTCTTGCTATTGGTTAATATGTTATTTCACTAATAGACTATGAAATATCAATAATAATGAACCTTCCTAAACTTCATTTTTGGTGTAGATAACTCCTTGAACTTTAAATCATGTGTAAATAAACTTATGATATATCACGCTCCTTTAATGAAATAATAGACTAATTAATGGCAAGAGCTTATCTACATAAATTTAAAAGTTTAGGGGGGGTTTATCATCAAGTTTTAAAAGTTAAAAAAGTCATATGCATGTGACACAAAGTTTAAAGGGATTATGTGTAGTTTAGCCAATAATAAATAATTATAAGTGCAAAGAATAGATGATATAGTTATGAATATTTTTCAAAAATAAAATTGATTTATTTACTTTTGTATATTCTCTTCAACAAATTATATTGTAAGAATCAAAATGGACAATAAGGATATGTTTGTATGCATATATGTAAACAAATGAATTCATGATAATGCTAAAGGCATAACATTTGAGTGCGCCAATTGCAAAATAATAATAGTTGATGCTTACATCATTTTGGGGGGGGGGGTTGAAGGAGGTGGTTAGGTAGAAGCTATAGCTTTTCCCAAATTAATTTTGTGTCTGAGTTGGTAAATAGGTATCGATCATTAAATCTTACATCGTATCAAACATGTATTTTGGAGGAAGATTCAAATGTCCAATTGAAGTGGTAAGCAAACTTACAATTCCCATCTTACCTATGAGGTGTGATAGAGTTGTATGCACATATCAATTGCCGAAGTAGATCTTAACATGAAATTTTAACTAGCAAAGGATTATGTTCTGACATCAGTCTTGTTGACTAGTTTGATGCACTCATTGATGAACAAATATCCCTATCTAGTTTTTAACTTGCAAACATTCACCTGTTTTATCCATAGACAAACTATGCTTAATAGTGTCACACACCTCCTATCAACCGCATTTCCTAACTGAGTTCATCCCATCCATCGGTTCGTAGTACTTGACTTCCTTCACTTTTTGCCATGATAGAGAACATAATGGATGAGTTGGAAGAAGAAGATGAATACAATGTTGCTCTTGATGCCGACAAGGACAATGAGTCTAATGAGGAGAGTGATGATGGTAGGAAGGATCCTACCAATGCCATTCTAATTGCACCAATAAACTTATATGACAAGTTGATAGTTACTTTCTATTGATAGGTTAATACAACAGTGATGAAGGGTCTTGATTTTCTAGGAATGGCCAAACTTATAAATTAGAATAACCAAGAGTTGTACATGGGCATGCAATATATGGATAAGTAGGTTCAATGTCATGTAGTAAAATTATACATCATGTGAATGATAGACGGAAGAATGTCAAATGACTTCCCTGTCCAAGTGATAAAGCCTTGCAACAGTATAAGATATTATTAGATGAGATGGGGGACAACAACTTTGTTGCCTTATATGGATGATTCTTTGATAAATCGTCATTTCATATGTTGTATTTATTGTGAAACTTTGATATGTTATGCATAAATCATATAACGACCATATGAACCACAGAGCGTGCTAGCACATGCTATAGTACTACTTTGCCTCTTTAGATATCAGGCTCACTTCAATCCCATTTCTTTTCTTTGACATCATAGAGTGACACCATTTGGATTGTATTCTCTATTAGTTTAGTAGGTAGCAATCAATCATAAATGGTTTTAGTTAATTTAAGAGTTTGCCATACTTTACAGCTCTAAGAGAAAACCTTGAAGGAATGGGAAGAAGAGCATGCAATTTTCATCATTGTGTGGAATGGATAGAGAGATACTCTATCTCATACTATTATGGTTATAATCCTTAGATCACACCACCAAGTACATGCATTGGTACTAGAAATGTGTTTAATAGTAGATCCATCATGTAATTGGTGTCACTGGTTTCATAGTAAACTTTTAGACACTTATCTTCATTGTTATTTTTTTCTTTTTCATAGATATTATCTATACATTTAACTTTCTATCCTTTTTTTTCTTGGCAAATATAGAAGAGGACCTATATAGGTTGAGTGTGCATGACCTTTTGCCAACATATTATCATGATTTTTGGGAGATTGTGACCTGAGATTATAAGAACATATTACGTGCTCTCAAGCTGGTCCTTCTTACTATGTGACACTTTTGTCATTATCACAATTTGGATCTCTTAAAGCCTCACTGTTTTCATTGATGCTGCATCGAATGCACTATAGCTTGGGGCATTCACAATACTATTAAATGTACTACTTATATGGATCCAGATACTTTAGTGCAAGTAAAAACATATTCAAGGAAAAGAAGTGCAAGTATAGCTAATGACTCAAGTAACACTTTCTTTAAATGTAAGATACATCTAATTTGATTCCTTAGCCTAAAAGAAATTTATATACTAATTTTATAAATTTTGAAAAATATTATATTTCATGACTATAAATTAAAAATATTTATTATAAAAGATCTTAAAATTTTAAAAGATAAAACATTTTAATTATGAGAACAAAAATTTTAATTATAAAAAAAATATTTTATATCATAAAATTTATAAGTTCCTTTTAGTGTTCACCTTATTTTCCTTTTTTATCTCTATTTAATATTGTTCATGAAATGATTCATCACAATCAAACTTTTTTTTTAATCTTTTTAAACATTTAAAATAATTTTTAAATTTAAGATCATTTATAATAAATATTTTTAATTTACAGTATCTTAGGGTAATTTTTCTTCCATTTTATTTTCAGAAAGTAAAATGTAATTTCCTCACAAATTATATTTTTATGTCAATTGTGCTTGAAATTGTTTTTAAAGACGGTTAAACTTAGGGCATGTTTAGTAGATGGGAGAGTTGAATTTTGGAAAGGAAAAAGGAGTGAAATTGAGAAAAAAAAAACGTGTTTGGTAGGTAGAAGAACTCTTTTCTTAAGTAAGATATCTCCCAATAACACGAGAGACTCCAATCCATTGCTTTGTAATGGGAGAGAATTTTATCAAGTGAAAAAATAAAGATTGAGATTATTTTATTTATTTTTAAATAATTTTTTTATTAAAGATAATCAAAAATAAATTTTTAAATTAAAATATTAAAATATTATTATTTATTATTATTGGTAATTAAAAATAATTATTTATTATTATTAATAATTAAAAAATAATTAAAGATATTTTGATATTTTAATTTAATTTAATTTATTTTTATATCATTTTTATTTAATCAAATATAAATATAAAAAAGTAAAAGTATTTATATATTTTTTTATATCGTACTAAGAATCGTATACAAGATTTTTTTTATTATTATTATATTTTTAATTTTTATTCTATAAAAAATTAATCATTTATACCAAATGAAGCCTTAGGCGTGAAGACTCTATGGAATGAAAAGTCCAGGAACCCAAGCACCACGTCTCCCAATCTGGCAGGCGTATAGTAAAGCAAAGCTGTCAGCGCTACGACTTGTCTGTCAATAAATAAAGGTCACGGGCTATCCCTCCGTGCCTATCTCTGAGCGAACTGAGTTATTACACAAGTAAAACACATCATGGCTTCTGCTACCAGTGGAATTGCTTTTATATTCACCTCCATTCTTCTTCTGGGTTCCCTCACCCATGCCTCTCATCAGTCTGGGGCAGAAGCGAGGCATCCTATAGTGAAGGGACTCACATGGAGTTTCTATGAATCAAGCTGCCCTAACCTTAAATCTACTATCAGAACACAGCTCAAGAAGGTCTTCAAAAAAGACATTGGCCAAGCTGCTGGCTTGCTCCGCCTTCATTTCCATGATTGCTTTGTTCAGGTAATCTTTTATTTAGCCTCTGCCCTTGAAAAAAATTACTCAAACCCTTTTTCCGCTTTTGATTTTTTTTTTCCTAAGACTTTGCTTTCGTTATAGTTCTGCTTTGGTTTCTTTCAGTAGCATGATCAAAGTAAAACTACAAGATAATTTCTTTCGAAACCTGTAAGCCATGACAACTTAAATTGAGAAGCAAGTTTGGATTACTGTTGGGGAAAGACTGTTGCCAAGCTTCCAGTTTAAGCAAACGTGTTTTTTTTTCTACCAGGTTGACTTAGCAGTTGACTGTTAGCACATCAAATTAAAAAAAATGATATGAATAGGATAATAATACAATTATAATCAGTTAATCACCGTCAATTGACACCCGTGAGTTTCAAATACCATATACATATATACTTTTCTTTTTTTTATATCAAATTATGGAGCTATAAATATCGGTAGTATATTAGTGTTTATATATAAAAAAGCTTAATTATGGCAGGGGTGTGACGGATCGGTGTTGCTGGATGGATCAGCAAGCGGGCCAAGCGAGAAGGAGGCACCACCCAACTTAAGCTTGAGGGCCCAGGCTTTTAAGATCATCGACGACCTCAGGGCTCGGGTCCACAAACACTGTGGAAGAGTTGTCTCCTGTGCTGACATCACCGCCCTTGCCGCGCGTGATGCTGTTTTCCTGGTACTCTACTTTCATTCCCTCTCTTTTTCCTCTTTCTGTGAAACAAAAGTCAGTCCCTTAGAGATTCTAGTCCATGTGATGATCGTTATAAATTGGAGATATGTTCCCTGATGAAGAGGCATATTGATGTGCTGGGCTTCCTTTCCAATTAGCAAGACCCATCTCCTTTGAAAGTTATATATCTCTTCATTATGAATTTGATCTACTTTAACTGTATTTATTTTACTTGAGAACATCATCTGTCTTATACAGATATTTACTTGTGTAACTTGCCCATGTACTTTTTAATTTTAACTTGCATGAGAACCAACCAAGGGGAATGAACTAAAAGGCAAAGAACTAGAACAGCAATAGATATCAATTCAAAAACACAACATATATATAACAAGTCTCTGTTTGAAATTTGTTTCAATGTTCGCATAACAACCATTCAATCAGTCTATCTCGTCACACTTGTCAGTGACATGGTAATTACTAATCAGTAATATAATCTGTACATCGGTTTTCTGTAAATTTTCTCGAATTTTCTTTCCAGTCTGGAGGACCAGAGTATGAAGTTCCCTTGGGAAGGCGGGACGGCCTAACCTTCGCCACAAGAAACGCGACCCTGGCTAACCTCCCAGCGCCATCCAACAACGCTAGTGTCATCCTCGCCTCACTCGCCACCAAAAACTTCAACCCCACCGACGTGGTAGCCCTCTCCGGCGGCCACACCATAGGCATCGGCCACTGTGCTTCCTTCACCAACAGGCTCTACCCCAATCAAGACCCCGTCATGGACAAGACATTCGCCAATAACCTCAAGCTCACATGCCCCGCCCCAACCACCGTCAACACCACTGTGCTCGACCTCCGGACCCCTGACCTGTTTGACAACAAGTACTACGTGGACCTCGTGAACCGCCAGGGACTCTTCACTTCGGACCAAGACCTGTTCACTGATGAGAGGACTAAGGAGATTGTGAAAGACTTTGCTGAGAACCAGAGTCTTTTCTTTGACAAGTTTGCGGAGGCTATGGTGAAGATGGGTCAGCTGAGCGTGTTGACTGGGGATCAAGGGGAGATTCGAGGGAATTGCTCTGTGAGGAACGAGGATTACGAGTCTTTCTTGATGAGCTCTGTGGAGGAGGATGTGGTGGAAGAGAGGGCGGAACTGTGAGTTTTGTGTATGTCTTTGTGATAGGAATGTGTGCGTAGGTTATGTTATCCACTTGAAGATGATGATCCTTGGTGTATTATATTGGCATCGTCAATAGGCGGAAATCAGGGTGTTTGATCCGACAGACACCTCGTTTGCTGTTTGGTAATAAACATGGTTTATAAAATGATGGTGCTATGATTTTAGGGTGTTAGCCTACGAGAACAGTTTAATGTTTGCTTTTTGAAATGTTTAATTTATTTGCAGAAAGTTACAAACGATTTAATTATGCAACCCCCGAGAAAACATGAGTTCCAAAGTATATATTGAGGTACATAAAGGTATTGTTATGTAGCTAGGATATTGAATTGCATTGTTCCCCATGTTTAGACGTTCGTTATTCATTTTTGTAAAACAAAAATATGTCATATAAACCTTTTTTAGTTTCATAATAATTATTTTCGAGCTCAAGATTTAGGGTATGTAATGTTTATTAAAGAATCTGCAACTAAGAATTGAAGAACAAATTATCTAAAGTGTGAGTGAAAAGTTTTCGTTGTTCTACCCGTGTACGAGGGGGCTAACTAGTTCTAATGTTGACCATTGACCTGTAGTAAAAAGTTATACTATTATTGGTCTTGATATAGCCTAATCACAATGGAGTAGGCTTGAGAATTGTAGTCGTAGTTAGCATTTGGGCCCAGCAACCTTAAAGGAAATAAGACTATTGTCGAGGTGCACATGGATTTAAACTGCTTTGGTCTCATCATCTCCGCTAACCGAATTAATTTAATTAGATGCCTAAAAATTTCATCTAATTGATTTAATGAATTTGGTTCTAATCAAATTACTTCAATTTAACTTTGGTCAGTTTATTTTGATTTAATTGAATGGTTGACTTTTGAGGAAAAATGCTATAAAATTTTAAAAATTTAACAATAAATAATTTTTTAATCTTAAACATGAAAATGAACATTTTTAACAAAGAGAATCACATTAAGGTGTTTTAACACAACTTTAAATTTAATACAACTACAAACAAGTTAAGATTTATACTAAAAACGTTTTATCAATAAAACATGTAAGTTACATTTATAAATATAAATTATATTTTAAAAAGTTTAATTATGAGTTCTCTAATCAATGAGTTTAGTTGTTATTGGATGCCTAATATAAACATTTAACAATTGGACCGACTTAATTGGATTTTGAAAAATCTCATTCAATTATTCCAACTATTAGATCAATTTTGGTCACATCAAATTGAATCAATCCAATTAGAATTAAAATAGTTAGGTTATGAACACTCATACTCTATTCTTCTCATCTCTCTTATATTATAACTTTTGGGTTGTCAAAATACAAGCACACATTTTAGGTATAATGGGAAGAAATGTTTATTATTAAAGGCTTGGTAAATGGTTTTGGTTTGAAAGTGTAAAAACCAATATATTCCAGAAGGTCCAACTCTACCTAATGTATGATGAGTAAATTAGCAATTGCATTCTTAGATCAATTTAGTTTTTTTATAATCTTCCAAATATTAGTAACTAGGAAAGGGAAAAGGTGGCAATTCGTAGAATGCAAATCCTCTGCTAGTGTGCTTGAAGTGCGCAGGAGTTTCTTATAAGAAAAAAGAAAAGAAAATGAAAGATTAGGCTATTTCATGGATCTTCACTTTAGAGGATCTGTGTGCCAATTCCTAATAGCCCTATTCTAATGAGCCTTGCTTTCCTTTGAAATCACACCACACATGAAATCTTTAAATGAGCTAATCCACTAAATGTCCAACCAATGAGTTTTCATATTTAGGTTCCTGCTAGTTGGAGGGTTTGTCAATGATGTAGACTTATTGTGAGGAAAGAGAAATTGTAGGTTAAAGAGCTCAGATCCTTGCAATATATATGACTTTATTAGTCAATACAACAAATTTCTTATGGTCTAAAAGGAAGCTTGCTTTCTAGAATGGCAATTGGCTAGATCCTAATCAAAACTCTTGATCATTTATAAACTGATGATGATGATAGCTCTTATTTGACACTTGTGTTGTCCAATTCCTCTTCTTCTTCTTCTTTTTCTTGTTATACAAATAAAAAGAAAGCTTGGTCTTGTGGCTTTCTCTTGGGATTTGCTTCTTAAGTGATTATGCATTTGCCAAGTAAGAGAATTCAAATTGATGATAATTTTAACCATACAAATAAGTGATATTGGGTCTAGAGTGACATTATCATGGATGATTCATTTCTTGGTTTCCCAAATGCCGTGTAAAGGGATTATTATGAACTTAATCATATATCCCCAAGATTTTGGTCCATGAAATGAGTTGGATAGCCAATTTAAGAGCTAATTGGCAACATCCTGATCATAGAGATCATCCATTCTTAGAGCAAGCTGGGAGGCAAACCATATAGCTCTAACAAAATCACATTACAAGAGGACATGATCCATAACTTCTTGAATTTGTTTTTGAAGGACATTTGAGACTAGTACATTTTCTTCATTAGTTTTCAAGTAAATAGAATAATCTTCATAGGTAGCTTAATTTGCCATAAAATTCCTAAATTGAAAAAGGATTAGAAATAGAAAGGTCATTTTCTTCTCTTAGACACTTGTACCCTTCTTTAGTGGAATATTTACCACTAGCACTTCCTAACCAAAGTAAATGGGCTTTCCTTTTAAAAGAGGAAAAGGATAATTGTAAGGCTTGATCTTTAACATGCATTGGGTATAATGATTCTAGAAGGCTATGATTCTAGTTTAGCTGGCCATGCATAATAAGATTAGTAACACTCTTGACTTGAGTTTGCTAGTTTGGTTACATTGGTCACCGCAAGGGGTGGTTAATGGGAATAGAATGTCTAGAACTAATTTTCCAGAAGACATAAGAAGTGGTGAATGAACTAGATTTGATAATCCCTTTCCATATCCAAAAGGCATTGGAATGATTATGAAAGGAACCTTGAAGGGATTTCTTATAGTATTTTAATCTCAAAATCTTAGCTAGAAAAGGTTCATGCCTATCACAAATGATTCTTCATACTTGCTTGACTGATAATGCTTTATTGACAAGACCAAAGGGTTTAAAGCCTACTTCTCTTTCCTAAATGGGTAGGCATAGTTTATGCCATCTCAACAAATGCATTTTATTTTTGTGATTGTTGGATCCTTAAAAGAAGTTACTACATTTGGCATATAATATAGATCATTACTTTTGAGGGAGGTAGATACATGATCATTGATAAACTAATGAGGGACTTAGAATTGATCGAATCAAAGTCATTTTAGTAGCATGAGATAAAAGATTAGCTTTCCACATTTGGAGTTTTGCATTAGCTTTGGCCACTATTTCATGGTATATTTGATTTTTGTTTTGCCTGGCATCAACCTTGGTGCTTAAATATGTACCCAATCTAAAAGCAAGCTTGATTTTAAAAGTTCTAAACATAATTTTTGTGAACTTATGAGGGGCACTTAGGCTAAAGATGAGCTTATATTTGGATTGATATATGCTTTGGCTTGAGATTCTGCAAATTGAATCTATTGTGTTTTGAACTGTGCTATAGGCTTTTGGAGAACCCTCAAAGAAGAGGATTGTATCATTAGCAAGTGTGAGACAACTTTTGAGTCTTTGCTAACTTTAATTTTGATATAGCATTTTTGTGCTCCTTGTTATGCAACAAGGCAAGAAAGAACATTGGCACACATGATATATAAGGAGAGGGAGAAAGGATCTCCTTGTCAGATGCCTCTTTGTGGTAAGAAAGAGCATGAAGGACTTCCATTTATTAGAACTTGGTAAGAAACTATAATGACATATTGCAAGATCATGTTGATTGATGAATCCTTAATTTTGGCAAGCATAAGTATATTTTATGATTGATTAGCGAGTCAATTGCCTATTTCTTGATTGACCTTGTATAAATTTTTATTCAATCAAAGAACATAAATAAAATATAACATTTGCAATGTTTTTAGTAGTTTTGAGCTTTATTTTATTTTCATTTTAATCTCAGGAGAAAGGCAAAGATTTGTTAGAAAGAAATAAAGAAAAGGAGAAAGCTAGAAGTCAAAAGCAAGCTATTTAAAGTCTCCTCGCTATAGTGAGTATGCAGTTCATTATGGCTAGGAGACTATTTCGCTATAGCTAGGAGGCCATTTTGCTGTAGCAAAGAGGTCAGTTCATTATAGTGAAGTCGTGACTCATGCAAAATCCAAAGAACTTCTAGCTATAGTGCAGGCTATAGCAAGATTAGCAAGGATCTAAAACTTATAAGCTATCTCTATAGCAAGAAATACCCCTTGCTATAGAGAGATCGGTTACTGAAACGCACAGCTTTGATTTGCGGACTAAAAATGTGATGGGTAGCTAAGGATTTGCCATTCTGAGCCTAGGAAGATAGTTTCTAAGGAGAAAAATACACCAAGGAGCTAGGGTTTGAAGGCAAGGAACTTGGGTTGAAGATTAAAGGCCAAATCAACGCGATTTTCACTGAGTTTTCTTATATTCTCCACCTCTTCTTCAATGACTCCTTGTTTATTCGAATATCTGGTTTTGTTTGCAATGTGTAGAGCCATATGTGGCTAGATTTCTTAGATCCTAGGTTTACTTGAATCTATTGCCATGTAATGGAGATTTTGTGAAGTTAGTTTAGTTTGATTATTGATTTGCGTGCTTAATCTGTTTATTGTTCTTTATTTAAGAGTTTGGCCATCTCTTTTGTGAAATTGGAGGGTTGAGATTAGCTCTTGAGAAAGGGAAATTTTAATGCACCATTTGATTGAGCAACTTAGGATTAGGTCATTCTAATTTTATTCTTGGGTATAGAAGTATACTCAAGAACTCTAAGTAGTGAAAATGATTAAATATAATTAACCTAATTAATTGTGAGAGAAATTTACAATTAACTAAGATAGAAGTTTAAGTGATTCGAGAGACACTTTGGCTCACTTAATCTCCTTAACTCTAAGATTGTTAATTAACCAATTAATTGAACAACTCAATTTGTGGCAATTAGAGGATAGAAACCTAGGATACTCCTTAGTGATTAATCTCATTAGAACAATCTTACTGCTTAGTATTAGTTTAAATTCATTTCTTTTAATTTCTTACACTTGTATTTGCTTGTCTTGACTTAAACAAAAGCGAATTTTCTTAGGCCTAATTGAGTCTAATTCAATTCTCTGTGGGACGACCTTGATTCACTATATTACAAAAATGATCCGTACGCTTGCAGAGTCTATTGCAAAAATAGTAGCTATCAAGTTTTCTAATGTCGTTGCTAGGGAATTGAGTTAGATTTCTTTAGACTAAGTAGATTCTTAGTAGTTTTAGTTTAAGATTTTGGTTAGTTTAGTTAATTTCTTTCTGCTATCGGGACTTAAATTCTAGATATATTGTTTAGCAGGTATTATAGTTTATGCCACCTAAGGCAAAAACTAAAGTGAGAGCTAAGATAAAGACCAGAGGCACTAAGATATTATAGCTGAGAGTTCACCTATAGAACTCACATTCAATAAAGAAGAAGAGCTGGAAAAAAAATTAAAACTTAAGAGAAAACTCCAGTTGAACTATAAGAGGCAACCTATATTGAAGAAGAAAATTCAATTCTAGGAGAAGGACAAAGAGGAGTTCTAGCCATGGCTGAAGAGGAGTCTGAAAGGTTAGGAATTAATGATTTTCTCAGTCACAACAATCGAGGATATTAATTAGGTATCAAAGTTCTAGAATTTTAAGCAATAATTTTGAGATCAAACAAACGATGTTGTAAATGTTGCAAATCAATGGACAATTTAGTGGTACTTACCAGGAGGATCCTAATAAACATCTCTTAGTTTTCTTGGAGGTGTGTGACTCATTCAAGCAAAATGGTGTACCAATGGATGTGATTCATTTGTGGCTTTTTCCCCTTTCTTTGCAACGAAATGCCAAGGAGTGGTTGAATAATCTATCGGAAGGTTTAATTGAGACATGGAGAATTTAGAAGAAAGATTCTGGGCATGTTTTTTCCCTCATGACAAGATGGTGGATGCCAGAGCTGCAATTACTTATTTCAGATAACAGCCAGGTGAGAATTTGTATGAAGCATGGGAAAGGTTTAAATAGTGAGTCAGACAATGGAGGCTTTAGAAGACAACCGATGAACAATATAATAAAATGTTTGGATGATCTAGTGGCCGAGTATGCACAATATTCTAGTAAGTGGAGACCGATAAAAATAGTTGAGAGAAGTTCAGATGATGCCACTTCTCAAATAGTCGCAATGATTGCATCCATAAACAAGCGTTTTGATTTGTTGGAACTTTAAGTTTAGAAAAATTATAATTATAAAAGAGTTAATGTAGTACACATATTGATCAATTCTTGTGACTATTGTGTAGAAGCACACTCTTCTGAATTTTGTCCAACAGGGACTACCCTCGAGTCATGCAATTATATTGGAAACCCATAAAGAGGTCTTAACAATCCATACTTCAACACATATAATCCTGGTTGGAAGAACTACTCAAATTTTTCATGGAGTCAAGGTACATCATTAAATCAAGCATCGTCCTCTGGGCCTACACCAGTAGCTCTTATGAGATCACTAGGATTTACACAATAGCCAAGGCAATAAGTCCCCATTCAAGAAAAGAAATCAGGTATGGAAGAGATGATGATGCTGTTTATGGCTGAACAAAAGGTGGTAATAAAAAACATGGAAATGCAAATTGGGCAATTAGCATTAGAGTTGAATACAATGAAGCAAGGTGGATTACCAAGCGATACAGTTCCTAATCCTAGAAGAGAAGGGAAGGAGGAATGTAAAGCAATCACCTTGCATAGTGGGAAGCAATTACCTGAAGTTCACAAATCTAAGGAGGGCTTAGTAAGTGAAAGGGATCAAGTCATTTATAAGGAAGGTGTAGAGTTAGCTGAACCAGAAAGAAAAAAGAAGAGTTGAGAAAAGATGAGAAAAATAGGGATATAGAGAAGGAATATAAAAGTGAAGATAAGATAGTATGTAACATCCTAAAATTAATTAAGGTGTTAATCATAGATTTGGATTAATTAAGAATAATTAATATGGGATAATTGGGCAAGTTAAGTGACTGAAATTTTTAGAGAGATAAACTATTAATATGAGTTTGGAATTTAATTGAGTTAGAAACTCCATCTAGGCCCAAATTAAATTAAGTAGGCCAAGGTTAGGAACTAATGAAGGCTAAATCATTTTAGGTGCAGACCCAAACTTTTAATGTGAGACTTGGCCCAAGAGAAAGCACTTGGGGAGGGCCCAATTTGATTTAATGAATTGGACACCCAAGATCCAACTTGCATAAGCTCTTATAAATGGCCTAATAATCCTTGTGCAGACCCAAATCAATTGAGTTCTTTAAACTTGGTCTAGTCCAATTAAACCAAACTAAAACCCTAAACATATCAGCCCCTTCACACTTTGTTGAAACACAAACACAAGAGGATTTTCGCACCTTGAGAGGGAGGCTATGGTTCTAGATAAGAAATCCACTATTTCTCATTTCTAAGCTCAAAATCAGCTAAGGTACTTGTTATATAACTTAATCCCCTTCTCTTTCTCTCCATTTTAGCCAGATTAGTTTTTCATTTGGAGCATTTTCACTATACCCAAAATCTAAAATGTGGTTGTTTGGGATTTTCTTGGTAAAATTTCGTAGGTTGGAGCTAACGGTGTTATTAAGTAAGTATAAACTCTTCATTTTGATGCATTTTCTACTGGTTTAAGAACCCCATAGTAGACTTATAGTATGGGCCTTAATTTTGTGCAAATTTTCCTATGGTTTAGAGTAATATTTTGATATTTTTGGTCTAGGGAAGGCAAAATCCGAAATTAGAGGCTCTTGGTGATTAGGTAGGTGTCTCTTAGGTAACTATTAATAATTTAATTCTTTGAGCATTAGGTTATCACCATAAATGATGAATGAGATAGTAATGGACTGATATAAATGATCATTTTCCGATATTGTGATTTTAGGAGGATCTTGGTATTGCTGTAGCTTCCCAACTTGTCTACAAGTGAGGTAGCCGAGGTTTCATGCTAATTCCATGTATATGTCTGTTTTAATTTTATATTTACTGCATGATTATGATTTTGATGCTAAATGAATTGATTGGCTATCTATGATATGTAATTAGACTTTATGAGTCCATGGTGGAGTTGTGGTGTAACTGCTACCATGTATATACTTCGATCGAGCATTGGGTTATGATCAGACCCCAGATGCACTGAGCTCTGGCTGTACTCATTGGAGAGTGGGTGCCGTGGACGGGTCTCTCCCGGTATTATTGGCCTTTAACATGTAGAATTGTGATTGCTAGTATGGGATAATAATCATAGATAGCCTAATTATTTTATTTACTGATATGGCTAGTATATTTTCTGTTGCTTATATAAAATCATGCATATAAGTGAATTAAATTAGAATATATTAATGGAATTTGCTTTGGTTGCTAAGATTTGCATCTCACCCCGTTTCATGGGATCATACTTTCAGGTGAAGTCTCTTTGGGTAAGGATAAGGGAAATAAGTGGATGAGAATCTATGAGCTCTAACTATAGGTGAAGAAGACTACACTTAGACTAACTTAATTAAAATAGATGCTAAATTTTGTATTCTTTTTGGTATAACATCATCATGTAATCATGTTGCCAAGTGTAGGCTCTTATATTTTGATTACTTAGGATGTATCTATTGAGGAGTTAAGCCTCATCTTAACTTAGTATTGGATGTATGAACTTATAACACTTGATGTATGAATTTTGCTAAATTTATGGTATGGTATACTATGGAAAATATAATTATGTGACGCATTAGATGTTGATATGAACCATTGATGTATAAAATCTCTAATAGAATGTATATCGAATGTTAATTGTTGATAGTTCATGAATTCGCTGTTATTACTCTATGGACTTGCTGATATAGGGTAGTTGGAGGAGTAGAAATTAACATTTATGTCTTAAACTAGTAATGATTGATAAGCTGGGTAAATTAAACTAGTGAAAGCTATTAGAGCCCCACAAATTAAGATAGAGTGGCTCTAGGGTGTCATTGGAGGGAGAATGGAGAGTATGAGACAAGATTTTAGAGGTTGTAGAATCAGAAGGTATTTCGCCGCGGATAAAATATTATTAGTCGCGGCCAATAGAGGCGAAATTACCCAGGGAGGGTATCAAAGAGCAATTAACTATGGTGAGAAGTGGAATTAGTCGCGGTGAAATATGAGAGGCCAAATTAGGAGTCGTTTAGAGGGTAATTTGCTGTGACTAAATAGGAATTGAACGTGGTGAACTTTTGTAAAAATGTGTCAGGCATTCCAAAGAGGAATTAGCTGCGGTGAAAGGGAGAATTGGCTGCGGCCAATAATGAGAGCTAGTGAGATAGGCTTCAGGAGGCTTCCTTATCGAGGCAAAGCTCCAACTCGCCGCGGTGAAGATAAAAGAGTGAACTCGAGAGTAATTAGTCGCGGGGCAAAGACATTTAGCCACAACTAACGGTCATTAACTATCATTCTAGCCTAGAAATCTTAGTTTTTCATATGTTAACCTTAAGGGATGACTTAGAAACATTGGTAGATGATTCTTGTGAGTTGAAATTAATGGGTAATAGAATCAAATGCCTATAAATGAGTGTTTGTTTCCCTTGTGTACATGAATGCATGTAATTATTTGGTTGATAACTCTAATAACATAAAGGTTCAAATTTCCCTACTTTTTTCGAATGTAATTAGTTTTAATGTCTTGTAACCCTGATTTATGGTTATTAATCATGTATTTTACCTTAATTACAATAATTAGAAATTGAGGTCGTCACAGTTGGTATCAAAGCAATGGTTTAGGCAATTGTGTTTGATTTACAACTTTGTAGTTAGAAAACTTAGCGATCATGATGCATGCATGATAGGAGTAGGAACATTGTGACCTGGTGATAACTCTCATACTTATATATACCTGCTATGGGTGGAGTTGTGTTTTGTTTGCCTTGGGCTACAACTTAATGGGGAATGCTTGTGGTTGTGCTTATGGCATTGCAGAACTAGATGGCTGCACGTAGAGAAACAACTGAGATGCTAAAAGAGATGCAAGATGCCATGACTATAATGGCCAATCGAATGAGAGAACAAGTTGAGGCTTATGAAACTACAATTAAGGCAATGACAGATTTGTTGCAAGAGTAAGCCGAGACTCATGCAGATATTATGCAAGTGTTGCAGCAACTGCATGAAAATATGAATAAGCAGAATCAGGAGGTGCCGGTGGAGAACCGTGTTGGTGCTGGTCATAACCCTAGTGTGAGATGCCAAGGGGAGGATGGCGACCTCTCTATTGTGTTGGCTAAATTTAGAAAAGTTGACCCTCTATCATTTTTAAGGGAGTTAGATACTGAGAAAGCTTAGAGGTGGCTGATGCAACTAAAGAAGATCTTTGAAGTTATGACCTGCACCACGGAACAAAAGGCAAAGTTAGCCATATACAAGTTAGAGGATGAGGCTGAGCATTAGTGGAGGAATGCCACCAGATTATTGATTGCAAGGGAGATACCTTTGACTTGGGAATGTTTAAATTGATTTTGAGAGTAAGTATTTTCCCCCATCAATGAGGGCTGACAAGGAAGTCGAGTTTAACTTCTTTGAGCAAGGGGACATGAATTTAGATCAATATGTAGCCAAATTCATTCAATTGTCTTGCTTCTCCTCCTACTTGAAAAGGTTTGATGATGAGCCATGAAAGGTTGAAAAATTTGAAAGAGGTCTAAAACCAGAGATTAAGGATAAAATTGTATCTCTACAGATCTGCAATTTTGATAAATTAGTAGAGAAGTGTAAAGTAACGGAGAAGGCCATGATGGAAAGTGAGGCTAAGGGGAGGAAGACCTTGGAGTGTAAGTGTGATCGGGGCATGGAGCCCTTTAGGGGCGGAAGTAAAAAGGAGGCTAATAGCGGGAGTGGCTTCTGGGGTAGGAGACCACTCCGAAGGAATGTCCCTCAAAGGAAAAGCATAGGACCACCAAGAAGTGCAGTGAGTGCCCCACCCTCTTGTGCCAAGTGTCGGAAGAACTATAGGAATGGGCCATCCACGGTGTGCTATACTTGTAGGAAGCCTGGACACTATGCACGGACTTGCATGGTGTCATGAGAGTTGGCCTTATCTATTAAACCACTTACCCAGGGAAGGGTGTTTACCCTTACACAGCAAGAGGCTAGTAGATCCCCTAGTTTGATCCGAGGTACTTTACTTGTCCATAATCATGTTGTAGATATATTATTTGATTCAGGTGCGACCCACTCATTCATCTTATATGATTGTGTTAAGCGTCTGGGTCTTAAAATTAGCCTGTTGCCATTTGAATTATCTGTGTCCACCTCTATTGGATATTCTATGATTACATTTGATGTATGCTTAAATTGTACTATACAATTGGATTGCCATTGTACTACCCTTGACTTGATTTGCATCCTTTTGTGTGATTTTGATGTAATCATTGGTATGGACTGGTTGTTAGCTAATAATGTGATACTTGATTATAACCGTAAGACTGTTTCCTTACCTACAAATGTACCTGAAACTTATCCTATGACTGAGCTTACTTGTGTGTCTGCCGCCCAAGCTGGGAGGTGCTTTAGGCGTGGTTGCCAAGGGTTTCTAGAATTCTTTTCATTGCATGTGAAAGTTGATAATGGGTTGGAGGATATACCTATGATTAAGGAGTTCCCTGAGGTTTTTCCTAAAGAGTTTAGTGGACTACCTCTAGAAAGAGAGCTAAAATTTTCTATTGATTTGGTACCTGGTACAGGTCCAATTTCTAAGGCCCCATATAGAATGGCACTTACTGAGTTAGTAGAGTTGAAGAGTCAATTAGAGGAGCTACTTGAGCAAGGGTTTATTAAACCAAGTGTGTCTCCATGGGGAGCACCAGTGTTGTTTGTCAAGAAGAAAGATGGTAGTCTTAGACTTTGTATTGACTATAGGCAATTGAACCAAGCGATTGTCAAGAATAAATACCCTTTGCTTAAAATTGATGACTTACTTGACCAATTAGCTGGAGCATCAGTCTTTTCAAAGATTAACCTTAGATCGGGATATCACCAACTTAGAGTCAAGGCTAAGGATGTACCTAAAATTGCCTTTAGGACTCGATATGGCTATTATGAGTTCCTAGTTATGCCTTTTGGGGTTAACCAATGCCCCTACCATTTTTATGGACTACATGAATAAGATTTTTAGGCTATATCTTGACCGGTTTGTGGTAGTATTCATTAATGACATTCTTATCTACTCTAAAAGTAGTGAAGAGCATGAAGAGCATCTTAAGATAGTTCTTCAAACATTGAGAGAGCATCAGTTGTATGTTAAGCAAAGCAAGTGTGAGTTCTAGTTACGGGAGGTCAAATTCCTAAGTTATGTGATATCGGAACAAGGGGTAGCGGTAGATCCTAGTAAGGTAGAAGCGGTACTGAATTGGGACAGACCCAAAATAGTGATAGAAATCCGTAGCTTCTTAAGTTTAGTGGTTACTATAGAAGATTCATTAAAGGATTTTTTCAGTTCGCCATACCTTTGACAAAATTGACTAGGAAGGACCAACCATTTGTGTAGGATGGTAAGTATGAGAATGCCTTTCAGGAGCTTAAGGATAGGCTTATCACCGCACTTATATTAGTGATACCTGACCTTAAGGAGACATTCACAGTCTATAGTGATGCTTTTAAGAAAGGATTAATGTGTGTTTTAATGCAACAAGGCATGGTGATAGCTTATGCTTCTAGGCAACTTAGAACCTATGAGGAGAATTACCCCACCCATGACTTAGAGGTAGCGGCGGTAGTTTTTGCCCTTAAGATTTGGAGGCACTGTCTCTATGGTGCCGAATTTGAGGTGTATAGTGATCACAAGAGTTTGAAGTACTTATTTAACCAGAAGGAATTAAACATGAGGCAAATGAGGTGGATGGAATTTCTTAAGGACTATGATTTCTCTTTAAAGTATCATCTAGGGAAGGCGAATGTAGTTGTCGATGCCTTAAGTAGGAAATCTATTCATATGGCAATAATGATGCTTAGGGAGTAAAGGTTGATTGAAGAGTTGAGAGACTTGAATCTATCGATTTCAATGAAAAATAGTAGCCTTCTTTTTGGAGAATTGAGGATAGAAAATGACTTTAGGAAGATGATTAAAGAGGCCCAAGAGCTAGATACCTACTGGAGAGGAATTAGAGAGTAATTGGGAAATGGTGAGGTCAAATATTTTGACCTATCAGAAGATGGCTTGGTGAGGTTCTATGGTAGAGTGTGCATATCTAAGGATGAAGAGTTGAGTAATACAATATTGTCGGAAGCTTAAAAGAGTAGGTACACCATTCATCCGGGCACCACTAAGATGTATAGGGATATAAAGAAGAGCTTTTGGTGGCTTGGGATGAAGTCAGACATCATAGAGTTTGTTGCTAGATGTCTAGTTTGTCAGAGGGTTAAGATTGAACACCAAAGACCTACAGGTTTGTTACACCCCTTAAGAATTCTGCAATGGAAATGGGATAGTATATCCATGGATTTTGTAATGGGTTTGCCTAGAACATCCTCGGGTTATGATGCTATTTGGGTGATTATGGATAGATTGACGGAATCTACCTACTTTCTACCTTTTAGAGCCATTTATCCTCTAAATAGACTAGCTCAATTGTATATTCGTGAAATTGTAAGATTATATGGTGTCCCCAATAGCATTGTGTCAGATAGAGGCCCAAGGTTCATATCAAAATTTTGGCGGTCTCTACAAGAAGCTTTAGGTACTAGTCTTAATTTTAGTACTGCCTATCATCCTCAGTCTAATGGACAGACTGAGAGGACCATCCAGACCCTTGAAGACATGCTTAGGGCTAGTGTGCTAGAGTTAAAGGAGAGTTGGGATATATACTTGCCTTTATTTGAGTTTACTTATAATAATAGTTATCATTCCAGTATCCAAATGGCACCATTTGAGGCACTTTATGGGAGGAAGTGTCGGTCACCCTTATGTTGGGTAAAACTTGGTGAGAGAAGTCTTTTAAGTCCAGACATAGTAGACCAAACCACCCACCAAATAGAACTCATTAGAAAGAAGTTTTTGGCTGCCCAGGGTAGGCAAAAAAGTTATGCAGATAAGAGAAAGAGACCCTTAGAATTTGACGTAGGAGACCATGTGTTCTTTAAGGCTACTTCAGTGATGGGTGTAGGACGGTCTATCAAGACAAGAAAGCTCAGTCCTCATTATCTGGGTCCTTTCCAAATCCTTGAAAGGATAGGACCCATGGCCTATAGAGTTACTTTACCTTCAAACTTGGCTAGATTGCATGATGTGTTCCATGCGATTAACTAAAAAGGTACCACCCAGACCTTTTGCACGTCATTGAGCATGAGAATGTGCATATATAAGATGATTTGTCTTATGTGGTTGAGCCAGAAAGGATCGTGGACTCAAAAGTCAGATAGCTGTGTAATAAGGACATCCTCCTGGTAAAGGTAGTATGGAAGGGACTTACTCCGGATGAAGCAACTTGGGAGACGGAGGAGGCAATGAGGAAGGATTATCCTGCATTATTTGAGTAAGGTATATCTAATTTTGAGGACAAAATTTTTAAAATGAGGGGAGAATGTAACATTCCAAAATTAATTAAAGTGTTAATCATAAATTTGGGTAAATTAAGAATAATTAATATGGGATAATTGGGCAAGTTAAGTGAATGAAAATTTTAGAGAGGTAAACTATTAATATGAGTTTAGGATTTAATTGAATTATAAACCCCATCTAGGTCCAAATTAAATTAAGTAGGCCAAGGTTAGGAACTAATTGAGGCCCAATTATTTTAGGTGCAGACTTAACCTTTTAATGTAAGGCTTGGCCCAAGAGAGAGCATCTAGAGAGGGCCCAATCTGATCTAATGAATTGGAGACCCAAAACCAAACTTGCATAAGCTTTTATAAATGGCCCAATAACCCTTGTGCAGACCTAAATCAATTGAGTTCTTCAAATTTGGTCTAACCTAATTAAATTTCTGTAACCTAACACATTAAAGCTTGCTCAACAAGGCTTAAATTTGAAACCCACTTGATATTGGACCTTTGGGTCAGCTTATGACCCACATTAGACCCAACTTGAATCCAACTAAAACCTTAAACACATAAGCCCCTCCACACTTTGTTGAAACACAAACACAAGAAAATTTTCGCATCTTGAGAGGGAGGTTAGGGTTCTAGGCAAGAAATCTACCATTTCTCACTTCTAAGCTCAAAATCAGCCAATGTACTTGTTATATAATTTAATCCCCTTCTCTTTCTCTCTATTTTGGCCGGATTAGTTTTTCATTTGGAGCATTTTCACTATACCCAAAATTTGAAATGTGGTTGTTTGTGATTTTCTTGGTGAAATTTCGTAGATTGAGGCTAAGGGTGTTATTAAGTAAGTAGAAACTCTTTATTTTGATGCATTTTCTACTGGTTTAAGACCCCATAGTAGACTTATAGTATGGGCCTTAATTTTGTGTGAATTTTCCTATAGTTTGGAGTAATATTTTGATGTTTCTGGTTTAAGGAAGGCAAAACCCGAAATTAGAGGCTCTTGGTAATTATATAGGTGTCCCTTAGGTAACTATTAGTGATTTAATTCTTTAAGCATTGGGTTATCACCATAAATGATGAATAAGATAGTAATAGACTGATATAAATGATCATTTTCTGATATTATGATTTTAGGAGGATTTTGATATTGCTGTAGCTTCCCAACTTGTCTAAAAGTGAGGTAACCAGGGTTTCATGCTAATTCCATGCATATGTCTATTTTAATTTTGTATTTGCTGCATGATTATGATTATGATGCTAAATGAATTGATTGACTATCTGTTATATATGATTGGATCTTGTAAGTCTATGGTGGAGCTGTGATGCAGTTGCCACCTGTACATGTGCTTCGATCAAACACTGGGTTATGATCAGACCCCAGATGCACTAAGCCCTGGTTGTGCTTATTAGGGAGTGGGCGCCATGAACGGGTGATGCTCACCAGAATAATGACACCGCAAGTGTATAGGTCATAAGAATAGTACGCGATGAGTCAAGGTTATTTCCTCAGAGAATCAGTATGATTAGTGACCAGGCATTAGAGTTCTCATGTTCATTTTAGTTAAACAAATCAAATTGTGATTGAGTTTTAATGAAAATTAATTCAAATGCAATTAACAATAATGAAAGATGGTTCTAATAAAAAATAAGCAATTAAAGACACTCTAGGAATTCTAATCCCCTTTTTACACAATGTCAATCATCCTTTTTTTATTAGTTAGCTTAATGTCAATTTTAGAGTCAAAGGTCTAATTGGGTACAAATGTTTTTCGATCCATTTAACCCCTATATTAACTCGACTCTTTGATGTTTCAAATGAGTAGTTAATATTTAATTAAGCGCAGACCTTATCTAAACTACTTAGGGCCTCGAGTATATTTTTATCTCAAGTGCAAATTAGACTATATCTAATCCTAAGTTGCTTAATCAATGGTCTATAAGTAATTCCTTTCTTTCAAAGGTTAATTACAAAACCCATAATCAAACTAAAGGTGGCCAATCAGTAGAATGAAACTATAATTTAGATTAAATACTAAAATATTCAATAATCCAATATAATAAAAAGGGAAATAATCTTCAAAGATTAAAGGTTCATAGAATCCTTAAGGGTTACAACATTTAGCCACTCATGGATTGAAATCCACAGATAATCTCAATAAACATATCAACAAATGCATCAACTAGAAGGGAAGATGGAGTAGAAACATGTAACACCCTAAAATTAATTAAGGTGTTAATAATGTATTTGGACTAATTAAGGATAATTATTATGGAATAATTGGATAAGCAATATGAACGAGAATTTATAGAGAGATAATTAGGTTGAAGATTTCATTTGGGTTAAAGCTTAATTTGGGCCCAAAATCAATTTAAATAAGCCATGGGTAAGGATTTATGGAGGCCTAATGATTTTGGGTGCAAGTCCAACTCCTTATCATAAAATTTGGGCCAAGAGAGATCACCTAATAATAACCCAATTTAATTTAGTAGAATGGAGGCCCAAGACCCAATTTACATGAGCCCTTATAGTTAGCCCAACACACATTATGCAGACCCAAGTTGGATTGGCTCTTGGAATTTGGCCTAGCCCAATCAAATTTCTGCAACCCAACTCATGAAATAAGGCCCAACAAGTATGAAAATCTGAACCCACAATGAATTGGGCCATTGGGTCAGCACATCCCACTTCTAGCCTTAAATTTTCTGCAGCCCACTTGAAATAATGAGCCCAATTGGACCTTGGGCTGATGGGTCAACCCACAACCCACTTGGGACCCAACACACACATAACTAAACCCTAACTCTTTAGCCTCCCCTTCATTTGCTGAAACTCAAGAGAGGAAATTCGGAGGTTCAAGGGAGGCTAGGGTTCTACCAACATGGAGGCTCCATTTTTGACTCTTAGAGGATGATTTAGCCAAGGTGAGTTATATATAACTTGTCCCTCTCATCCTCCTCTTCATTTTGGTCCGATTAATTTCTGGTTTTGGGCATTTTCATCTCCTTTCAAATCTGAACCTTGGTGTTTTGGGGTTCCCTTGGAAGATTTTCAGAGTTAAAAGCTAGAGGGGTGCTTGGGTAAGTATTTCCCTCTCATTTTGTGTATTATTTTGCTGGAAAATACCCCCAAGGGTTGATTTTCATAATGGGTTCTGCTATTGTGCGAAATTACAAGGAGAGGGAGGTGAAAAACTGAATTTTCTGGGCTTGATGACTGAAATCCGAATTTTGGAATTTCCCATGGTGTGTTCTTGGTAGTTGAGGCTCACCTCAGTCCATTTGACCCCTTAGGTATATGAGTAAGTGATCCCACTTCTCTTATATGGCATATATACTGAATTTCCATCATTTGGACTGACTTTTGGTGCATGGCTTATGTATGTGCGAAAATGGAAATATGGGGGGTGAACTATTGTGAGCTTTGATGACTTGACCTTGCATTAGTGCAATTGACCCTTAGGAAGCTTAGGTAAGAAGTTCTTAACGTACTCTTGTTAAGATTAATCTGTGGATAGGGAAATTCTTTACTAATGGTAGTTAAATAATGATGATTATGCTTATGTTAGGCTTGATGTGCATTTGGATTGGATGGTAGCTAGAGGATGAGTAATTGGCTTCATTGAGGTAACTGGGGTTATTCTTCACTTCCATGTATATGTTCATGTTGATCTGATATTGTTTGCACATATATGGTTTTGAAATGCTAAATGATTGGTTGACTACTTGAATTGTTATTGTGATTGGACCTTGTGAGTCCATGGTGGAGCTGTGGTGCAGCTGCCACCCGTGCTTGTGCTTTGGTCGGGCACTGGGTTGTGATCAGACCCCGATGCACTGAGCCCTGGTTGTGCTCATTATGGAGTAGGTGCCGTGGACGGACCTCTCCCGGTGTTATTGGCCATTAACATGTGTATGATTGCTGGTATGGGACAGTAGTCATTGGTAGTTCAACTGGTTCATTTGTGAATTAAATTGATGATTCTGATATTGATGGCATGAAATTGCATTGGATTGATTGACTTGTACATGTATATGGAATCCGCCCTTTTGTTACTGAGATTGTATATCCCACCCCGTTGTGGGCTAACATTTTCAGGGACCGGACCTCTTAGTGGCAAGGAGAAAATTAATGGAAGATCATTAAATGGTTTGGTAGCACATAGGTTTGGGAGCTTTGACAAAATGTAATGTAACTAGTTTACAAGTTTTGTACCATTGTTGCATTGCATCATGAATTGCCAAGTGTAGAAGTTGTATTTTGTTAACATAGAATGTAATCCCATGATATGTCCCTTATACACTTGACTATTAATGCAAGAAATACCCAATGAAATATGATTGAATGACCATTGTGGGAGATTTATAATTTGTAGACGTAAAATCCTATAGATGAGTAGGAAAATCCACATCTAAATGCTAAAAGGGTAATGATAGATTAGTTGGGTAATTAAGGTACATAATTACCACTAAAGTTGCATAAATTAAGGTAGAATGGCCCTAAAGTGATATTGGAGGGGAATTGGAGAGCATAAGATGAAATCTTGGGAGTTGTAGGAACAGAAGGGAATTGGCCGCGGCCAACATTTAATTGGCCTAGGCCAAATCGTAACAGAGAAGAATTGGCCGCGGCCAACACTTAATTGGCCTCGGCCAAATGTGGCGAACCTGCCAGGGAAGAAAACAGAGAGCAATTGGCTGCGGCGAATGGTGACGTTAGCCGCGACTAAGCCTGAGAGGCAGTTTTGGGGGTGTTCCAGAGGGTATTTGGCCGCGGCGAAAGGGGTATTTGGCCGCGGCTAAATGTGAAAAACTCATGAAGGCGTAAGGAGTTGAACCGAGAGTAATTGGCTGCGGCGCAAGTGAATTTAGCCGCGGCGAAAGTGCTCTATTTCTCATATTCACCTAGAAAACTTAGTTTCTCTTAAGGTAATGCTAAGGAAGGATTTAGAAACACTTGTAAGAGGATTTTAAGAGTTGGAAATGATGGATGGGAGAATCAAAGGCTCCTCATTAATAATTAAATTCACTCATGCATTCGAATAATTGTGATTGTCTAGCTAATGACTCTAGCAATATTAAGGTTTCAAATTTCCTCACTTGTTCCCGATGTAATTAATTTTAATGACTTCAAACTTTGATATATGATTATTAATCATGTACTTAACCTTAATTACTATAATTGGAAGTTAGGGTCGTTACAAAACACCTAATCGGAAGAATAACGGATAGAATCAATAATTTCCCGATTAGTATGAAGCTTCCCCAACACCTTTTGTGTGTTTTTATCCTCTCCCAGTCAGCCAAAACACTTTTCCCTCGCTAAATGACGAAGCCCTAGCCTTCTCTCCTCTGTTTTATCTTATAAATCAAAGCTGTGCATTTCAGTGGCCGATTTCGCTATGGCGAGGAGTGACTCTCGCTATGGCAAGAGCTCATAGGCTTTCAGATTTCTGTTGCTCTCACTACTATTATTCTATAATGAGTTACTCCCTGAAATTTGTATGCATCACAATTTTGCTATGGCGAAGTGCCTTCCTTGCTACAGTGAATTATATTCTAGCTTTAGCAAGAAGATTTGTTTCACTTGCATTTTCACTTTTCAGCTTCCATTTCTTTTCTCAATTCTTTCTACAATCTTTTATTTTTTCTTGAGATAAAAATCAATCATAAAATAAGGCTCAAACTGATAAAGATATTGCAATTGAAATATTTTCTTTATTTTGTTTGATTGAATACACATTTAACCATATTACTAAAGAGAAAAGTACTTTGCCTCCCTAATTTAATATCAAATATATTCCTTTTTTATCCTAAATTAGCAAGTCATCAACGGGCCTCTCTCGGTGTTATTGGCCTTTAACATGTGGAATTGTGATTGCTAGTATAGGATAGTAATCATAGATAGCCTAATTATTTCATTTACTGATATGCCTGGCACATTTTCTGTTGCTTATATGAAATCATGCATATAAGTGAATTAAACTGGAATATATGAATGGAATTTGCCTTGGTTACTGAGATTTGTATCTCACCCCGTTTTATGGGATCATACTTTCAGGTGAAGGCTCTTCGGGTGAGGATAAGGGGAAGCAAGTGGATGAAAATCCATGAGCTTCAACCATGGGTAGAGAAGACTACACTTAGACTAATTTAATTAGAATGTAGACTCTTATATTCTTTTTTGTATAACATCATCAAGTAATCATGTTGCCAAGTGTAGACTCTTATATTTTGATTACTTAGGATGTATCTATTGAGGAGTTAGACCTCATCTTAGTTTAGTATTGGATGTATGAACTTATAACACTTGATGTATGAATTTTGCTAAATTTATGGTATGGTATACTATTGGAAATATAATTATGTGACACATTAGATGTTGATATGAACCATTGATGTATAAAATCTCTAATGAAATGTATATCGAATGTTAATTGTTGATAGTTCATGAATTCTTGTTGTTATTACTCTATGAACTTGTTGATATAAGGTAGTTGGAGGAGTAGAAATTAACATTTAAGTCTTGAACTAGTAATGATGGATAAGCTGTGTAAATTAGACTAGTAAAAGCTATTGGAGCCCTACAAATTAAGGTAGAGTGACTCTAGGGTGCCATTAGAGGGAGAATGGAGAGTATGAGATAAGATTTTAGAGGTTGTAAGATCAGAAGGCATATCGTCGTAGTCAAAATATTATTAGCTGTAGCTAATAGAGGTGAAATTGCCCAGGGAGGGTGCCAAAGAGCAATTTGCCACGGCGAGAAGTAGAATTAGTCGTGGCGAAATGTGAGAGGCAAAACTGGGAGTCTTTCAAAGGGTAATTCGCCGTGGCTAAATGGAAATTGGTCACAGTGAACTTCTGTGAAAATGTATCAGGCGTTCCAAAGAGGAATTAGCTGCGACGAAAGGGAGAATTGGTCACGGCCAATAGTAAGAGGCGAGCGAGGTAGGCTCCAAGAGACTTCCTCGCTCAGCGCCATGGAGGTTAGCCGCAGTGAAGCTCCAAGTCATCGCAGTGAAGATAAAAAAGTGAACCTAAAAGTAATTGAACATGGCGCAAAGACATTTAGTTGCAGCTAATGGTCCCAAACTCTCATTCTAACCTAAAAATCTTGCTTTTTCATATGGTAACCTCAAAGAATGACTTAGAAATATTAGTAGATAATTCCTGTAAGTTAGAATTAATAGGTAATAGAATCAAAGGCTTATAAATGAGTGTTTGTTTCCCTTGTGTACATGAATGTTTGCAATTATTTGGTTGATGATTCTAATAACATAAAGGTTGAAATTTTCCTATATTTTCCAAATGTACTTAATTTTAATGTCTTGTAACCTTGATTTATTGTTATTAATCACGTATTTTATCTTAATTACAATGATTAGAAGTTAGGGTCGTCACATAGTAGATCTTAGAAAAAAATACCTTCACTTCTTTTCCCACAGAGGTTTCAAAAGAAAGCCTTAGACGAGAAATATAAGAAATTTCTCCAGATATTCAAATAACTTGATATTAATACCCATTTACTGAAGCTTTAGAGCAGATGCCTCTATACACCAAGTTTTAAAATAAGATGTTAAGTAACAAGAAGTTGAATGAGTTGGGCACAATTATGCTTACAAAGAGATGCAGTGCAATAATTCTCAATAAGCTTTCTCCTAAGCTATGGGACCCAGGTACGTTCTCAGTGTTGTGTGTCATTGGAGACAAATTTGAAGGGGAAGCTCTTTGTGACCTTAGATGAATTTGATGTCACTTGTAATTCTTGAACAACTTCAACTTAAGAAAGTACAACCCACTTCAATTACTTTACACTTAGCTGATCGGAGCTTTTCTAAGCCAAAAGGTATTATTGAAGATGTTTTAGTCAAGGTGGATAAGTTTATCTTTCTAGTTGAATTCATCATCTTAGACATACCAATGGATAAGAAGTTACCTTTTTTGTTGGGTAAACCTTTCTTGCAATAGCTCGAGCTTTAATTGATGTAGAGATGGGTGAAATTAAGTTGTGAGTAGGGGATGAGGAGATTCTCTTTAATATGAACAAGGCCTTGAAATTCTTTGATCAGATAGATGACTATTTTTGGCTTAAGATTTATGAGGATTACATTCAAGAAATACTGGAAACGTATAAAGAAAAAGACTCATTAAAGGTATTGTTACATGAACTGGACATAATTGAAAAGCAAGAAATGGATGAATGTAAGATGATGATACATAGAAATACCTGATGGTTGAGCTCTTCGAGGAAATTTGAACCATTGGAATTAGAAGCTAGAGTGGCTCCATCAATGAAGCTATCTATTGAAGAACCTCCATAGTTGGAGCTGAAACCATTGCCGTCTCATTTGAAGTATGCCTAGTTGGGTACGGATAATTCCTTATTTGTAATCATTTCTACATCTTTGAATAATGAACAAGAGAAAAAGTTACTTGATGTACTTAGAGCTCACAAGTCAGCCATGGGCTAGACAATTGCAAATATTAAGGGCATCAGTCTAGCAATAGTGATGCACAAAATTCTGTTAGAAGATGAGCATAAGAAATCTGTTGAGGGGCAAAAGAGACTAAACCCAATCATGAAGGAAGTGGTTAAGAAGGAGATACTTAAGTGGTTGAATACAGGGATCATATCTTTATCTCTGACAGTAGTTTGGTCAACCTGGTACAATGTGTACTTGAAAATGAAGGAACGACAGTGGTAAAGAATGACCATAATGAGGTTATTTCCACTCGAATGGTTACTGGGTGGCAAATTTGTATGGATTATAAGAAGTTGAATATGGCAATATACAAAGATCATTTTCCCTTCCCATTGATTGACCAGATGCTAGATCGCTTTATTGGGAAGTAATATTTTTATTTCTTGGATAGATACTCTGGATGCAATCAAATATCAATAACCCCATAAGATCAAGAAAAGACAATATTCACTTGCCCTTATGGAACCTTTACATTTTGAAGGATATCGTTTGGGCAATGTAATGCTCATGTCACTTTTCAATGCTGTATGATGTCTATCTTCACAGACTTCATTGAACACACCATGAAAGTTTTTATGGATGGTTTTTCTATTTTTGGAGAATCATTTGAGATGTGTTTAGCAAATTTAGAGCAAGTCTTGAAGTAATGTGAAGAAACAAATTTAGTATTGAATTAGAAGAAGTGCCATTTCATGGTCACTGAAGGAATTGTCTTGGGTCATAAAGTTTCTAAACATGGTCTAGAAGTGGATCGTGCCAAAATAACAGTGATTGAGCAACTTCCACCACCCACTCATTTGAAGGGGATTCAGAGTTTCCTTGGTCATGCCAGTTTCTATCGCTGGTTCATTAATGATTTCTTAAAAATTGCAAAGCCTTTTTGCAAACTTTTGGAGAAAGACATTTAAATTTTTACTCTTCTCATTTAAATTTTTGTTGGAAGGATTTTGAATTTGTAATCCTTGATTTGATTTTGCAAGATTAGAGTGTACAGGAAAAGTTAGAAGTCTTGGATAAACCCTCCTTGGAGAAAGCATGATAATGAAGTAGTTAAAAGAACTAGGGAGTTCTTTCTAAATTAGTAAATGTGTTCATTTCATTTCAATTAAATTAGTTTTCTCCTAAGTGAAAGAAAATATCTCAAGGGATTAAATAAAGTAAGGCAAGATTTCTTCTTTAGTTTTCTAAATTTCAACATTTTTGCTCTTCGCTATGGCAAGTGGCTCTTTTAGCTATTGCGAGTGTCACTTGTTCTACGTCTAGTACAAAAAACAAGGAGTTCCTCATTATGGCTTACGCAATGGTGAGACAAATTGTGTTTCAATGATGTCAAGTATTTATGCTACAGCAAGGTCACCTTTTCGCCATAGCGAGATCCTTGTCTTTCCAGAGTCTTCTGCTATTGCTTAGGCTATGGCAAGAGATATGGTTTGAAAAATTTATTGAAGTATGTTTACTATTGCATGATGGCCTTTTTGCAATAGCGAATTCCTTATGCCCTTGGACTAGTACAAATACCAGAGAGTTTCTCGCTATAGCCTAAGCTATTGCGAGATTCTATGGCTAACCTAACTAGAATCACTCAAGTATACTTGTTATTGCTAAGAACCACTTCACTATTGTGAGAAAGGGTAATTTCATTTAATGGTACATTTTTTAGAGATCTCCTCACTATTACTTAGGCAACAACGAAGGTCTCTGGACATCTTAGGTGAATTTTCATTTTTGAAAACAAAAAAATAAAAAATAAAAAAACAAAAAAACAAAAAAAAACCCTTTTTCTCTTTGTTACATTTTCCTTCGCTGTTGCGTGCCCTTTCTCCCTTCAATCCCCATCCTCACTTCATCTGTAGTAATTCTTGCTTTTCACATGCCCATTCTCATCATTTACACTTCTCTCCACATTAGGTACGCTGCTCTTCATTCTTCCCTTCAATTTCTGCTTGTTATTGCTTGTTCTGTTGCATTTAGGGTTGCGAAGTTAATTGCATTTGATTACGTAAATATGGATACATAGGCTAGCAATATTTGGTTGGGTTTTATCTATCGCATGTTTCTGTGTAGGAGGTTCGCATTATTCAAGAGTTTTAAGTGCATAAACTGTAATTTTTTGAATTTGGTTCTTTCTCGCTATATCTAGTTTGAATGCATTTTCCAAACATGCCATTTTTTTTTCTGCAATATTTGCCTTATCTGTTTCAATTTCTCTACCTTTAATAACTTGCCTACTCTTAGTTTATCCTTGACAAATCATGTAAACATTAGAATTGAATTGAAATGCCTCTTCCTTGTCCACAACTTGTTACCTTTGTAATTGCTATATCTTCTTTTCTTGTGGACACGTTATTAGTTAGGGTGTTAGCTAGCATTTGACCAAGAATACTTATCTAGTTTTACTATATCTAATTTTCAATAATTGATTATGGACATCATTTGGTTTGCAGGCTACATGGCTTCTAAAAAGCAACCAAAAATAGTTGAAGCATCTTCTTCAAAGTAGAAGAAAAAGCCCTATGATAAAGATAGATTTGCTTCGACCAGAGCTGAATTCTGCTTTGAACGCCTCTTTTCAGATTGAGGAGTCACTGAAGATAGATACTATGAGCCTCATCTGTTAGATCTTACCTTTAATGAATTTGAATGGCATAGCCTACACAGCTTCACTAAAAAACCTATGCATTGGATCGTCATAATGATCCAAGAATTTTATGCCATCTTTGAAGACACAGAGGACGATGAAGATAAATATTATTGTAGGTTTACATGGGTCAAAATCAATGAAAAAATCATTCAAGACTTTTATGAGTTGTTGGATGTGGACCAATGTTCTTTCCAAGCTTACATCGACAACTAGTAGTCCATTCCATGGGAAGAGGTGGAGGTGACCATAACCAATGAAGGACGAGCATGGCTAACTGACAAAGTTTACGCAATCAACCAACTGAATAAACCTGCTTGGTGTTGGTTGCAGTTCATTACTAGTAACGTATTGACTAGTTCCACGGGTCCGATATCACCCAGGAAAAGGTACTTTTGACCTATTACTTCATGACAAGGAAGCAGGTGAATATTCCCTCCCTTGTAGTTTTAAACTTCAATCAAGTGGCACTGTTGGATAGAGCAAGCCTGGCATACCCTCATATTTTCACTGAGACACTTTCAATAAGGGGTAGTTGGGTGTCTAAAAATGATGCCCAATTTAAACCAAAGGGTGCTTTCAAGTATGATAATATGAAGGATGAGCCGGGAAGACCCCAAAGATAGTGAGCATAGCAACAGCCACAGCAAGGGGTACCTCTACCTCCTCCACAGCATTGAGAGGATGCACTAGAACCCATGATGAATAATGCACCACCTCAGACTCAGTTTGAGGGCTGGGTGAAAGAGTCTATTAAAAGACTAGAGGGTCATGTGCTTTCAATGAAGGAACAATTGCAAATGCTCATCGATTATCTCGTGCCCACCACTCCACCACCACCAACCTCTAGAGGTCCCTTAGTCATCCGTTATCATTCTTCCACAAGATCCGGCATCTCAGGATATGCTTGGTCCTTTTGACCCATAGTGTTCATCTGTTATTGGCATTACGTTTCTTGTTTTTCATTTTGGATAACTACATATGGATAATTGTACTATTTAATCTAACTTTTAGGATTTTTCATTCCCTGGTTATATATTTGAATTTCCTTATCTAATATACACTTACTTTTTGCTGCTTGGCTTGATATTTATTTTTATCTCCCAGATACAGGATTTGTTCGAGTCTCTCATTCTCTTATTAAGTCTTTTTGTCAGAGGAGTTTCTGTCTCTCTCTCTCTCTCTACTTTTATCTCTTCCCTTTATCTTAGTTTATTTCTAATTTTCTTATATTAGTTTTCTCCTTCTTTCACATTATGGACAATGTTCATTCTAAGTATGAGGAAGGAGTAGATATAAAGGTAGGTTAGGTAGATATGCAGATATATATATATATATAATTTAGTTTATCATAATGTCTCCACAATTTTGACTAATGATTTTAGATTTAGTTTCCCCTTGCCCTAGATGAATATTGGACAAAGAATTTGGAGGTTGAGCGAACTTGAACTGAGTAAATTAATTAATGTAATTTGTAGTAAACACCTATGATAGAAGCACTTTTTTAGTAAGATGGTTATTGAAGTAATTTAGTCCCTTTTTATTTAACCTCAATTATTTTTAGATAATTTCAATTTATTTACTGATAAAGGATATCTGATTGTCATTTAAGAGAGATATAATTTGCTTTAAAAAAACAAAAAAAACTTAAAAAAATTTATACTCTAATGGTTGAAACTACTTAGTAACTGGGAGTTTGCACCAAAAAGTGTAAACTTTCATGTCAAATAGTGGTGAAAACTAAGAGTATACAAATAAGCACTCCGAATCAATTTCCTTAATTTGAGTAACTGGGTGGCTTCATAATCAATGTTGTCATTCGTGTAAAAAGGATTAAGAGAAATGAGTAGGAGAATTTAAAAAAAAAAAGAAAAAAAAGAGAATGATAATGAAAATAAAAAAGAATAGTTATGTTGAGATTGATACGTTGTTGGATAATAAAGCCATTAACCTCTCTTAATTAACTTTGACGATTGAAGTTGAAGTAGATAATTGGAATTGGTCTTGGAAATGTATTGTGGTTATTAATGAGATTACTTGATTGCTTCAAAACTGTCTGTTGAACACACACACACACACACACTTTGGATGTAAAAAAGGTGTTGCTATGATTGCATTATTCATAGAATTCAAATTGACTTTAGCTGATTTCTTGCTTCTGATTTTGGTTTCATTCTCAGTGTGGGGAATTCTTAATCTTGGTTGATTGGATTTTAATTGTGGAAAGGAATTAGGTTAGTAGCCACTTTGATTGATATCTTTAGGAATTACTTGAGGACAAGCAATAATGCAAGTATGGGGGAGTTTGATGAATTCTTAATTTTGGTAAGTGTAAGGTGTATTTTATGATTGATTAGGAAGTCAATTGCCTATTTCTTGATCGGCCTTGTATAAATTTTTATTTAATCAAAGAAAATAAATAAAATATAACATTTGCAATATTTTTAGTAGTTTTGAGCTTTATTTTATTTTGATTTTAATCTTAAGGGAAAGGTAGAGATTTGTTAAAAAGAAATAAAGAAAAGGAGAAAAGGAAGTCAAAAGCAATATGTTCAAAGTCTCCTTGTTATAGTGAGTATGTAGTTCGTTGTAGTTAGGAGGCTATTTCACTATAACGAGGAGGTCAGTTCGCTATAGCGAAGTCATGACTCATGCAAAATCCAGTGAACTTCTAGCTATAGCACAGGCTGTGGCGAGATCAGCAAGGATCTGGAACTTATAAGCTCTCGCTATAGCAAGAAATACCCTTCGTTATAGCGAGACCGGTTACTAAAAATGTACAGCTTTGATTTGCGGACTAAAAATGTGATGGGCAGCTAGGGATTCGTCATTTTGAGCTTGGGAGGAGAGTTTCTAAGGAGAAAAATGCACCAAGGAGCTAGGGTTTGAAGGCAAGAAGCTTGGGTTGAAGATTGGAGGCTGAATCAATGCGATTTCATTGAGTTTTCTTATATTCTCCATCTCTTCTTCAATGACTCCTTGTTTATTCGAATCTATGGTTTTGTTTGCAATGTGTAGAGCTATGTGTGGCTAGATTTTCTAGATCCTAGGTTTACTCAAATCTATTGCCATGTAATGAAGATTTTGTAAAGTTAATTTAGTTTGATTATTGATTTGAGTGCTTAATCTATTTATTGTTCTTCATTTAAAAGTTAGGCCATCTTTGTTGTGGAATTAGGGGGTTAAGATTAGCTCTTAAGAAAGGAAAATCTTAATGGACCATTTGATTAAGCAACTTAGGATTAAGTCATTCTAATTTTGTTCTTGGGTATAGAAGTATACTCAAGAACCCTAAGTAATAAAAATGATTGAATACAATTAATCTAATTAATTGTGAGAGAAATATATAATTAACTAGGATAAAAGTCTTAGTGGTTCAAGAGATACTTAAACTCATTTAATCTCCTTAACTCTCAGATTGTTAATTAATTGAGTAAATCAATTCATGGCAATTAAGGGATAGAAACTTAGGATACTCCTTAATGATTAATCTCATTAGAACAATCTTAATGCTTAGTATTAGTTTAAATTCATTTCTTTTAATTTCTTACATTGGTATTTACTTGTCTTGACTTAAACAAAAGTGAATTTCCTTAGGCTTAATTGAGTCTAATTCAATTATCTGTAGGATGACTTTGATTCACTATCTTACAAAAGCGATCTATACGTTTGTAGAATCTATTACAAAAATAGTGGCTATCATTGATCCAAGAAGGAGGAAAGTTCATTTTAGTAAGAACACCTACAATAAAATTCCATGAAGTTATGTCATAAGCTTTGACAAAATCCACTTTAGGCACTCTTGATCTCTTTAAACTCTTTGATCTCGTGGACTTGTTACATGATTTTAGACATTAAAAGGATATTGCTTGAGATTAATCTGCCCTCAAGAAAGCACTCTGATTTGGTGGAATATAATAATCTAACATGAGCCTAAGTCTATTGCAAAGCACTTTGGAAATGATTGTAAACCAAATTACAAAGGCTAATAGCTTTAAAATCTTTCAATGATTGAGGGCCATCACATTTAGGGATTAGAGCAACAACATATTTTTTGAGATTCTTTGGGAGAAAGCCTTTATCTTGGAAAGATATGATCATGGGGTTTATGTTCTTTCCCATTATAGTCTAAAAATGTTGATAAAATTTGGCATGGAAACTATTTGGATAGGGGCACTATTAGTTGATAGTGGAAAGAATGCCTCTTTGATTTTAGCTTCAAAAAAGCATTCTAGGAGGAGGTTGTAATGATCATCCTTAAGAGAGGGAATTTCAACATCATTCAAGACCTCCATGATATCAAAATAAGGCATCTCATCTTGATTAGAGAAAATCCTATCAAAATAGTCCACGCATAATTTTTCAAGTTGGGTTGGTCATCCACCCACTCAATTTAGGGGATATTTCAACCTTTGGACGTGGTTTTGTTATCTCCTCTTATTAATTAGGACGTGAAAATATTAGTGTTTTGATCACCTTAAACCATCAAGTCTATTTAGCTTTTTAATCCCATAATATCTCCTTACAGTGATAAAGGAATTCCAACTAATTTCTTAGAGTCCTTTCTTAAGCATGAAGGCCTTCATCATGCATTGGGATGAGTTAAGAATTTTGAGAAAGGGGGACTTGATTTGGGAGAGGAGTTTTAGTTTTTGAGATTGGCTTAGGAGAAATTTGCAAAAATCAAATTAAAATTTATAAATCTACATTTGAGATTTAATAACTTTAAAACACTAATTAGTTTTGTGCTAATAGAGTAGATCTCAAGGTAACAAGTGCAAACTTTTGAACAGAAAGATAACAAAATAAAATACAAGGTAGTAAACCATAATGTACCCTTTTGAAAATGAATGGCAGCTTAAACTAAAAAAGAAAAAAAATGAATGTTAACTAAAAAATGAATTTTGAAAAAAAAAATTGCATCAAAGATGTGTCACATCCAAAATGTGACTGCATAGTATTAGAAAAAGAAAATTTTTTATTTTTGAAAGTAAAAACCAAATGAAGTAGGGTCGACACCAAAATTTTAATTTAAAAAAATAAAAATTAAAAAAAACATTTTTGAAAGAAAATAATTTGTAAGTTAGAAATAAGTTTAGGATTCCGTTGTATATGAAAAAGTGTTAGGCATCTTTTAACAATTGTTTTAAAGAACACTTAATCTAGGTCAATTGTGCAAAATAGGTTAATTAATTCTATTTCAATTACCTTAAACAAAACACAAGTGAAAAAAATAGAAACAAAAAAAGGAACAAAAACAAAATAAGATAAGATATTTATAATAGCAAAATAAAATAAAATAAAATCTTTATAGAAATAGAGAAGATAAGATATTTACAAAAATATGAAAATAAATACTTGCAAAAATAAGAAAAATAAGATATTTACAAAAATGGATAACCTAATTACCAAAAACAAACAAAGTAAAATATTTGTAAAAACGAACTTGGCCTAGGAAAATGACATAGGGCTTACATACTTGGTGAAAGAATTAAAATCCACATGGTTTGACATGAGGTAGAAATGTGTTATTGGGTTGGTGACTTTTAATTTTAATTTTCACTTTTTAAAAAGAGTAAGAAATAAAAATTAATTTGACTTTGTAAATTAACAAATTTGAGAATTGGTGAGTGTATTTTAATTTATGAAAATCAAATGAATTTCATTCGTTTGCTCTCTTCATTTTTTTCTCTCTTTTTATTTTTTTAAGAAAATAAGAATTTTTATTTTTATGGTTTTCTAAAATAAGATTTTTATTTAAACAAAAACAAAAATAATATTTTTATTAAAAACAAATGGAATTTTTGTGAAATTTTCTTTTCTCTTTTTTTTTTTCTAGATTCTGAAATAGATCTTATTTTTAATATATTTTTTATTCTATAAAGGAATGATACGATACAAAAGAAAGTAAAGCTAATGCCACAAATTTCACAAAACATGATTGAATAGTATTAAGGCAATGATGTCATCCAAAATGCATTATTTGCACAATCCGTAATATTACATACCTTTTGTCCTCTACTAGCTCTTTCATAGCAAAGCATAACCTCCCACCTTTATAAGGAGCACCATTCCAAGGTACACTCCCCTTATGCTTATCAAATCCACATTATAAGGTGCAGATCCCTTGGTTTTGGTTAAGATACGTTCAAAGTCATAGATATTCAATCAAGGCAAACATACTTTTGCTCATTGCTCTTGAAACCAACACACAAACATCGTGCACTACGAACTAAAGCTCGCCATGAATTCATCCAACAAACCAAGCATAACTAGAACTTTTCTATGAAAACATTAGTCAACAAGGTGCGTTGAACTTTTATTGCTAACGGTAACATACAATACAGAAAAGTGCAATCTTGGATCCAAATCTATGTGAAAGACAAAGTCAGTAAGCAAATACACACCAACTCAAAACCAAACATGCAAAACCCTATAGCAAAGAAGAAGGCATTATTTAATCAAAACCATCAAACATCTATAAATTTAGCACAAGGGGATGTGATGGAGATAGCACCAAAGACTAAATTAATTGCTCAATACATAGGTTGTGGTTCAGCGTCTAATCCAACCATAACTTGAAAGATAAGCTAACTCCTTATTCACCTCTCTTGTACGAACACCTCCAGCCCTCCCTTTTCTCAAACTCTCTCTTCTCTATTCTTCCTCTCGTCTCAACCTCTGTTTCTGGCCATCTCTCCCTTACTTGCCCTCAAAAATTTGTTGCTGTTTTCTGTTTTTGAAAAATAATCTCTTCCTCTTAATCTATCTTTACCCATTTTAGTCAAACACTAAGATTTTCTTTACAAGAAAATTTTAAATCATCATTTAATTCTCCCCTCCTAAGATTATGGATAATCCAATATTTTCTTTTTTTGGGAGTTTCCTATATCCAACATTCATTGCCTCTTAAGAAAGAATGAGGGAAATGCCTTAACTTTCAAATAATGGGTTTTGGCCATTTTTTCTTCTTAAATTTAAAACAAAATGAGACATTGTGGCCTTTACCTTGGGCATTTTTCTTTTTCCTCTTTTTTGGGAATTAATTTATGGACTTAAAATTAAATTAAAGTTGATTCAAAAATTAAACTTGATTTTAATGACTAATTTTTGGATTATTTTAGTAGCTAAAAATTAAATTAAAATGAATTTACAAATTAACTTTGACTCTAATGACATGAAAAATAAAATGACTACAATGTTGAATAAATCTTGTTTTATCATTGCTCTATAGTCTTATCCACCTTTTTGTTGTATTCAAGAATGTCATTGACATTAAATTAATATAATAAATGTGCCACTTTGTGGATATCATATTTTGTTCAGATATTTTTAAAAAATACATTAAATTAAAAAAAATTATTATTCAAAGTCAACCTATCCAATGGTTTGTTTATTCTATATCGTTTTCTCTAATATATATATATATATATATCTAATTTCATTAATCTAAAGAGTTTCTAAATTAGAAAACAAACATTTTCCAACTACGAAACCATTAACAAGAGCTTCCTCATTCCTTGGCCCAGTTGATAAACTTGTTGAGATTCTTTGAAGACTGACCACCTTCTGCAATGTTATTCATGGTCATTTCCTTCCATTTCAAAGACCTTGCTTTTATTTCTTCATCTCCAAGCAATTGCTCCACCTTCTTCCTTATCTCTTCCCTTGTTATCACTCCATTTTCATCCTTATCAAATCCAAGACCAACCTTCCACACATCACAAATATATGCCTTGTCTTGAAATTGGTCTTTGAAAAATGGCCAACAAAGGAATGGTACCCCACTGCATACACCTTCTATAGTAGAATTCCAACCACAGTGGCTAATGAAACAAGCTATGGAGGGGTGGTTCAAAACCTTCCTCTGTGGTGCCCAATTGACAATTTTACCCTTAGTACCCTTGAACTCATCTGGGTATGCATCATTATTGTTTAGCTTGTTATGATCATTACTAGGACGCACAACCCAAAGAAAAGGCTTATTCAACAGATCAAGTCCAAGTGCTAGTTCTTTGAACTCGTTTGGGTCCATTACCGCCAAACTCCCAAAAGAAACATAGATGACAGATTGAGGCGGCTGCTGGTCTAGCCAGTTTAGGCAGGTTTTGTCTTCTTGCCAGAATGAACTTGTGTTTTGGTCACTTAATGGGCCAATTGGTAGGAGTTTTGGCGATATGGAAAATGCCCCAGGTTCAAGTTCAAAAGTAGTGTTACAAAGCCACCATTCTCCTAACCTCAAAGTTTGCATCTCTTGCACAAGGTGGTCAAAGAAGGTCTTTCCCAGGTTACCCCATGGCAGGTTAGCTGCGTCCATCACAGGCATGTTTGGGGAAAGCTGAATTTCCTGTTTTTTGGTCGGGAGTCCTGCATTGCCAAAAGGGAAAAAAAATATACGAACGGCCTATATTAGTCTTGTACTACTGATTAGCTCAAATTAACACAAGAAAAGTTAGATCATCATATAATGTAAGGGTCTTTTTGATCCATCCTACTTACAATTTTTGTAACCAGAAAAAAAAAAAAAACTAAAGCAAGATCACTCTAATGAAAAGTTAAGCTATCGTAGTCGTATGTGCTAATGCTGGGTTTCCTTTCTCAAATCTGTAATACAAGATTTCCTTGATGATGCTAATTGATATACTTTCTATTGGTATGGGAAGCTACTAGATGAAGTTTTATAAGCAAATCGACTAGTTGAATTGAACAAACAGATTAAGAATGTACTATTACCATTTTCGGAATTGATAATTCCATCATCAATCAGCCTTTCCATGCAGTAACAGGAGGCCATGGTGGTAGCAGATCCAGGAAATAGCACAGCCCCTTTGATTCCCAGCTTCTGACCCACTTCCAAGGCCCATCCCATATTAATAGTAACCACTATGCATGAGATCTTACTATTCTCACCATCCAAACGATTATTCACATCTTCAATGAGCTTTGAAAGCTTATTAGGCATGGTGCTTTTGATTGATAAAAGAACCTTGGCCTGGTCACTTCTGTCATCTTCAGGACTCAAACCATCTTGAAGCGTCACCATGTTTATGAGGTTATTGTCTTGCTCGGAAGAACTTGCAGCCTTGGTTCGCATGTGGCTGAACTCTGTGTTTACAAAAGTGACCTTGCAGCCATGTTTGGCCAAAACCTGAGAGAATTGCTTAACGGGATTCACATGTCCCAGAATTGGATAAGGTATCACAAGAAAATGAGGGATATTGCTCATCTCTGTAGTGAATGTAAAGCAGAGAGGGTGATTCAATTTTGAGGGACACAATAAATTTTTAGTATAGAATTCTAAGGAGGTTCAGATAAATAAAGCGTGTGTTATTGTGATTAATGGCCGATTTAATTCGTTGGCAGGAAGATTGTGGGTGAATAATGGATTTGTTCTGTTGGTCGTTGTCAATGGTCGTAGTCATAACAGAAGAAAAGTCTTCTATATTTTCTGACTTATGCTCTACGAGTGTCGACATCTAAAGAAAACGTGGGGAAATTTTCTTTTACCATGTGTGGCTGAGATTGTGCTTAGATCGACAAATTCGTTGATGCTAGGCAAAATATTGGATCTCAAAGGGACAGACGTTGGATCTAACATAGTATTTTATAGTTTAATTGACAGCCGTGTTGAACAAGTTAGAAACAAGGTTTGGTGGATGTCTCATCATTCCGTACAAGATAATATCAATATAAGTGGTCATAAAAAAATCAATAAAGAAAGTTTATATATTGGATTAGTATTCTAACACTCCTTGCTGGCCGCCAACTTTGAAATTCAGCAGGAATAGTTCTTTCAAGCATTTCTTTTTTTCGGGTGTGTATGTGTGTAGAAATTTACTGGAAGCTAATACGAGAAACCAAGAATCCGCATCAAGAACTATCTAAACATGCCAGGGGTAATATATATATATATATATATTATCTAAACACATAAAATAAATTTAGCCTTCAACGATACAAGTAAAACAGGTACTATAATTTTTTTTTTTGGGCCAACAGACCAGGTACTATAATTAGAAGATTTTTTTTTTGGCAGTACCAAAATTCAAAACCACTAGCCGTACTGATGGATTCAAACATATTATCAAGTTCGCAAAGACGTTCAATCTGTAAATTACTTGCCTCTGACGAAGGGGAAAGGTATGGCTATTTTGCGTGTTCACATTGTTGGCCCGTGTCTATAAAGATAACCTCATCCACCATTGTGTACATCTAAAGTAATTAAAAAAGTTAATGGCCAAAAAAAAAAAAAACCAATTGACAAAGTGCTATATTTTTTAGTCTACAAACTCATTACGCCATGAGAACATTCTTGGGGTGCTTATTTACGTTTCTTTTTTTATTTGTGAAAGTATAAAGATGACCATCTAGAAATAGTATTTGGAAATTTTATTTCACGCATATCATTGAAGTTTGAATCAATATTCACCATCAAAAAATTTATCTTTTTTTTCAAAAGCAAAATAATTATATATATATATATATAATTTAATAATAAGGGCTTTTAAGAGGGCAGAGATAGTGAAAAGTGGAACGCTCGAGCAAACCAGTGTCAGGATGACAAGCGAACATAACCAAATTATATTGTTAAAAGACTGGAGATGGCACAGTGAGGATATTTCTCCAACACTCATATGTTCCCACAGATGGCGATGATTTGTTTAGGGAGTTTCCATTCTCAATTCCCGAGGGCTCTCAATAAAAATTTTTTTTAAAAAATGATATTGAAACACAAAGGAAATAGCAGGGGAATTTTTTGGCCAATCTTTTTAGCAAGGGATGTTGCAAGAACAATTTTTTCTCGCTGGTTTGGCGACCCCTAGGTGGCGAGTGACATGCCCCTTGTCAATCCTTCACTAAAGGTGATCAGCGAGGGACTTGTTCCCTTGCAAAATCTTCTGATTTTTGTAGTATTAGGTAGAAAGACACCTATATGACTATGGATTTATGGAGGGTAATTTTAATAGGAAGCATAATGGAGAGAAGCATTGGGAAGATAGTGGTTCATTAAACATTGTAAATGGTGATATAAAGGCTATGAACCCTTAAGTAGATATGGTTATAGACTTAGTAGGTGATGGTATTAATTATGATGATGACTCTCTAATTTTGGTATTATTTGATATATTTTATAGTGGAATAGAGAGTTATTTAATTATTTTTCTTACAAATTTTGTATTTTAGTAAGAATTTTTTTAATCAATGTAAATAAATAAAATATAGCTTTCGTAGTAGTTTTAGCAGCCCTTTATTTCATTTCATTTTGATATTAATTTTAGGAGAGGCACATAGACCTGTTGAAAAGGAATAAAGAAAAGGAAGAGGCTAGAAAATCAAGAGCAAGTTGTCCAAGTGTCCTCACCATGGCTAGGATACCAATTCGTTATAGTGAATGTATGGCTCATACAAAATACAAAGGACTTTCTAGCAATAGCACAAGCCATAGCAAGAAGATGAGGAATTTGGAATAGATAAGCTTTCGCAATAGTAAGAGATAACTTTTGCTATGGCAAGACTTGTCTACTGAAACGCACAGTTGCGATTCTCAGGTTTAAAACTCATAAGGCATCTAGGGTAAAGGGGATTTGAGCTTTTTAAGAGAGACTTTAAGGGGGAAATGTACAAGGGAGCTAGGATTTGAAGACAAGAAACTTGGATTGAAGATTGGAGGCCAAATAAACACATCATCACTAAGTTTTCTAATCTTCTATCTTTCTTCTTCTATGGATTCTCATTCTATTAAATCTTTTGTTTGGTTGATACTGTTTAGAGCCATGTGTGACTAGATTTTGTAGATCCTAAGTTTTTATGAACCTATTGCCATATAATTGAGATTTTATGGAGTTAAGTAAGTTTGATTCTGAATTTGAGTGCTTAATTTGTTCTATATTGTTCATTTAAGAGTTTGACAACTGCTTTTGTGAATTATGGGGGTTTAAGATTAACTCTTAAGAAAGACAAATCTTAACAGATCATAGGGTTAAGCAACTTATGTTATAACTAGTTCTTCCTTGACATATTCATACACATATGAAGCTTAAATACAAGAATCACATCTATTTAAATGAAATTAGACATTGAAATCAAGCCATTTATAGGTCATTTTGAACCATAGGGTTCCAAATTTGATTCTTTCTTTTCCTTAACTCATTTTTATTATAAACAAGTTTGTTCATACTTAAATTATGGTGTATAGCTCATAGAACCCCTTAATTTCCTGTATAACTTGAAATGATAGCATAGGTACCAAAATCTGCGCCAACTTTGAAAATTCATAACTTGGGTTATACAACTCCAAATTATGCAAATTAGGTATCTATGAAAAGTTTAGGACATGAACTAGAGGCGAAATAGACTTATTTTCCTAGTCAAATGCAATGGAATAGCAACATAAGTTAGAAATGGAGGTATGTAGCAGACCTCAACTTTAGAATTTCATATCTTGGGCTACATAACATCAAATTAGGTGCTCTTAGTGGCCACAAAAAGATCAAGATGAGATCTAATTGTTGCCAAAATTTCAAGGGCATATGAGTTCATTTTACCCATAAAATCCATTACATATCATAAGATGTTATAGTATTCGGGCACCACTAAACCTTTAAATTCAAAAATCTATAACTCTCTTTATACAACTCTTTTTTATACAAACTCAACGGCTCTAGAAAACTTATAATGTTAGATACCTATAAAATTTCATGAGTATTGGACTTCATTTGACCCCTGAATGACATGAAATTCTAAAACTATTTTGTGTGAACAGTGATAGGACCTATTTGAAATTTCTGCAATTTTGAAAATATGTGAAATATTTTATACAATTCCAAAAATTATGATTCTTAGCTTGACAAAAAGCTCTAGGAGGGGTCTAAATGTATACCGAATCTTAGGACTAGATCATTTAGGTTACTTTTGATATGGGAGTTGTTTATGAAAAATTTAAGACCATTTTAGGCACTAATTTGGACAATTTGGTATCCAATTGGGTTTCTTCCATTTTGAACACATTTCTTCCATCCTAAATGACTTCTCTAACCATTCTATATCATTCCAAAATAGGTGGATCAAAATTTGACCCTTTAATCCCCAAGATTATCTACATGTCTCATATCAACTTATACATCAAATGCTACCATATTACACATACATTGCCATAATTTGTTCAACATATATGTTCTCATATTTTTATACATGGTTCCATCTTAAAACATAAAGTATCATCATCATATACATCATATATCTATAAAGATACAAGAAATATGTCGTATGAATACATATATCATAATTTAATACAAAAGAAAGTATTACTACATCCTTTCCTAACATCTAAGCCTTCTCATTATCTTGATTTTGGCTTGGTGACCTTGCAATGGTTAGTGGAAACATAGGAGGTAAGATTTGAGAGGATCTCAGTAGCTAATCTTAACCAATTCTATATATACAAGAATGCAATGAGTGCATGCCATGTATATGGTGCCTGAATGTTATGTTTATGCTTCATATGAATTAAATGCATCATGAACCATGAAAGCTCATTCATACATAAGCCATGGCATCATCATAAACTTTACTAGGCTCAACTATTCTCAACCTAGAGTAAAGAAAGAGTTATTGCACTCAATTCCATGCCTTAGGGGAGCTAAGAGCCATCTCATTGCCTTTTATATACATGTAATGCTCATATAGTTCATATGGTAAACATAATGTATCATTTCTCACAAAAACATTAAGCGACAATACACACAAACATTTCAACTCATTTAAGCACTCATATGTATGCAAGAAAGGGAGATAAAACTACCTTGTGATTCTAGAAACTTGAATGTGCCACTAATCTACTTGTTGGCTTCCTTTTTCCTTACTTTCTTTGGCTTAGCATTCACATTTAGGAGTGTTTGAGTTAGATGGGCCTACATATAGCAATTTCAAGACAAGTTAATCCTATAAGACTCATTCTAGGCTTCATTATCTTCCTTAAATCTCATTAAGGCTCAACATGCTACGTAAGGCTAGCTCTAGGTCCATAATGAAACTACTCTTAGTTATTGCTTTAAACTCTTACTTTCTACAACTTTTATAACTCTTAAGAGATTCATTTAGATCATTACATACTTAGTTAGAAGGATTTAGAACCAACTTGCTTCATTAACCTTATTTAGGCCCTTAAAATTTTAACTTTCATTCTAAGCCTTCTAAATTCAATCCAATGCTTCCATAATTATTTATTCATCATATCTAAGTTTCGAAATTCATTAGAACTCAAAGAAACACTCATTAGGTGCTCCTTTCATAACTTGGCTGAACCATGACTTCAATGGAGGTCATATGGAGTGTTACTTGCTTGGCTTAGGAATTTGATACATATTCTTATTCCTTAGTATTTCTAGAGTCTAAACAAGATTAAATATGGATAGGGTTATCCTCTTAAAGTTCTAAAACCCTTAAGATGCAATTGAAACCCTAACTTTTCTACTTTGCTTTCTAATGCTTCTTTCTTGAATCTAAGGGCATATTCTAATTCTCCATGCTTCAAAACCCTTGGGTTAGCCTTGTTTTCAAGCAAAACATCCTCCTTCTATATGGGACTTCTCTTGGACAAATTGGGAGAAGAAAAGAGAACCAAAGAAGAGCCAATTTTGCATCATGTTTTATACACCATTAAAGCTTTTCAAGAGAAGAATTTGATGCAAAACTTGGTTTTCTCAAATACTTTCCTTCCTCCACAAGCTTAGCCATGAAAAGCCTCCTCTTAGAAAACGAAAACTATGAGGAAAGAGGGTTTAAAGAGAAGAATCAACTTAGTGAAGGAAGAAGCATGAAAATGTACCAAAATCTTTACCTTTTCTTGATTGGTTTTCCTTTTTCTTTCCCCTTCCTATGGTGCACCCTTTTCCTTTAGTTCAAATGGTCTATGTTCTATTTTGAGAGGTTTGGGTCATGCTGGACAGGTTTAAGAAGAAAGGGGTTAAGTTATAACATTTTTCAAAATTCTCATTTTGCCCTTCAATTTTATTTTTTCCATTTTCATTTGTTTTAGCTTCTTTTTGAGAACCATCTTTTTCATATGAAAATTTAGATCCTTTAATTTATAAATGTCTATGGTTTCACCCAAATTGGATTTAAAACCTTACGAACCATCCAGTCAAAATTTCATTTTACTAATAACCTAAATCATACACCGGAAGAGTTTTAACCATTTTAAGGATTCTTATGACTTTTGGGGCTTGTGAGAATCTTGAAAAACTCAATTTTATCATTTAAAACTCCCTTATTTGAGTTTTCCAAAAGTTAACTGAAATTATAAAAATGCCACTATATTTTTGACTTCTTCGTTTAGCCACTTTTACTTTGATTTTTGGGCCATCATTAGCTTTGTATTCTCATTTCTAAATGTCTAGCTTATTATTCTAATCTTGTTTAGCCTCTAATCATTTCATTATAGGGCCTTCTTTTGTAATCTCATCGATTTCAGTCTAGTTTTAGAAAGGCCAGATATTATAACTTAAGATTAAATTAAACTAATTTTGATCTTAAGTATAGTGATATAACTAAGGTACTTGTATAGTTTAAAAGGATTGATTATAATTAACCTAATTAATTGTATGAGAGATCTACAATGAAACATGATAGAAGTCAGAGTGGTTCAAGAGGCACCTAGGCTTAAATTAGTTCCTTAATCTATGATGCTTCTTAATGATATTTTCTATTATTTTTCAATTTCACTTTATTCTATTACATTGGTATTTTAGTCTAATTCTTGACTTAAACAAACACAACACTTTTTAGGCCTAATTTCATTTAAATTAATTCTCTATGGGATGATCTTAATCCACTATACTATGTAGTCAACCCATACACTTATGGAGTTCAATGCAAAATTAGTGGTTATCACATGATAATAGGTAGTTGGAATAGTAACCAAATTCGTCAATGTCAAAGTTTTATGACTTATTGAGGGATATCAATGAATCTTTATAGGCACTACGAAAACACATATTTTTAGAGACGACTTTTAGTGACAACTTAATAAATTTATCACTAAAAGTATACTTTTAATGATGGCTTTTTTTATTCGCCATTAAAAGTTATTGCTAAAATGTTATTTGTCATTTTGGCAAAACCTTTAATGGCAACAAAAATACCATTACAAAATACTTCTTAGTGACAAGATAAGTTAAGTTGCCACTAAAAGTTACTTTTAGTAGTGACCATAAGGCGTCACTTAAGGCTTTAAATTTCTTTAAAAAAAATTGATACAAAAAATTTTAGTAATAAACAATTGTTATTATTAAAAGTTACTTCAGTAGCAACCTCTAGAGTTCACTATTAAAAGTGACTTTTAGTCATGACCAATTGTTGCTAATAAAAGTGCATTGGCGACATCTAAAGATTGCCACTAAAAGTAACCTTTCGTGGTGACTACTGGTTGCTACTAAAGCTTTTAAAATTTTTTTTCTAAAAGTAAACAAATTTTGATGTCAAAACTTTTACTAAAAGTGGCTTTAAAGCAAATTTTTTTAATATTAATTCAATTTAAATAATTTTAAAGAATATATTTATTACATAACCCTTATTTATTTATTTAACAAGTGTTTGTGTTTTTTTAATTATTCTTTATCTAATCTTATGAGTTATCTAATTATTAATCAAAAATAAAAAATAAATCAAATAGATAATTTTATTACAATTATTTAATTTCTAATTAAAAGGATAATTATGAAATAAATTTGTACAATATTTATTAAAATTTTAATAATTATCTTATAAAATTAACATTTATATTAATTTAACTAATCTCAAAGGATATATTTATCATACAAAATACTTTTTAATTTATTTTAATAATTGTTGCTAGTTTCTTTTTTTATTTTTTTAATCTAGTTTTGTAAGTTATCTAATCATTAATAAAAAATAAAAATAAACTAAATAGATAATTCTATTATAATTATTTAATTTCCAAGGTATATCAATAATAATATATTTATCTATGGGTTGGATGGTTGTATTATGCATACTAACATATCAATGGTAATATAGTTTTTGAATATGAAGTTAAAGTTTAACATGAGTGAGAGTTGTTATTGACCAAATGATAATCAAAATTATGAGCATGCTTTTCGATTGGAGAGGTTACCTAAAATCATTTATAGATCGAAGATAATGGTTAATGAATTAGGGTTGGACTATAAGAATAAAGATGAATGCCCTAATCCTTGCATGTTATATTATAAAGAAAATAGTGAGAAGATAGCTTGTTTGATATGTAGGCATTCTTAATTCAAATTAAAGGTGGGGGTGTGTAAACGATTGAAAAAAATGTGTCATTCGCAATGTTAAAGTATTACTGTTTGTGAGACTACTTAGCATTTGTTAGTATCAAAAGACATACTACATAATTCATGTATTGGCATGTAGATTGATTGCATCAAGTACCAAGTTTCGCCTTTTCTTCTTCTCCTTAGTTAGAATCATTGCCCACAACTTTGTTGCATAGATTGTTGGTTTTGATAAAAGGTCATCTTCCTTACAAGTATATGGTATTTCCATATGCCTTTTTCATTGTATTGTTTAATTTCACTTAATATAACTGTAATGTTAGTCACTTTTCTCCTTGTGATTATGACAGGTGCCCTATTGTCTACTTATTTGCCAACCAAGCCATCCATTGCTAGTCTATCTTTTTTTTTCACAAAGTAAAACTAGCATAAAAAATGATTGGAGGCCAATCCTAAGAGTGGAGGCTAGCCCTTCTGCATAAATATTCACAAGTGGTATGGCATTACGTTTTAATTTCAAGTGCTAATCTTATAACATTTTACTTACAAAAAGTGGTTTGAGCCCTTAACATCACTTTGTCTCATTATGGAGGAGATGCTTATTCAGATACTAGTGTCAGTTGAGAGATGGGGTCTTTACCTATGCAAAGTAAAGGAAGTCATGTTTGCAAACTTTATATATGTTAAGTAATGTCATTTAAAACTTAAAACTATGTCATAATATGTTCTTACTACAATTTGATTTATACAAGTATATATCACTTCTACAAGGCTTAAAATATATGGAAGCAGGCCTATCTAGAGTGATACATTGAAATGTTAAGGAATGTTGGGGAGAAAGCAATGAAAGCAATGGGGTCTGCGAACATTGGTGGCACCAAAAAGCATGGTTTGGAAAGAATGAAGGTAGACATGTGGGATGGACTCATGGGCAAGTGGTTAAGGTTGGAAAAGTTAAGGAAGTTAAAGGTTGGAAAGAAGAATAGGGCATCCTTACTTGTATCATTACTTTATACAAGAGGCTCCATTAACTTCAAATGGTAAAAAAGAGGATGGTATTATAAATCTTTCAAAGTATAGTTTTATAACTTTTTATTGTATTTTATCCCACATAAAGTTCAAATTAGCTTGCAAGTGTTGGAGCTTAAGTAGGAGGTCTTGTATCAAGATGTGTATGATTGGAACTCCAAGAAGTCAAATGAATACATATCGTAACATTGCAAGAGTTTCATTGTAAGAGCTATTATCAACTAAACTCATTATATTTGATACTTCATTCATTTTATGCTAAAATTTTATTAATGTGTTTGTTTAGGGAACCTTCCATACCATAATGTTGTAGAGATATAAGGAAGACTATTTTACATTTCACAACAAGAAAAAGAGAAAATAGCAAGAGAAAACTTCCCTTGCTAATCTTGGAGAGATTGGTGAGAAATGATAAATCCCTTCCCAAGCCACTTAGGTTTAGGAAGAAGAAGTATAGCAATGGTGGTATGAATTTTTATGCAGATTAGCATGGGAAATCCCCTAGCTATGTGGCAAGGGATAGTTTTATTAGTAATCTCTAGCTATTTAGAGAAGGATTACCAAATGCTTAAATTTTCTTCTTAAATTTAGAGTTCTTGCATTTAGAGACGGAATAACAATGGACTATTCCCTCAATAATTGAATTTTGAATTAGCAAGAAATTTTCCCTTGCCAATCCCTTATTAAATTTTAATCAAACTTAAACCCTAAACCCCTAAATCATTTTTTTTGTTTGTCTCATCTCTCTCATAAATCACGCTTGTAGTCATCACCTTCACTCTAAAATTTTACATCTTCTCTAGCCATTCCCATTGTTGCAAGCCATTTCCTTTGGTCTCTGTTTGCTTCCCATTATCTAGGGCCATGGGTTTTGGTCATGGAATGGGTGGCCATGTTGATCAAGTGAACTCATTGGTCATAGCCACCCTAAGTAGATCTTCTTCTTTTCTCCTCCATCTATTTCCATTCTTCTATGCCCCATGCCATTTAGATTTCCATCCTTTCTTGATTTTGTTGGTTGTGTAATGCTTTATTGGTGTACCTAAGAATGTTCAAATTGTGGTGTGTACTTTAGTTTTCTTATTGTTTGATCTAAATAAAATTAATTGTGGTGTGCCATCTAGATTTCCTCCCTTGACTCATATGGTCCCTCCCTATTACTCTTTCTCTCTTCCTTTACTTGTATGTTTATGTGTATGGCTTCTTTAACTTTTTTTTTTTGGATGTGAAAGTTGTTACCATGAATACATATGTTGGATATTGTAAAAGTGTATATGGGTTTTGATGATGCAAGATGCTTCTTCATTGCCTTGCATTTCATACTTGGAAAATCGTTTGAATATAAGGAAACCAATGCATTCTTCAATTGGGTTTGAAAGTACTTTTAAGCCCTTACATTTCTTTTTGGGAGAAACAACATTTATCTATCATGTTTTTTATCTTAATTGCAGTTTCCCCTTCTTAGATCAATTAATTTTTGCAATTGAACTGTTTTATTTGCCCCAGTATAATATCGTGTGTCTAATTAGAGGTGATCTTTAACTAAATATTAAGAGAAAATTATACCTATCCACATTTGCAATCTTTCCCCTAATTGATTAACTTTTACAACTAATCATCTCATTGAAATTGATTGATTAATGGAAAAATTGCAATTGGGACCAAAGATTAAGTGGAGAAATGTAATTGCCCTTAATAAGAATTATCTAGATTAAGTTATTGCTAGAACTTGTACTATTTTTTCAAATTTTTTATTCTTTAAACAATGCAGTTCTTTGATTTTTCCCCCCTTTAGAAATGACTACTATTTTCACTTGGTTGTTTGGAAAACAATGCAAGTTGTTCATCTAAGTTCGTTTAATATTTTTGCCCTTGCTCTTTGCATATCAGGGAAGACAACTTATACCTAATTAAGTAAGTTCACCCTCAAAATTAATTTTAGTGTTGTCTAACATTTTGATGTATATATTTAAAATATAATGACTGTGTTAGAAACATTCTTGGCTTTTTTATTAAATTGTTTAAGCTTTTAGACCAATATAGAGAATAGAAGTGTAAACATATTGTAGCTCTCCTCTTCTTTCCAGCTTTTTTGAAAGATTGCGATTGACATTAATACAGTTGCTCAAAATCTGATAAAGATTGTTGTCATGCATGTATCTTCATATCAAGGCAAAAACTAATGTTTCAAATCAACTTTTGACTTCGGATTTCACTAGTACATATCATTGCAAAATTTAATTAGGAATATGCATATACTTTAATTAGTCCAATGTTTATTCCATGTGTACATAAGCCCTTGCATAAATGAAATGGTTTGTAATATTATAACTAAAATCTTAGATTAATTAGAGAACATAAGTACTTGGCTTCGTTGTGGCCATGCTTGTTCATTAATATTGACAATTATGTCAATCTACTTGACCTTTTAGTGTATTTATTCAATATATAGTATATAGTATTTAAGATGTTTGTGTTTAGTATGACAATTTAAAATTATCATAGAAAGATTTAATTCATATTTAAACTAATGGCTTTGAAAGCTCTGATGTCATGTATTTGGTCATCAATTTTTCTCGTTTGTGTTAGATAATGCAAATTCTAATTAATATGCAAGAAAATAGCATGGACAATCTTTGAAAACCAAGATGCTGTAGTTTAGGGATTTCACTATCGAATAGCAATAATGCATGGTAATTAAGTCTATTATCCTATACTTTTTTTGGCTTTGTTATGTTGGTATTTTGTTTTTAAATTGATCCAGGAAAGTTTCTATATACCCAAATTAATTGATACTTAAATGTACTCATCTTTTATTTTTAATTTTTTATTTAAGTCCATTAATTACATTACTTATAAATGATTTGTTGCTTTCTCTATTGTACATATGTAAATTTTGCAAACATGACTAATTCAAATTGGTAACAAGACTCTATGTCACCATTTTTTGTACATAAAATGCTACATTGATGAGCCTGTTTGTTATTAATCTATTAAAGGCCATTTAATTTTTTAGATTATTTGACTTGTGTTTTATAAGTCAGTTAATTTTCTAGATTATTTAAATTTAAGTAGTTGGAAATTACTAGAGGCATCCAACTATGTACTTTGTAACATCCAATCCCTCCATAAACATGAGAAACGCAATGTTTAGTTTCTCCGTAAATGTCAGAAATGAGCCAAATATAAAAGGAAGTCCTCGAAATAAAAAGAATTGGGGCAAACTAAAATTATAATAAAATTTTAAATATTAGAAAATGAGGATTTAAAGTTTAAGATACCTAAAAACCAGAGCCAAAGTGATTCGATAAATTTGCCAAAAGGCCAGTGGCATTTTCGTAAATATGGGTAATTTTTTGAAAACTCACAGAAGGGCTTTTTAAATGGAAAATTTAAGCTTTCTGGGGTTCTCAGAGGCTTTGAAAACCATGGGAGCACTTAGGACAGTTGAAATCCTTCCGGTGAGCTATTTTGGCCATCCGTTGACCAAAACTTTGACCAAATGATTCGGAATAGTTTTAAATCCAAATTGAGTAATTCCAAAAGCATTTTATAAATTAAAAAACCTAAAGTTTATAATGGAAAAGAAGATTCTCAAAAAGGATGTAAAATGAGTTCAAACAACTTAGTCAAAGTAAATGGCAAAAACATAAATAAGGTGAAAAGTTACAAAAATCCCTTTTCTTCTTTTTAAAAGTGGCATGCCCTTTCTCCCTCATTTTGCCATCGACTTCCAACAGCTTAGAAATAGACCAAAAATGGCGTGAGAATTAGGAGAAGAGAGAGGAAGAAAACTAAGGAAAAAAAGTATGAAAATACATGGAGTTTTGCAATAAGTTAGTTATAAAATTTTCTCCTTTCTTCATTCTCCTTCTCTTGATGGTTTTAGATTCTTAAAAGCAAGACTCACCTTCTGAGGTGGTCCCTAACTTCCTTGAGCTTCTGTAAGGGTAATAAGGCACTAACTATTTGTCTTGACTTATTTCTATGTTCGGATAAGAGTTAGGCTTTCTTTCTGTTCAGCCTCTCTAACCTCATTCCCAGGAGCACAGTATACTATTTTTCTAAGGTTTTGCTAACCCAATCTAGAACATGTACTCTCAATGTCTAGATTCTACCTCACTGAAGCTGATGCTCTACTGGGTGCTCTAATCACTCACGTGCCTTAATCTTATATCATTCTTATATTAGGGAGCTCGTCTAGAATGTGTGTATGTGTATTTCAAGCTATAGAAAGTATGCTAGCATGCCTTTACATATCATGATCCTTGATGCCATGTTATATTTTAAATGAATTCATGATATTTGTATGAGTTTGCTTGAGTGTGGGGAGGCTAAGAACTCTTCCCTTTGGTGAAGATGAGCCAAGAACTCTTGAGCTTGGTTGAGACAAAGCAAATAGTCCCTCAAAAGCAATGTAGGCTCCCAAGAGTATGGTTGAGTCTAAAGTGCTCAAGAATGGGTGAGGCAAGTCCAAAATCTATGAGGAGAAGTGTGAAGCCAATCCAAACACTTGGTGAGCTCTTGAATGATTTGTATGAGTTATTCATATGCCAAGTTTGCTTTTAAAATGTCCATGACTTTTATTTTCTTTATGCATGTATTTGTAAAGCTTGCTTGCACATATTATGTATGATTAAATGGGAGATGAGCTATTGGGATTCTTTGAATCTCATCCCCTCCTCTCCAATGCTCTAATATGCTAGGTGGATCAAGTAGCTATGGTGAAGGGAGCCAACAACCATGAAGAAAGGAGATTGACAAGCCTAGGCCTAACTTGCATTCTTTTTGAACTATAATGATGTTCAATGATGTATATGATTATTGTAAATGGCACATGACCCTTGAGATACATGTAAATATGATATTATGTGATGTATACATGTATGAACATGATGCATGAACTTTAAAAATGAATTTGAGTATGTAATGCCAAGTTATGCAAATTGGAAGTTTGATGCAAATGTGTACAAGTATGGGTTAAGAGGCCAAAATGAGATGCATGAGGTTTGGGACAATTTGGGCAGCTCACACAAGTGTTAAATGTGCTTTTAGACTTGCCCAAAAGGTGCCACAACCAAGGAAAAGCCATTTGGCAATTTTGGTTTCCCATATGAAGCTAAAATTGACCATAATGGAACCCTATGTCACTTTTTGGCCAAATGAGTTAGTCTTGATCTGAAATTTGGCATGAAATTAGGTCTCATTAAGAGCTTTTTAGGAAGCTAAAGAACATAATTTTCTGAGGTCTAGAGAATATTTGATGAATTTTCAAATTTGGGATTTTCTATTAATTCTGGTATGTGTATTGTTCACACTAGCAGATTTGTATTCTGTGTCATATGATGGGAAAATGGTTTCCAATGCTTGTAAACATTTACAAGCATAAACAAGAGGTCATAAGCTTTCTATGGCCACCAAAATCACCTTATTTAGAGATATGAGCAAAGAGTTATATATTTTTTAAATTGGCTGTCAGTAGTAGTGGCGCCCTAGGAGCCCAGTCACTATTACATAGATTTCCAATAGCTAAACGTATTTGTTTCATTCTGAAATTATTTTTAGCATAAATTTAAGATTTGTAGCTTTCAAGAATGACAGAATTTGTGTGATTTCGATTTTTATATAATTAGTTATGAATTTTAGAAGTTTGTATCAGTAAACTGAAACAACAGTCCAGGCAGCAGTGACCTCTAGACCTTTTTGGATGTCAAACGTCCTCTGTGATTAATTTTATGCTCTGAACGTATTTTTAGTGTAAAGTAGACATCCATAACTTCCCAAAATGACCAAGATTGCATGATTTCGATTTTTCTAGATTTAGTTATGAATTTCCAAACTTTGGTCAGAAAGAAGTCCAAAACTGGCCGAAATTAAATAGCCACTTTTTATGCTCCATTTCGATTTCTATGAGTTGTGGGCATGATTTTGAGATGAAAATGAGTTGTATTATGTATTTAAATATGAGGATATATAGTATGAGCTCACACGGTCCATGTGACCTCGAATGAAATTTTTAAGTACGATGCAACGCAAAGAAAGTCACTATTTTTCCCTTTTGCCTTATATCTTCATGAATATAATAATGTGAGGCATGCATATATATGATATGATGAGCTAGAAGTTATGGTGTTACATACTTCACATTAATTAACATCAAATATGGAGCCTAAATAAGGAAGTAAGATAAATAAAACAAATAAAAGTAAACTTTTGGTTAAAATGCCTTGTTGTTGAGCAACTACTTGAGGTATGGAACATGCACTCTTGGAAAAATCCTAGCTAAATGATACTTGTCCCTATTCTTTAAATATTAGGTGGTAGGTTACTACATATTAATAAGTTGGATAATTACTAAAGTAATACTCTTTAGCAATAAACAGTTGGAAACTATTATAAGCATCTAGCTATACCCCCTCATATCAATTGAATATTAGAAAATAAATACAACAAATAAAAAGTAAATAAGAAAAATGAAATGTCAACTTCTATTTGGGATAAGACATACACTCTTGGGAAAACTCATGGCCCAATCTTTATTTTCTAAGAACTTGGGTTTTCCATAGGAGTGATTGTCTTCCTTTTGGGATCAATGCTCATAAGCATTGGAACCATTATCCTTGGCAACATTTCAATGATGTACTTTGGAGAAAGCAACATTATTTTTGTTTCTTGAAGAAAATCCTCAAAATTGAAATTAATCCACCAAATTAAAGTTAGGAATACTAAAGTTATTTTCAATTTTTAGAGCACATCCTCAAAATACTTAGTGCATAGGATAATAGTTAATAGGATAACAATCATAAATTTGGAACTAAAATGAGATGGTGTTCTTTAGACTATATATCCGTAATATTGAATAGCATTATCATCCACTAGGATTGCATCTATGATGCATTCTCCAATGAAATTAAAATTTTCATAGGAAAATGTGATGTTGGTGCAATTTTAATGGATGAATGCCATTTAAGATTGTGGTTTTATAGCCCAAATAATTCTTTTCCATTTAAGTTCAAAACTTTGGATTAGTTTTTAGGACATGGTTGTTATCCTGTTAATTGTTGTCATGTGCACCAAGTATTTCAAGGATGTATTTTAGGAAGTGCAAACAATTTTAGTATTCCCAACTTTGATTTGATAGAATGATTTCAATTTCAAGGATAAGCTTATAGAAGTGAAAATGACATTGCTTTTTTCAAAGCACATTTTAGTATTCCAACTTTGATTTGATAGAATGATTTCAATTTCAAGGATAAGCTTCCATAAGTAAATATGACATTACTTTTTTCAAAGCATATCGTCAAAATACATATTACTAGAAATAATGTGAAATTCTATTATTAATATGAGCAACTATCCCGAACATAGGACAATCACTCTTAGAAAAAACTTGGGTCCCTAATGTAACATCTTCTTCCAAATAAAATAGATTAAATTAAATTTTTATTATTGTTAAGACAAATTATATGTTGATTGATTATTAATGGGTGTAGTATGTATTATATACTTTAATTTTGAATTCCTTAAGGATAATTGTGAATAATGTACTATATATTCATAAATTATGAATTTAATGTGTACTATTAGAATGAGGAAAATTTAGGGGAAATTTATATTCTCTTAATTCTATTCACCACTAGGTAGAATATTCCAATTAGGTGCTAAAAAGATTTGTTTCAGACTATGGTTGGATTATAAAAAAAGATTTGTTTCAGACTATGGTTGGATTACAAAAAAAGATTTGTTTCAAACTATGGTTGGATTATAACTAAAGTCCTGTCACATTCTAACTAAATTTCTAACTGAAAATCACATTGCAATTGTGTGGAAATTTGAAACCAAAGATGTTTGGAATTTGACATTATGTCACTTTCCAGGACTTGGAAAAACTACCTCATGAAAACTTTCCTTCTTCTTCACGTCCCATATCAAGGCCCATTTGGTTCACTTACAATGATATAGTTCGTAATGTGATTTTTTTGTAATATTTATTATGCCTTTGTAATCAGTACTCAATAATGTCAGTTTATTTATAATACTTTTTGAAATGTTGAGGCATGAGTGTTATTTTTTGTCCTATTTATTCATTTTTTATATTCTTTTTCTTTTTACATGCTTAACATTCATCCAACCAAATGAGCCCTAATATGTCAAGAAGAAATGAATGAAACTTAGTCCAAGAAGTCACTCTCAAGAACTCCTTCATTGAAAAGAAGCAAGCCAGCAAGACTTGGATAAGTATGAGATAAGGCAAGCAAAACTTGGAAAAAGGGTTACCGACGTGTGAAAATTGAAAATTCCTTATCTCTCACACGTCCCAAACCCTTCACAAAGAAAAGAAAAAAAAAAAGATATCATTACAAATTAGGCAAAACAAATTAAGACATGAAACACCATCAAAATAATTAGTACTAATTATATAAGAAAAATAAATCAACCTAAGACAAAGGTTTTACTACCAAAAGTCAAAATAACTAAATGAAACGAGGAAAATGAAGAAGAAAAATCAAGTGTGGCATCACCCATGACCAAACATGAGGGAAGAAACGAAAATGAAGCAACTAAGGACCAAGTGAACACTTGACACTATATAAAACATAAGTCATTATCAAGAGTTGGAAAAATGGCAAGGTATCCTACGTACTTTTAGTTTTCTTTTCTCACAAATTCCGTAAAAAATAGACAACACTTTTCTTGTTCAATGATTAAGGAAAATTTACATGCAAAAGTTGGTATTCTTGATAGGTGCCCATACGTATGGAAGTTGGGTAAATTTGGTTAGTGTTAATTTTATGGAAATTTTATAATAGTGATGAAATTTGAGTTTATGGAAGTTATATATTAATATATTGTATTAAAAATATAATTGTATTTTAATATATGTGTACATGCATAAAAAAAATTATTGGCTCATGGGTATTTTGTCTTAGTAGCTTCTCATGAACCTTAGGAATAAAATTAATTATAAAAAAATGTTAGTAATATGTTCGAAAATACAAGGGGGACCAAAGAATTAATATTAACATTAAAATATCAAAACTGGACATGTATGAATTCCTATGCATAAGGATTTTATTTGGACTATGACTATGACATTACATAGACTATGATCTTTTATCAACCATAAACGTTACGCTGGACAATGGATTTTGGCCCCATTTTGGTAAGCTGCTAAAACTTTCTAAAAATGGTAATTTTATACAGTTCTGTGAGAAATTACCAAATTAGGATATTAGTTATATAACTAATTTTTCTGTCACTTACGTCATATGTGATTATTATTCATTATATGACATGATTTTTGTGAGGTGTTGCTAATTTTCTGTTGGTTATGATAGAAAAATTATTACGTAGATAAAAGAGAAAGTACTATTTTAGATATTGTGAATATTGAACTAATTTTTTTGTGACAAGAGAACTATCGTCCGTATGACAGAAAAATCATTGGCCATGATTTTCGGGATGTGTGTGTGCGTACTGACAGAATTAGTATTGAGTTGAAATACCATGACGTGAAATTCTTGTATGACCTTTATGTTGACATAGAAAAAAAAAAAAAAAGCACAGTTATTGGCATGATTTTTGTGGGCCATATGTGAAAAGTAATTGAGAAAATTATGGCTTGACTTTTGGGACTCTCAAATGAAATAGCAAAAAATTATTTTGACATGATTTATGTGACCGCATGTGGAAATAACAAAGGAAAATTTATTATGTTATTACCAGTTCAATTTTCGTGTTATATATGAGTCATTTTACAAAGAATGATATAAAAAAGCAATCGAGGCAAGCTGAAGGGAGAAAGGATTCTTAAAAGAGAAGAAATTTTTATAAAACAAAGGACAATCATTAAAAGAAAAATAACCTCTGATTGTGTGATTTTACTAATAAATCCATTTTAATATACGCCCTAGTTAAAAAATTATTAACAATCTTGTTTCATGTTGATGTTAAAAGTAACTAATGTGTTATTTTATGTAAAAAGCTAAAGATGGCAACACTTAGAATTACCTTTAAGATTTTTGTTGAATAGGTGTTATTTTTAGACCGTGAAATGTTATTATCAAGAAACATAATTCAGAAATGAAAATTGTCAATGTTACAAAACCCTAATAAGAAGTTGATAAGTTATTTGTACATAATATTATTTTGCTGAACATTAATGAAAAAAAATTACAATTACAAATCAGTACTCTTAAACTATTTGAAGTATAACTTGAAGAAGACAAAAAAAGTAAATCACATGTATCTCCTTCAAAAAAAAGAAAAAGAAAAACAGTGAGCATTAAATGGGAGATTAAATAGATGTACGCAGAAAAATTGATGCCTAGAAACAAGTTTAAAATGAAACCATAGCTTCTTAAGTAATTAATTTTGAAATTATAAGTTATTAAACAATGATAGCAAGTAGATTATTTCATGTTCTAATTTTGGCAGATTTTATCCCTTATATATATATATATATATCCCATTTCGAATACAAGCAAAAGCTTGATTTATCAAAATATTCATAAGTTGCTAGAGAGAAACATTGTTTGTTACACACAAACTCACAACAGTAGAGAACAGGTAAAACCACAATTCAGTTTCAACAATTGTACATCCCAATGCAACGCAAAGGCCATGCATGATATTACACACACTAAATAAATGAATTTATAACATTTGTAAGTATATATGTGGATAAATTTTCTATATTCAAGTTTTTTTTAATCCCTTCTGCAACTACAGAGTAAACTCTATCATCACTTGAATAAGATAGGCATATTTCCCACCTATTTAAACTAAATTATTTTGGCTATGATTTCAAATATGTGTATACCTTTCTTCAAGACAAAACAGACCCTGCTTGATCATTATCTTCAATTGAAGTTATGAAAACAAACACAAGATTGTAGCTGAACTCTTTATGATCCACAATGCAAACTCAAATTAGCTTATGCACAACATTGATCAACAATAAAAATAATTTAGAACCAAATACATAAATCCTTATTCACAACTAATCAGACTCCTTAGGTGATACCAATTTGACCTAAACTATAATTTATTAAATTTAATATTAGTAACATTTTAAAAGGAAGATTAGAGCTATTACTTAAGGAAATGCATGTACTAGCATCATTCATATATTAAATTCAACATGAAGTCATGGTTCTTGCTTGAACTGATCAATAAGAAATAAAAAACCAACCTTTCTTTGACAAGGTCAAGAAAGTTATTGGATATAAAAAAAATAACACTCTATCTTTCACCTTGTCATGAATTTAAAAGTTAAAATGAATAATATTTACCACATCATCTATAAGTAAAAGTCAAAGATAAAATACATTTGGATTAATATATTTTGAATTTTAAAATAATAAACCTATCAGTGAATTCAATGCCAACTTGCTTAAGGCAAGATTAAACTTCAAGTATACTAATAAGCTAGTTATGTGTGTGTGTGTGTTGGGGGGGGGGGAGGGTTGGGTTCAATAGCTAGTTATTATGTTTTCATATTGGTGGTAGGTATGCATTTATTAAACCCAATATTTTATAAATTGCCAAAAGTAATAAATATTAGGCACAAAGCTAAATCATCAAGCTATTGTCTACGACATACATGGAGCGGGGTGAGGGATAGCTAGCAAATTGAAAAATTGGTAGGAAGATGGAAAAATTCAAAGATCCAAAGTATCAAGACCTATTTGAATTGTATGCTATAGTAACTAATAATAATAAAATTAGAATTTGCAATACTATCAACTTGCCATGTACAACATAAAATATAATATAATATGCATAAACTAGCAAGTAATCATGGTATAGAAATTTGGTCAATATAAGTGTTAGCCTAATGGTCTCTCAACCTCTCTTATGTTTGATGATTCCAAAAGTTTAAATTAGATAAAAGCCCACTTTGTAATTCATTTTGTTGTAGCTTTTTATGTGATTTGCAGAAAGCATGAAAACTTTTTAAGCTCTTTGCATTATTTTCTCTTCTTCTTAAAAAGCTAAAAGTTGCCTTTGCTTTTCACTTTGCTACATATCTATTTTTGACTCTTCATAAAGTCACATATCTTTTGTCTTAAGTCTTTCAAGGGCATTAATGAGTATTAATTAAGACAAGACAACCAAAAATACTCTGCATACTACTCTTTCCTCTAGACGTGTTGGCTGGAAGTAGAAAACATGAAAGAAACCTGTGAAGTATGGTCTGCCAAGCATCCTAAATAATATATGAGAAATCCAGTTGCTTGATGGCTACACAAATCGTATGATAATCTAGTCCTTCAATGATTGAATTTGATAGTATATAAGAAGGAACAGCATTGAACAAAACACATCAAGAAATCATAAAAGAGAAATTGTTCTTTAGCTTTATAGATTATCTTGTTCTCATTACAAGTTGTTGTCAAGTATCAGGTTCATTTGACTATTAAGAGTCTACACTGTGAGCTTTACTGTAACAACCAGAATTTCTAATTTTTTTTTTAAATCTGCTAGCTATAGCCCGACTATAACTAATGTACCTGTTTGCTATAGCAAGAATGCTTCTAGCTATAGCGAGTTCGGGCATCTCATACAACAAACTAGGGAGTTTCTCACAATAGTGTAAGCCGTAGCGAAAATAGGGGCTTGGGATTGATACGTGCTCGCTGTAACGAGGGTTATTTTTTGCTATAGCAAGGGTGGGTCCTAAAAAGTGTGAAAAAGTGTATTTTTACTTCTTAAAGACCCTAGAAGCTTCTCTTCCTCTTTAACTGATTTAAGCTTCGACCAAAACAGAGAAAAGGGGCTTGAGAGAGTAAGAGACAAGAGAGAGACCAAGAGAAGGAAAGAAGAACAAGGAATAGGTAAGCAAAACTTGAGATTTTGTTAGCTTTTCTTTTTAGAATTTTGTTCTTCTCTCTTTGCCATCTCTTTCTATAATTTTAGTTGTTGAATTAGATATGTTTTGGGCTTAATTTAGAGGGGGAAGTGTAAGGATTTAAAGAGATGTTTAGGCAAAGGAAAAGCCTCTTAGAAAGAGCTTGATTTAAGGTAACTTCTTTCCATTTTGTTGCATCTTCTCCCCTTGTCTTTTTCTTGAGTGTGTTGGCCAAGAACAGAACTATGAGAGGAAGGAAGTTCTAACCTAGAATAAGTAAGAAACCCTTGAATTAGAGTGTGGGGAGTTGAGAAATGCAAAAGAATTAGAAGAAGAACTAGTGAAATTTTGGAGGAAAAAACTAGAGATTCTTAAATACTTTGTAGAATTTGCCTTGATATAAGAATCTTCTAACCTTGTGAGTGTTTATTTGAGTTATAAGAGAGTAATTGCATGCTATTTGTTGTATTTAGGCTCAAGAGAATCGGCTCCATCTAATTATGATTGTGAGACCAAGAAGGGAGAAGAGAAGTTGAAAGAGAAGGCTTGTGTTAGCTTGTAAGGCAACTCTTCATTCTTGATACATTCTTGGATGTATGATGGTCATTGTATGCTTGTCTGTGCACTTATATTATGAGATATGCCATTTGATATTGCCTTGATACATTGGTACCAAAATGCTTATATTTTTTATTATGGAGATTACTCTTAAAGGGTGAGGTGTGCCAAAAGTCCCTTGTGATTGGTGAGGTAGAACCAAACATCCCTAAAAGTGGGTGAGACAAGGCTAAAAGTCTTATAGATGAGTTGGGCCAAGTCAAAAGTCCCTAGAAGTCCATAAAATAGGGTGAGGCTAGACTAAAAGTTCCTAGAGCTTATTATTGGCATTGATATGATTTTCATAGCATGTAAATTATATGTTGTATAATTTTGAATGGTTAGATACCTACTTGCATGCTTTGACTTATTTATATACCTTGATTGCTTCCTTGAATGAATGTATGAGTTATTGAGATTCTATGAATCTCACTCCTTTTCCTCTCTCATCTCATATGGTCTAGGTGGAGCTCAAGAGCTAAAGAATGGAGGCCATGAGGCATAGATGGCCATCTCTTGATATATTTGCACAATTATGCCTAGTTTGATGTATAGAAAGCCAATGTGCTTATGTATATATATATATATATATTCTTTTTTAGATGTAAATGTTTAAGCAAATGTAAATGTATGTATAAATGATATGTGAATCATGTATAGAGTAAAAGCAATGAAAATATGAGATTTGGCCCCTCAATTGGAGGTTTATAGAGGAAAAAATAATTTTTTGAAGTTCTATATTAGCATCAGGGATGCTAGTTGACCTTCATTACTATTCCGTCAGTTTTTGAGATCCAAAAGCTACTAAAATGATCCAAAATTATTTTTATTCTCTAGTTAACATTTTTAGCTTTCTAAATTGGTATAGTTTTTCTAGATTTTATTTTTTTAGAATTAGTTATGAATTTTTGAAATTTATGATAGCAAACTGTATTAGTACCAATGATAGCTGGACCTTTATGTTTTTTTTTTATGTCAAACATAGTCCAAACGCTAGGATTATGGTTTGGAATTATTTTTAATGTAAATTTAACATCTAGATCTTTCCAAAAAGTTATGGTTTGCTTGATTTGTATTTTTCTAAAATTAGTTATGATTTTTCAAAGTTAGAACCAAAAATCTGACTTTTGGGCCCATTTTGAAAAATTACATTTTCTAATTTTTGACTTCATATCCGTGATTTATAAGTTATTTTATGTTATGTATAAGTTGTATGAATAAATTTTGAGTAGAGAATGTGCGTGATGGGTTCATGAGACCCACAGGGCAAAATATGAGTATTTGAACCCCCGACATATAGTATTAAAATACCACAGTTTTGCTCTTTTCTTTGGAATTTCATGGAATCAAAGCCTAAGTAGAGATTAGTTGAGGATAACATGTTATGGTGTTACATTTACTATAATCCCTTGTTGTTTGTAAGTGTTCTTGAATTTCATAGTAATTGTGTGAAAGAATCTCATTAGAGAAAAGAATAGAGCTATGTCTAAGTTGTACAATTTGTAAAAATTCTAGGTGAATTTTGAAACCTAACTTCTTGGCTGTGTATTTTGATTTTACCTAGTGAAAATCCCTTGATAAGTTGTAAAGGGATTGGATGTAAGTCACATGGACTGAACCAAGATATATCATGTGTATTCTCCTCTTTACTTTGCTTTTATTTTTTTCTTGGCATCTGTACAAAAATCTTATTGACAAGGTCCTACTTTATCTTCTTGATCTCTTTTTATTCAATTAGTTTTTAGAAGATTCTGTTGATAAGATCTCATTCTATTTATAAGGCTTTGAGTTTTATAGTTTTACTTCAATTGTTAATTAATCTCTGCAATAATACTTATTCACTCTCCTTTAGGTGCATTGTTCACTTGGTATCAGAGTAGGTCTCAATAATTTTAGCGCTTAATCGCTTAGGGAAAAGATCTTTTCATTTGGCAGAAAAGATAAGTCAACAGCCACTTGAACGATCCTATTTTCTTGAAGATTCTCAATTGTTAAGCTCCTTTACTTCAATGGAAATCATTACACTCATTGGAAGGCAAGAATAAGAATCTATATTCAATCAATAGACTATCGAGTTTGGGAAATCATTAAGTATGGTCCAAAGTTCCTTTCAAAGAAGAATGGAAATGGGGAACTAATTGATAAGCATAGAGATGAATGGTCAAAGGATGATATCAAGATGGTGGAAAGCAACGTCAAAGCAATCAATATTCTATACTATGTTGTAAGCGGCCAGGAGTATGATAAAATCTCTAGTTATGACAGAGCACAAGAAATGTGGAAGAAACTTGAAATGATACTTGAGGGGACATCAAAAGTCAAAGAGAGTAAGTTGAATATGCTGGGCTACGAATATGAGCTATTTCACATGAAAGAGAGCGGGAACATTGAAGAAATGTTTAACAAATTTGCAAAGATTGTAGGAGATTTGAAGGCCCTTAGAAAAACATGCACGAATTTAGAGAAAAACTCAAAAGTTTTGAGATTTCTTCCTTCCATATGGCAATCAAAGGTAGACAACCTAGAGAGTTAAAACATCGCCACAATGCCCTTTGAAGAATTATGTGGTCATCTTATTGCCTATGAAAGAAATCATCTAAAAAGGCATGAATTAGAACAAAAAAGAAAAGCTCTTGCTTTGCAAGTCATGGCAAAGGAAGAATAAATTATGGAAGAAGAAAGAGAGCTTGATGCGTAAGATATAACATTGTTCTTAAAGAAATTAGAAAATTATGCTAAAAGAAAGAAGATAATGGAAAAACTCAAAGGAGCTTTATCAAATAACATTGTAAGATGTGATGAAATAGCCAATAACATTGTCACATGTTATGAATGTGGCAAAAATGGTCATATTAGATTAGAGTGCCCACTTATAAAAAAGAAAACAACTAAATTGCATGCAAGGAGGAAGGCTATGACTGCTTGGAGTGACAATGATGAAGAAGAAAAAGCTTAAATGAAATAAGAACTTGTAAATATGTGCTTCATGGCTATTGAAGAAATTGAGATAACAACTAAAATAAAAGCTTTTAATTTACAAAATGATTTTGATGAACTTTTGATAGATTTTGAAAAATTATTTGTAAAATATGAGAATCTTAACTCTAAGTTAAAAGAAAACTCAAGCAACTTTGAAATAAAATTAGTAAATGCCATGAAAGAAATAAAAGAATTAAAAAGATAGGTAAAATCCTTAGAAAAGGATCTTGCTAACTTTGTAAAAGGTGAATAAAATCTAAAATTATTATTAGGACAGCAAAAGTGTATGTTTGATAGGTCAGGTATAGGCTATGATGGAAAGAATTGGGTTAAACTCTATAAGAATTTCTTTGTTAAAGAATTAGAAATGCAAGTTGTACTATTATATGTCTTTGATGTAATAAAATTGGTCATGCTTGCTATATAATGCAAAAACAAAATTGAAAAACTTGTTTGGGTTCCCAAAAGTACTTGGGTAACAAAAGAAAATCACACTAACCACAAAGGACCTGAGAAAGTTTAGGTGCCTAAGAAAAGATGAATTCACTTATAAGTTTGCCTCAAAGGAAGAATCTCAAGGAGTGGCTGATTCTTAGATAGCAGTTGTTCATGTCATATGACAGGTGATCGCTTCAAATTTCTTTCTTTTACTCATAAAGATGGTGGTTTTGTTACCTTTGGAGATGAAGGCAAAGGTAAAATTATAGGTTTTAGAAAGGTAGGCTTGAACAAAAACTACTACACTAATGATGTATGCATTATTGTATGACTCAAACATAATCTCCTTAGTATTAGCCAATTATGTGATAAAGGGTACAAGTTGAATTTAAATCATTGCATTATACTATGTTTGACAATGATAACAAGACCTTGTTTGTTGGCTAAATATTGGAAAACATATATGTTCTTACCTCTAGAGACGTTATTTCGAAGAATATAACTTGTCTTTCTTTTATTTGCAAAGATCTTTGGATTTGGCATAAGAAACTTAGCCATACAAGCATGCATGTAATATATAAATTTTTCAAGCTTGACCTTGTGAGAGGTCTTCCTAAGCTAAACTTTCAAAAGGACCATGTATGTGATGCATGCTAATTGGGTAAACAAACCAAATCTTCCTTTAAATCAAAGGAATTTGTTTTTACATCAAGGCCACTTCAATTATTACACATGGATCTCTTTGGTCCCACACAAACTTAAAGCTTTGGAGGTAAAATTTATGCATTTATTATCATTGATGATTATTCTAGATTTACTTGGGTCTTATTCCTAGCTCACAAGGATGAAGCTTTTAAGAGTTTTAAGGTCTTTTTGTAAAAAAGTTCAAAGAGAGTAAGAGTATTTAATCTTTAGTATTATAAGTGATCATTATGGAGAATTTGAGAATAAACTGTTTCAAAACTTCTACAATAAACATGGTTTTACTTATAATTTCTCTACTCTAAAAACTCCACAACAAAATGTGGTTATTGAAAAAAAAAATCATACTTCACAAGATATGGCTATAACCATGTTAATTGATAATGATCTTCTTAAATATTTTTAGGTTGAGGCCATAAATATCACTTGCTATATTTTGAATCAATGTCTTATTAAACCCATTCTTAAGAAAATTCTATATGAATTATGAAAGGGAAAAAAAAATCCAATATAAGCTACTTTCATGCATTTAGATGTAAATACTTCATACATAATAATAGTAAAGACATGTTAGGAAAATTTAATGCTAGAAATGATGAAGGAATCTTTTTAGGATATTCAACAATAAGCAAAGGATATAAGATATACAACAAAAGAATCTTAATAGTTGAATAATCTATACATGTAGTATTTGATAATACTAAACTTCTCTTGAAGAAGAATTTAAATTTTGATGATGAGGAAGGTGTAGCTTGCTTGAATAAATCTCATAATACAATGTAAAAAGAAAAGACAAAAAGGAATGAAGAAAAAAAAAAGAATGAAAGTGCTGGAGAAAATCCTAATCAAATATTTTGCTAACAAGATCCTACACCTTATTAACAACATATGCACAGGGAAGCAGAAATTTCAAACAAACCAAGAGTTATAAATATTGAACTACCTAAAACAAATTTGAAACTTCCAAGAGAATAGAAACACTCTCCATCATACTTGATGCAGTACATTATTGGAAATCCTAATGAAGGATTGAGAACAAGAGCATCATTCAAACAAAATAACTTGGCCCTCTTTTCATAAATTGAGCCGAGGACTTGAGAGGAAGCATTGAAAGATGAGGACTAGATAACTGCAATAGAAGAAGAATAGAATCAATTTAGAATAAATGAGGTATGAAGATTGGTAGAACCTCTTGAGAATACCTCAATAATAAAAAAAAGGTGGGTATTTCGAAATAAATTAGATTAGCAAGAAAAAGTCATAAGGAACCAAGCTAGACTTGTGACCCAAGGGTACTTTCAACTAGAAGGAATTGACTTTGATGAAACTTATGCCCTAGTTGCTAGACTTGAGTCTATTTATATGTTACTAGCTTATACTTCTTTTATGAATTTCAAATTATATTACATAGATGTCAAAAATGCCTTCTTAAATGGATTTATCTATAAGGAAGTGTATGTCAAGCAACCCTTGGTTTTGAGGATAAAAATTTGCCTAATCATGTTTACAAACTTTCAAAAGCCCTTTATTAGTTAAAATAAACTCCTGGAGTTTGATATGAAAGATTGAGCAATTTTCTCTTACAAAATTGACTCACTAGAGGGAAAATTGACACCACTCTCTTCATTAAAAGGCATGAAGATAATTTTTTACTTGTTCAAATTTATATTGATGATATTATATTTGGAAGTCTTGATGAGCTTCTTTGTCAAGAATTTTCTAAGCTTCGGTAGGTGAATTCGAAATGAATATGATGAGAGAAATAAACTTCTTCCTTGGTCTACAAATTAAACAAATAAGCGAAGAAAATTTTATTAATAAATTGAAATACACCAAAGAGTTGCTCAAAAAAGTATAGTTTTGAAAATACAAAGCCAATGAGTACTCCAATGTGTCCATAAACAAATCTTGACAAAGATAGAAATAGTAAGAATGTTGATCAAAAGTTGTATAGAGGTATGATTGAATATTTGCTTCATCTTATAGCAAGTATACCAGACATCATTTTTAGTGCATGTAAATGTGCTAGATTTCAATCCAATCTTAAGGAATCTCACTATACTACTGTAAAAAGAATTTTTAGATATTTAGTAGATACACAAGACCTTAGCTTGTGGTATCCAAGATTTAATAGATTTGAATTAGTGGGATATGTAGATGTTGATTTTGCAGGTGATAAACTTGATAGAAAAAGCACCACTATTAATTGTCAATTTCTAAGAATAGCTTTGATGTCTTAGCTTAGCAAGAAATATAGGTTAGTGGCTCTGTCAACTATTAAAGTAGAATATATAGTAGTAGAAAGTTGTTACACTCAACTTCTATAGAAAAAACAACAACTTGAGAATTTTTCCTTTAACTTCAAGCAAATTCTAATTTTTTATAATAATACCAGTACCATCTGTCTAACTAAAAATCTTGTATATCATTCTTGATCTAAGCATATTAAAGTTAAATATCATTTCATCTGGGATCATGTACAATAAGGAGATGTTAAAGTAAGGTACATATAAATTGAACAACAATTAGCTGATATCTTTACAAAACCTCTGTTGAAAAATAGATTTTCTGTACTAAGAAGAGGTCTAGGCATTATTAACTATGTTTGATATACATATATTGTATGTTCTGTGTGTTTACTCTATTTTTTTGAAAACCTTGTCGACTGGTTGAAAACCTTATCAACAAGATGTCTGAGGTTATGAAAAGTCAAATATATGTTGACTATGAAGTAGCGTGTCAAAAATATTATATCGTCTTTTTCACCAATCAGAATATTGTGTGTGCTCTATGCTATCAAATCAGATATTCTCTCTCCTATGAAGTAGTTATGAAAAGGAGTGCATAGGGTATAACGTGTCAAACAAAGTGCCTGGCCACTCTTTCTCCATATTGATAATTGATGTGATAAAAAAAAGCATTTTATAGCATATTTCATCTGCCCCTCTTCAAAACTTCACTCCCAATCCTTTGAAGATTTCCTCCAAACCCTAGCAGCACAAGAAAGCTATCTTTCCCTTGACTTAAAATGCCCAGAACAAAAATGGTGGCACATAAATCCATATCGTCACAGAGTATTGCTTTCTCTAACTTTGAATCTAGTCAATCCCCTTTCGATAATGCTCAATGGCCGCCATAGTCATCTTTAATGTCTACTTATTATCGCTGAACGTGATGAGCATTTCAGTCAAACCTTAAGAATATGAGTTATTGAAACACCTTGTCGCCAGCCTTCTCCGTCCAATACACCCATAGAAGACTCCCAAAATTCAAAGAAAACAAAATTTGATAAGGATATTTCAAAATCACATCCCACTTCCTCAAAAGAAATCTTCGGTGCTCCTAAAGGAAAACACTCTATTCAACCATTATCTCCTTCAAAAGGAAAGAAATTGAAAGGAGTGTCTAAAGAAAATCACTCAAGTAAGTCTACTAAAGAAATTTCATCTAACTCAGTTGGCTCCACTAACGCTGAAGATTTTCTATCAACAAAAGAAAAACAAAGGTACAACTCTAATTTTAGACAAGGTTCTATGCTTTGTGGATGAACGGTGTCTCTGCAAAAACTTAAAGCCATCCATTATGATATTGAATAACCTTTCCTAGATATGGGATAGCATAAGCTACTTGAACTATAGGAAGAAGTGTATGAGGAACTAGTTACATTGTTTTATGCCAATATGCCAGTTATGGACGACGATCTTTCCATTGTCTCATTTCTCAAAGGCAGGAGGTTGCATTAATTAAAAGGAAATTAAGCAAGATTTTGGGAATGTCTTTTACTATAGAATCTTACTTCTTTTAGAAGACATGGGGCAAAGAATTTCCAGTCACCTATGAGGTTGCCAAGGATTATTTGGTTGAACATCTAGACTTTTTTGCTCATGGCAAGGTGAATGGTCTTGCATTATGTTTGTAGATACCACCTATAATGAAACTACTTTCAGATTAATCCAGTACACTCCAATAGGGATAAGGTGAATTCAAATGATAGATGCTGCTTCACCTTCAGACCAAAATGCACTTCCTGCACCTACCTTTGGTCATGGTAATCACGATAAAGCCCTTGTGACCCCTCTAACAATTGATTCTCGTGGCAAGGTTCTAGCCTCCCCTTCGTCTTCTCCTACTACTAAACGTCCTTCCTCTTTTGCTCCAGAAGCCTTGTCATCTTAGGATCCTTTTGCGTGTTGTAAAATATGCTTGAAGCCCAAACTTCATTGAACCAAATGTTTGCTGATAATTTAAAATACATTAATGCACAACTTGGTCAGACGAATAATCAAATGGTCAAACTTACCACCAATGTTGGCACCCTGTGAAGTTTATTACAAGAACATGGACCTATCAATTAACAACTCCAAGCTGTTTATCAAGAGAATAAATATGCAAAATCTAACATTAACCTAAAGGCTACTGCTCTTAATCTTCAATTTCAGGACATTGATACTACTTTTATGGATTCCATTAAAGTCCTCAAAGCTATCTGCAGATGAAGCTAACTTCTTGGTTCATCATCTTTTGACTGGCCTATGATGGTTTTTTCTTTAAAAACCATGTTATTTTTTTAACTACGGCTAACTACTAGATATTGGATATTATTTTTCTCATTATTTTCTGCTTATCTTACTGGATATTTTCTAATTATCTTCTTAGATGTTCTCTCTGGTTAATTTCTAGATATTATCTTGCTATTTCATCTTTGCCCTATTACTGGATTATTTATGGATATTCAATTGTTTCATCCTCTTATGTCTTACTATTTCCTGGTTACTACTTGGTTATTTCTGTCTCTTTTTTGCTATTAACAAAAAAAAGGGAGAACAAGATTTATACAATTGCTATTGTTAGTACGCACCTCTGGTTATAGTTGATGTTAACATAGTTTATACAATTGATGGTAGCAAGGTTTATATCTTGTAAGGTAACACTACTAGGTTACTCCTATTTTTCTATCCTTTGTGCTTTGGTCTCTATAATTAGTTCATCTATTAAGAGGGGAGCACATACTTAGGGGGAGTCCATCTTTTTTCTGCACATTTGTTAGGACTTTTATCACTTAGGTTTTGTCATTATCAAAAAGGAGAGATTGTTGGCTCCATGGTCTCTCAACCTCTCTTATATTTGATGATTTCAAAAATCCAAGTCAGATAATAGCCCACTCTATAATTCATTTTGTTATAACTTTTTATGTGACCTGTAGAAAGCATTAAAACTTGTTAAGCTCTCTGCACTATTTTATCTTCTTGCTAAAAAGTTATAAGCTGCCTATACTTTTCACTTTGCTACGTATCTATCTCTGAGTCTTCATAAAGTTTACTCTTTTTTGTCTTAAGTCTTCCAAGAGCATGAAAGAATATTAATTAAGACAAAACAACTAGAAATACTCTGCATGCTACCCTTTCCTCTAGACGTGTTGGCTAGAAGCAAAAAATATGAAAGAAACATGTGAAGTATGGTCTGCTAAGCATCCTAAAGAATATATGAAAAATCCAGCTGCTTCATGGCTTCACAAATCTTATGATAATCTAGTCCTTCAACAGTTGAATCTTAGAATAAGCCTTCCAATAGTTAATTTTTCTAATAATATATAAGAAGGAGTAGCACTGAACAAAACACATCAAGAAATCAAAAAAGAAAAATTGCTCTTTAGCTTTATAGATTATCTTGTTCTCATTACAAGTCGTTGCCAAGTGTCTAGTTCATTTGACTATTAAGAGTCTACACTGTGAGCTTTATTGTAATCCCTTGTTATTTGTAAGGGTTCTTAAATTTTATAGTAATTGTGTGAAAGAATTTCATTAGAGAAAAGAATAGAGCTATATCTAAGCCATAAAGTTTGTAAAAGTTCTATGAGTTTGAAAACCTAGCTTCTTGGCTATGTACTCTAATTTTACATAGTGAAAATCCTTTAGTAAGTTGCAAGGAAACTGGACATAGGTCACGTGGACTAAATCAGGATATATCAGGTGTATTATCCTTTTTTACTTTGCTTTTATCTTTTTCTTGGCATCTATACAGAAACCTTGTGACAAGATCCTACTTTATCTCATTGGTCTCTTTCTATTCAATTAGTTTTTGGAAGATCCTGTTAATAAAATCTTATTTTGCTTGCAAGGTTTTTGATTTTATAGTTTTGGTTTAATTGTTAATTAATTTTTGTAATAGCACCTATTCACTCTCCTATAAATGCATTTTTCAATAAGGCCAAGAACAACTAACTTGGAGTTATTGCTGCACATGTTACAACAACATTGAACTTGTAGTGCACAAAACATGTATGACTTGAAACATCCTAATGGAAAAGCAAATAAAGCAAATAAAAATAGAAAAAGGGTTTAGCTTTTTCTAAGTACAATTGTTTAGCTTTATCCTAATATTTATATTTGTGAAACACATTCTACTAGCATAAGGCCAAGTACAATCTTCATAGATTCCATCTTATACAAAAATAGACATGCTCCATTAATTTCAACAAAATCAATCACACCCATGGTCAACATATTTGGCAACAAACTACCTAACAAGAGCATCATTAACATGGAATGGTAAGAAAAGAAACAAAGTTAGTGTTTTACCTTTAGTGAAGCTGCAAATGGAACTAATAGAAGCTAAAATCCCACACATGAATAGCAGCAGAATTAAGAGAATGAAAAACCAACTATAATATTAAATTAAAAGACTTATATATATATATATACACATTCTATGTTCAAAATAGTGAGTTCTTAAATAGTCCTCCATTACAAAATCCTATGATCTTTGAGAGTCCTAAAAACCCAATCCTATCCATTGTTTTAGCCTAATATTTTTTAAGAATTTCAGACCCTCCTAATGCAAAATTCACACCTCACAAAAAGTCTGTAAGTCAATCAAATCGATGCTCTAGAACATGAAGCCAATGCCAATATAAGAGCAAAATATAACATCATGTTTGATGACACTCTCTGGCACATGAGGACCTATTCATATTTGAGGAAAAGAAAACATAGGAGTCATTTTTTACAACATTTGATCCTTTAAGTTTAATTGTTATTTTTAAACTTCAAGGATTAAATTAAAAACTTTACAAAAAGCACATGTAGACTCTTTACCACATTTTACAAGAAAATAACAAAAAAGAATTACAAAAGAAAGCCAACATCCAGGACGGAAGATCACTCAATCAAGTAAAGCCCAAATATTCTACATGCTTCTCCTTTAATTGGCAATTGTGGCCCAGGCTTCAGTTCAAGTGTCCTACTCCTAAGAAGCAAAAGAAATGGTAGTTAGAAGTCCAAATATTAACTAAGACATTAGCAAAGAAATGTATTAACTAAGACACATTTAGAAAATATATGAGCATACAAATTGCTTGGATCCTCAGGGCACATTTGGTAGAAGCATACATTATAGCTTCAATTGTACCTCATATTTTTTTGTTCTCAGATCTAGAATATTTCTCCATGAAGTTGTATTAGTTAACTTCAAAGAAATTAATGATAATAAGAAACAGATTTTGGGAATAATGCTCAGAAAGGGAAAGGGAACCATGCCCGCTTACTTGATATAATGATGGCATCATTAGTGAATCTGCAATGCGTAGTATTACATCAATAAGAATATAACCTTATCAGAAGTCTCATCAAAATTGCAATGGGTGGTATAACATCAAAAAGCAATTTCTTTATCGGTAATAAACTTTACACTCATAAATATTACCAAATATGGGTGCCAGATACTGGAAGTAAAAATGGTTTTCTAGCCAAATTCATTGGAAATTATATCATGCGACTCATTCTGAAACAAAATTAAATATGGTCTCCAAAAACATCAGTGATTTTCCCCTAAACAAGGAAGAGTATGAGACACAGTATAATTAAAAAGGAGCCAAAGCAATTACTCTAAATTCATAATTGCTTTCTAGAAAACCATCAAAGCCAGAATCTCCTTTTTTGCGGCATTTTCTTGTAGTGAATTAATAGTTATGAATTAATGATCTATACCACTATTGTTTCTAACCTATGATGATTTGCTGGTAATGCCCTTTGATAAAGGACTGTAATTCTTGGGTAAATTCACATTCAGTTTCAAAAAAAGTAAAAGGAAACCATTATTGGAGACTTTAAAAACTGATATACACCTTGTGCTGACTTGTAACTTTCACAAACACCATTGGGTCAGTGGCCCTCTTATGCAAGCTGATAGATTTAGAAACAAAAATAAAGGAATCTATTCAATCTTTCTTTCTTTTTTTTTATTAATAATAATAGTAAAAAAGAATTCCTCCAAGGTAAGATTTTCAAAGCTTATTTGTTCATTTAGTTGGCACTTCTCCAAGGTAAGATTTTCAACCTCAGCCAGCAGATGAGAAACACAAATAACCAAATTGCCAAACCTTATAAAAGAATTGCAGGAATTAATAATTACCTTGAAGTCTTCTAGGTGATAATTTAGATATATCTTCAATTTAGTGACTCGGAAATAGATAAGTACAGCGCTCATGAGAGAACTAGTGGGTTTAACTAAATCAAAACAATCTTGAAGCACTTGGTCCTAAAGTATAAAATTACAATAATAATTATGGTCCTACTTTGGTGAGTTTCAATCCAAGTCAACAATTACTCAGAAGTTCTAAAATCGATAAAGTATGACAACAAGAATTTCAATTTCTACTAGCAGGCGTCTGAGATGGAAAACATTTATAGTTTAAAAGAATTTTGAAAGGGAAAAATAAGAAACAAGCTTGATAAAAACTCATTTTGTCTATCTATTTGATAACAAGTCCATCTTTCCAACAAGAGAAGAAAAAAATATGAGCAAGAAACGATTGAATTATAGATGGATAAAACCACTACGATTCAAACAATAACAAAAGAAATATCCCAGCAGATAAGAAAGAAAATATAACCGTGGGAACTGGGAAACGTATTGCTGGTGTATGAAATCAACAAGCAGGTTCTGCCGACGGCGCCATTGCCGATAGTGACGCATTTGATGGACCTGGACGCACTCAGCCCAGCAGAGAAGCAACAGAACAGATCTCCTACTTCAGACAACATGTAACCAACAATACCCTTTTTTAGAGTCTCAGCTCTTCTCCAATTTTAGATGCTCCTTTTGAGCTCATTTAGAAGATCACAGAGATTTCATGGGGGTGAAGAAAATCTTAAGATTGGTAGATTTGGGAACGAGAAAGAGAAAAGAAAGTTAGGGATCTGCACATACACTATTTATTAAATAAAGAGAGAACCAATCTCACAAGTGGCTTTTCATTTTCTCTACTTCGATGGAAATGCCCAAGTCCTAAGCCCCCTTGACCTTTGACTTCGAGTAAGATAAAAAGTGAGATTGAGAGTGAATTCAACTTATGTGAGACGAGGGAAAGACAGATGGGTTTGTGCGAGCTCTTCAGCGAATCAGATGGCTTCTCGAAATGGCAGGACGAGCTCTTCAGGAGAGGGAAAGAAAAAGGTTATGGCCTAAGGAGAGGATAGGATTTTGAAAACGCGAAAAAAAGTGGGAAGCTAAAATCTCAAGCCAAAAATTTCCCTGGAAGTGGTTATTCAGCGTGAAACATTACCGGCGATTTCAAATCGCTAGTAATTATGACAAAACCACCGGTATTTGCTTCCAATTACCGGTAGTTATGAAACCGAAAACCGCCGGTAAATATCCGTCGATAAAATGTGTCTTTTTTGTAGTGAATAAATGTGGAAGTGTGATCATTAACGAAACATGTCAGGCTTAATGATGCTTCTTTGTGTCACTGTTACTTTCACCTACAATATTGTTCTTTGTATTTACGTGACTATTTTTATTATTTGAATATAAGCATGTAATGATACAAGAAGAATAAATAGAAAGGTACATATTTTTGTACTGAACTATTATATAATTTTTAAAAGATTGTTATTTTTTATTGAGAATATAAATTCTTATTTTTTCTATAATATATTCAGCCAAGAATTTAGGTGATTTCAATTCCCTGCATAACCATGGAAGTTGAATAATTGTCAGGAAAGGTTTTGCTGTTAGGTCTAATCGAAGTGATACAGAGCATTAGGATATCTATGGGCAATGACGGAGGACCAAACTTCCATTTTCTATAGAATTGGATTAATGATTTTGGGATGATGCAATGAATCTCGCGGTTTGTGTTGAAAACATTGTTGTATGGTATTGTCGTAATAGCAATAATTATGCTATAAGTATTATATCCACTTAAATTAAAATTAGATGGGCGTTTGGCATGTACGAAATTTATGGTTGTTAATATACTTTCTCCATAGTCTTGCTTTTTCTAAGGTTTAGTTAACTGAATCCAAGATTCGGTCAATTGGATCTTCAGTGTTAGTGATGCAAGAAATAAAATCTAATTAACTAGAACCAATATCAAGATGGAAAAGATATGTTTTAGTTAACTGAGTCTTGCTTTACTCATCTTAATTGGTTGATTGTGGTTAGCTGAAACTATCCAAGATTCAATCAACTGGATCTTGACATAGTAAACTACGCACTATGTTGTTATATTATCAATTAGTATATAATGAAGATCACGCCACAATACAAATATATATATATATATATATATATATTATAAGGAAAAAAAACTTTTAATTTGGGCCTTGGGTTTTTTCAAGCACATTTTCAAAATATACTCATATCACATTGCTTAAGAGGAGACTCAAGTTCCTCTCTTCATGATCTATGCAGAGGGGATTACTAAATATTTCTAACTTCAATTTATTACTCATAAATTTTAAACTAAAATAGAAATGCATTCAAATGGACACACATCTCGATCATGAACGGTATAACCACTCATACTAATGAGAATGTCATTTCAGATTGGGATATGTAAACTAATTGAATGTGCTCTCATTTTAATTTAAAATTTGGGACAATTAAATTGAAGTTGAGAACATTTTATAACACATCTAGTGTCACTGAAGAAGTGGGAGTGCTCAAATATCTTTTTGAGCCATTTTTTCTTTTCATTGTGCTGAGGAGTTGGTGAGGGAGGGAAATCCCTCACAATTACCATGCTATATGGCGAGGTAGGCTCACTTGCAGTTTCCTTGTTATATAACAAGGGAGTTGATTTCAAATTAGAGACCAATTTATTGAGAGATTTTGCCTCACTATTTCAAAGAGTGAGGGATTAGAGAGGAAAAAAATTCTCTTGCTACTTAGCAAATGATATAGAGTGAGGGTCTTATTCCTTGTTTTTTTCTCACTATACTCTTGTTGAAGTTATATAGTGATAGAGTAAATTCTGTTTTTCTTACAGTGTAGCTTGCATTAGACTCGAATGTGTGGAAGCAAACTATTAGAGAAAACCAAAAATTATGCGATCATGGTCTAAGACATTACTTGGATCCATCCCCAACCCCACATCCCAAGGGCACATTTGGTTGGAAGATGTAATAGCGTAAGAAATGTGAAATGTAGATAGGTGGGGGTAAATGAGGAAAAAAATGACTGTCTTATCCTTACTTTTAAAAAGATAATTTGATAAATAAAATAATAAGTATAAAGATATAATAAACATTATATAAGCATTACCAAAAAACATGGATTTAACTATAATTTTTTATTGATTCTAACTACGGTTATAACCATGGTAAAGCACTATAACCATGATTATTAAATCCATAATTAAACCATTCGTGGAGAAAGGCATAACCACAATTTTTTATAACCGTTGGTAAGACCGGGGCAATTCCACGACATAACCACAATTTTATATAAACTATGGTTAAGACAAGCCATAACCACGGTTAAGGCATGGACTAACCACGTTTTATATTGTTACACTTAAAAATGCGACCGCATGGTGCCATAAAAAGAAAATTTTTCAAAATTCAATTTTCGTCAAAACAAAAACCAAAATCAAATAATAAAATAGTAATAGGAGTCGCCACCAAAATTTTATTTTTTAAAAAAAATTAGAAAAATCTTTTATAAGAAAAATGGTCTATGAACTAAATACGGATTCGAGAGTTGATTGTGAGTGAAGAATGTGTTAAACACCCCACATCACTCGTTACTAAGAACGGTTACCCTAAATTAGTTGTACAAAATTAATATGGCATCTATTCTACTTTAATTCTCTTTAACAAATTACATGTAAAATAAGAAGAAAAGAATTTAGGGAAATAAAATTAAAAATAAAAGAGAAAAGAAATTAAGGAAACAAAATAAAAGAAAAGAAATTAAGAAAATGAAAAATGAAAGAAAATATTTATTTATAAAGACGAATTTAATCTAAGATAAGAGTTTAAAACTTACATTCTTTTGAAAGGGATCAAAGTCTATGCAGCTCGAATAAAAATTGTATTTGTTTGTTTGTTTTTTTCTATTATTATTATTATTATTATTATTTAGGTTTTTTTGTTTGTTTTGTTTTTTTATCTTTAATTTTGTTGTGATCTATTTTTTTTTTACTTTTTTTTATTATATTTTTTTTAGATTTTGATTTTTGGAATGACATCTTTTAAATAATCTTATGCTTTATTTATTTCTTATGTTATTGTTTTTTAGTTTTTGTTTTGTTTCTTTTTTTTGTCATTATCTTCTCTTTTTTTTGTTTTTGGTTTTTTTTCCTTGTTTTGTTATTTTGTTATTTTTGTTTTGATTTTTTTTTTGTTTTGATTTCTGATTTTCTTTAAATTGATTTTTAATTTTTTTTCAATTTTACTTTTTATTCATTTTTTTCTGTTTTGATCCTTTTGTTTCGTATATCTTTTCTTTTTTTTTTTATATTCTGATTTTTATTTTATTCTTTGACTTTATTTTTGTTTTGACTTTTATTTTTTTTCTTTCTCTTTCTCTTTTTTTTTTAAAATAATTGATGCTTTCTGTTTTACTTCTTTTTTTGGGTTTTAATTTTTTTGATTGATTTTGTGTTATTGATCTTTTTTTTATTTTTTATAATTTTTGTTTTGTTATTTGTTTTTTTTTTCTGGTCTTTGATTTTTTTTCTTGATTTCATTGTTATTATTTTCCTGTGTTATATAATTTGTATTCTTAATTTTTTTTATCTTTTATATTTTGGCCTTTTGGTCATATATATATACATATATATTTGTTAGTCTTTTATTAACTTCTTTATCGTTTTTTTTATTTCTTGGCATTTTTATAAAATATAATTTAATTATTATTTTTATTATCAAACTAAAGTTGGAAAAAAATTCAAAGTCTACAAAAGAAAAAATTTAATTTTCGTTTGTTTTTGTTTTATTTTTTGATTTTTTTTGGAATGGAAACTTAAGAAAAGCTTGATTACTTAAAATTTGGTTTTTAATTTGAAAAGTTTATTTGACTTGTAAACCCCTTCTTTTTGTTCTTGTTTTTTTGTCTCTTGTTTTATTTTATCTCCTTTTTCTTGAATTTTCTAAACAAAAAGAAAAACCAAAAACAAAAATCAATTTGATGTAAACCATTTAAGCCCAGAACTTGTTGAAATATAAATTTGAGACTCAAAAGATAACAAAAAAGTTTTATTGTTACACATGACCCTTGGTTTAACTCTTATGTATCTGAAGGGATAAAAAATCTCACACCACAATTCTAAAAACAAATGAAATAAAATAAAAAGATAAAATAATATAACACTTTAAACATTCAGCAACTTGTGATTGTGGGTGCTCGTGTTCCATATCAAACAGTCATGTTAATTCGAGCATGATTTACATTATCTCCATGTTGCGTGAATGAACCAAAAAGAGAACCACTGAGCTATCCTTTCCTCCCCTTCATCTATCCTTCTTGCCATGTGTTGCTATTCCACCAAGTCAGAGGTCCCACTCATGTGACAAGAACAAAGGGGAGCGTTAACTTCCGTAATTGTAGTTCTAAAAAAACTTACATAATCCAGAAAACCAACGGATCTCAAAACAGCGAGCAACATAGTCATTCTGAGAATAAAATGTCACGCGCCATTCCACACTAAAAATGACAATCATCTCAAAAGAACATATATGATCAACAAAAAGCAAAAAACATGTACCCAGATTTCTATAGCCAGATTCAAACTCAGGCATGCGCAGCATTGATGACACTAACAATGTCCTATGTGGCATTGTATAGTCGAATGAATTTGACATAAATATACCATCCTATTGTCATGTTAAAATCCAAAACAAAACACAGTCGACCGACAAACTTGTCTTAGAAATATACAGGAAAATCAATGACACTGAAAGATGATTCAATGGGCACTTCAATAAGCAATATCAAGGATTCATATTTACTTAAGTCTTTTTCATCCAGCTTCAAGCATGACCGTAGAAATAAATTAAGGCTACCCTATAAGCACACAGGATCAGTAATCATATATAAGACCAGCGTTACTAAGCAAAACAACATTGCAATGAGCTGTAAAAATGATTCAAACAACCAGCACGTCTAAACCAAAACTACTATAAACCTATGGGGCACCAACGATCCTGGATATGAGCATACTGCAATTCACGCATCTGAGACATGAAATATGGTCAAGTAATCACAGGAACATCAGGGAGTTATTAATAGCAAACTAATGCTATCACAGGATCCAATCAACCACCCACAAACCAGAAAATTTTGTGCTAGTATGCTTTTCATACATATATCAAAATCAAACTGAAGTATTTCAACGCCAAAATCATATTCATTATGACGCCGATTTTCACGCACATGCATTTTGAACAAATCAACAGGGGGTTCACACATCAGCACATGAGAATCACAGCAACAATAACAAGTATTGCAAAGGAACCAGTAAATTGAAATTGAAACCCAACTTGCCCGATCATATTTATGTGGGTTGATTAATTCAAACAGAAAAGAACAAAAAGAAAAAAAAAATTGGAGAGGTTTTCTCCCATACCAGAATCCAACAGGAACACACCTGAGATTTCTAATTAAACACAAAAATGGCTTCTAACCCAGAACCGTAGCATTTGGAAATAGGATCCTATAAAGAAACTAGCAACTAACAATTATACTAGACAAATTTATATCCCATGAGCAGACTCAGATTGACAGCACCACCGAAGCAACAATTCGAAATTCCAAAAGTTAGGTTATTGTTACAGATTCATGGCTCCCTAATATTGAGAGAGAAAAGAGAAGAAAATAAATAACGGATGAACAGCCATACCCTTCGAGGCTTGCTTCGTCGGACGAGTTTCAGATGGCCTCTGATGGTTCTCACTGTCCTTCTCCGATCAGCTTCCATCAACTGCCAGAGGCTATTTCTCCTTTCTCGATTTCTCTCTCACTTTTCTGTTCTTCTCCTTCAGACTCTCTCCATTCGCTGATGTATCCTTGGCTTTTCTCACTGAGCCCCAAATCAGAAGGAGAAAAGGGGCTCTGAACTTCTCTTTCTCTCTTCAATCTATTCTTTCTCCATTCCCCCTCTCTCAGTTTCTGATCCGAATCCCCTTTCTGTTTCTCCCTTTTGAATCTTCCCTTCTTTTCCCCAAAAATCCTTCTCTGCTTCTCTTATTCACTAACCTAAAAACCAATCCCTCAATCTCTTCTCTTCTTCGTCTCTCCTTCTCTCAGTTCTTCCTTCCTCCTTTCTTTTTCAATCTGAGACGCTCCTCCTACTCCCTTACTCTCTAAATCTCGACCCCCCTCAGAAGCCTCCCCTCTTCACTCTCCAGTCGCCTCTCTGCTTCGTCCCCTCTCACTTCCTCTACTCTTCTTTTTTCCTCCGAAAATCCCAGGCCCAAAATGTTCTCCTGTGCCCTCAGCCTCTCTATTCTCCCTAATTCGAAAACCTCACCAAGCCCCCTTTTCTCCCGTTCTTCCGAACTTTATAAGCGTCCCTTCTGTGGTCCCCTTCTGCTCCTCACACCAGAAATCCTTCGTGATTTCCAGCTCCACTAACCTCTCCGTCGCCTTCTGTACGATTAGCTTTTCGGAGTCGTGACTCCAATTCTCCTCTGTGGGTGAGTGCGGGTGTGGTCTCCCAGAGTCGCGCCAAGGAGAAAGGGACCGGATAGGGTTTAGTGAAATGGATCTTGGGCTGGATTGCTCCAAATTCGGATAATGACTCTGATATTTTTGTTTTTTGGAAATTTTGTGGGACTCTTGTGGCAGACTCTGATGTTGAAATTTTAGATTGGGTCTCTCTCCCTCTCTTCTTTTTTTTTTTTCTGTTTTGTTTGGTTACCTCTTTTATTGTTTATTTTTTGTTTTATATTTGTTTTCCTTCATTCTTTTTGTGCCCTTTTTTTGTAATTTTTCTTTTGAGTTGATTTTGTGTATTATTTTCTTTTGGGTTAGGCTTTCTTCTTTGGACCTTCCTTTTTGGGTTTAGGTTTTTGGATTATTATTATTTTTTGACTTGTTTAAATTGATTGCATTATATGGGCTTGGGGTTGTATGGGTCCTTTTTTTTCTTTTTTGTTGGTGGGTCAACTTTTGGCGTGCATGGGCTTTGGAATTTGGGCTAAAAGATGAAGATATGCTTTTGTTTTTACATTTCGTATTGGGTTTTTGTTTTGGGTACAGGTAAAGGATGCAAACTTTAGGTTAAGGCCTTTCTTGTCTTTTTTCTTTTTTTTTTCAATTTGGTTTCATTTTTTCATGGATTTTTTTATTAATTTCATTTTATTTTTATTCTTCTTCTTTTTTCTTATGTATATTTTATCATCTGATTATTTTTATCATCTTTCTTTTCTTCTCTCTCTTCCTTTTTTTTGTTTTGAAAAATTGAGTTTTGATTCTTTCATATTTTTTTTTTGGAAAATATAACTTTTGATTCTTTCAATTTTTCTTTGATTTGCTTATTTTTTGAAAAATATAATTTTTATTTTTTCATGATTTTTTTACTTCTTTTTATTTTTTTATTAGTCTAATTTTATTATTATTTTGAAATATGCTTGAACAAAATAGGGATTTCACATATATAAACCGTGGTTATGTCATGGAATTGCCACGGTTTATATAAACCGTGGTTATGTCATGGAATCGCCACGGTTTTATACCCATGGTTATGGTTGGCTATGCTTAAGCAACTTTGTCTATTTATAACAATTTCTTTTAATTGATATATCCAACAATCAATTTCTAATAACAATGTTCAACAACATATTCAATAGCAACAATCCTATTTTAATAACAACAACCATAATATAATTGAAATGGAAAAAAAATATTGATAATAGCAATATTCAACAACACATTCAACAGCAACATCCATGTTTCAATAATAACAACCATAATGTCATTGAAATTAAAAAAAACATTGATGGCCTAATAATTTACAAACAAGTTATCCAAGCAATATCTCTAATTTTATAGGGAGTAATTATCATTTGTTAGTTGATGTTCGTTGTTTTGATCACTTAGTCCTTAAATTTTCAAATAAAATACTCCCTCTGGTCTTGATTATAAGGGAATATTATGTGTGTATTCTTGGTCTAAAATATAAGGGAAGAAAAATATTGTCTGGTGCATTAATTGTAATTATTCCATATCTACCCTTATTTAAATGTTATACTTTCACGATGTGGCATTTTGCTTCTCTGATACATTAATGCACGTGGGTTAAACTTTTTCCAACAAAATGAATTACTCATTGGTTATGGTCCTTCATCAACAGCGTGTGTATAACTTAAAGGTCGTGGTCCTTCATCAGTCAAAAACCATTTGCGATGGAGATAGGTGAGTTTTCAAATGAAGTTGCTGTGGATTCCTCTGCCATTGTTGAAGATTCATTTGAGAGGGATGGTCATTCTGACGACGGTGAAGAGGTTCATTTTCTCGGCAAAGTGCAATCAGACCATGAAGAGCAGTCGAGTGGGAAGAAAATGACTGAACTTGATGCCATTATTTGTGGAATAACTAATGGCTGTAAGGGTAGCCAACTTTTTGATCTTAACAAAATACCCAATGCAGTTGCTACTGAGAACAATCTTGATGATTTCGAACAACCCGCTGGCAGGTATATGTTTGACTTGAACAACTTCCCTGACGAAGGATGCGACTTCGGTTATGAGAATGACGACATGAACAAAGTTGTTATGACAATGATCCAGATTTATGTGAAAGGCTTCTTTTGAGTATAAAAGTCATTTCTGAATTCTAGAATAAGTGGTTTTTGGTTTAATCATGAGAAACAGAGCATAAAAACTTATGGTTCTATAGATTCAAAATATGCTTTTGTTGAAGGATGTTGCTTTTGCTTGCTGAATATGTCTCTAGTTTTAATTCCCTATATTTGTGAATTTTCTACCCAGAATCATTTGATTTTTGAATGACTGCTATATAAATATTCTTTGATGTGTTTGAACATGAAAAACAGAGCATAATCAGTACTAGTCGTTGGTTTACTGTAATCTGCGTTAATTACAATATGTAGCTTTTCCTTTCATGAAACAGATAATCAACTTCTAATAATTTTAAGGGAACCTATAAGAAAAAAACCACCGATTTCATTTCATGATGATGTTGTGTATAAACATTCTATATTTGCATCGTGCCTTGGCCTTACCACAATCTCGAGGGCTTCTTCACTCACGTGATCTCAATGCTTGGAACAAAGTGATCTAAGGCAGTCTTCCCATATATGGCTTGGTGGTTCAAGCCTTCCAGTGGTCTAAGGTTTACATATGAAATATCTAGATTTGGTGATATGATCTAAGGTAGAGTCTTGCAAAATAAAAATTGAAGTGTTAGAAGTCCAACAATCTTGAAGCCGTTGCTTCTTTCCCCGGGGTCATGGAACTCTTTCTATAGGATTTAAATATCACTTCTCCAGCAAGCGCACAAGCAGTTAGAATTTCATCGGCATCTGACGTGAAGCTCTCAATTGACAAGAAGTTTTGTTGTAAGAGGTTTTTCTACTCCTATATTCAAGAGCACCTTTCATGAACCTTGGAAAAAAATAGCAGAAAAGTGGGTGGTCCATAGAGCTTTGAATAACAAAAGGAAAAATAAAACAATGCAAAGGTTGGTGGTCCAAAAGGTTTGAATAACAAAAGTAACCACAAAAGTGAAAAAAAAGCTGTAAAATCTATTATGTTGCTTCCATATCATAAGCAATGTTCTTGTGTCATATATTCCTACCAATATTGATGTGCACCTTCAAGAAGAAAACTTGGAAGAATGACTATTTCCTTTTAAGCTAGTCTTATTTCTTCCAATTGTTGGTTCCTCATCAACCTGAAAAATTTAAAAAAAAAATAAAAAGAAATGAGACATCAAACTTATAATCAAAAAATAAAAATAAAAACAAATGATTAAACAAATCTTTATAAAAGTAGTAGGAATAACATTAAAAATGAGACTAAATGATGCAAAATAAGTGAACCACATTACCAATAAAATATTATGTGAATAAATTTAACAAAAAAATTCCAAAAAATAATGCACCTTCCCAATCTTATGTAGCTTCAACATTTTGTAAGTATTCAATAACTTCCTGAACTAGTGAATAATCACATTTCAGTTGAAGTGGAAGTGCATTATGGCTAAGCATCATGTCTTTCTTCATATGAGGAATTTTGTACTTGTTGGATCCTTTGATTTTCATGATTTCAACCATGCAACTCTGAAGTGTCAGGAAAATTTTGTTTGATTCTTTTGTTGAAAAAGTATCAAATGATTTAACCACAACCTCAATTAGTTCATCAACTGTATTTGGTGCTTCTTTATGCTGTAGTGATTGAATGGCACTAAAAAAGCCTAAATCCAGTACATTCAAATTAGGGGAATTTAGGGGTTGACATGTTAAACGGATGTCAAACCCATCTTCAAAAGCTGCTTGACGAAATTCTTCTTTATCTTCATCAACATGATATCTTGCATTATCCTATTGTATGAATATTGTCCCCTATATCTTCTCTTGGCCATTTTTCTTTGATTGTTGGTAAAACTACATTAATCAAGAATGCTTTACTAACCTCTTTGGTGATAGAAGTGATTGGTTTTGTTTCTAATGTCCCTGCTGTAACAACTAGAAAAAAAAGCTGAAAAATTTTTGAATGGCTGAAAATTTTTTAAGTCTGCTAGCTATAGCGAGAAATGGCTTAGCTATAGCGAATGTATCTATTTGCTATAGCGAGAAATGGTCTAGATATAGCGAGAGTGCCTTCTAGCTATAGCGAAAATGCTTCTAGTTATAGCGAGTGCGGGCATCCTATACAAAAACCAAGGAGTTGCTCACTGTAGCGCGTGCCATAGCGAAAACAGGGGTCGGGGACTGATACATGCTCGCCGTAGCGAGGGTTATTCTTCGCTATAACGAGGGTAAATCCAGAAAAGCATGAAAAAAGAGAATTTGACTTCTTAAAGCGCTCCAACTCATCCTTTCTCTTTAAACCGACTTAAGCTTCATCCAAACATAGAAAAAAGCTTGAGAGAGAGAGAGGGAAACTAGGAGAAACTAAGAGAGAAGGAAGGAAAGCTAAGGAAGAAAGGTAAGAACCTTTACAGCTCTTCATGCCTCTTATTTTTGATTTTATTCTCCTTCTAAGCTCCCGTTCCATGGGTTGATAAGTAAGAAAGCTTTGTTCTAACCTAGAGGGAGCAAGAAACCTTTAAAAGAGAGTGTGATAAGTTGAAAAATGCAAAGAAAAGAGAAGAAAAGTTAATGAAGCTTTAGAGAGAGAGAGAGAGACCCCTAGTTGCTTATGCTTGTAGGATTTACTCTGAAGAAACCCCTAGCTTTGTAAATAATTGTTGAGTTATGAGAGAGTAATTTCATGCTCTTTGTATACCTAGGTTCAAGAGAAGCACTTTCATCTAGTTGTGAGTGTGAAATCAACAAGGGAGAAGATAAATTGAAAGGGAAGACTCATGTTAGCCTATAAGGTAGCTCTTTTCCCCTTCTCTCATGCATGGATGTATGTTTAGCTTGTTTTAAAATGTATGTATGTGTATTTTCAAGCTAAGAAAAGTATGCTAGCATGTTTTTATATGTCATGACTCTTGATGCCATGTTATATTTTAAATGAATCCATGATATTCATATGAGTTTGCTTGAGTGTGGAGAGGCCAAGAACTCTTCCCTTAGGTGAGGATGAGCCAAGAACCCTCGAGCTTGGTTGAGACAAAGTAAAAGGTCTCCCAAAAGTAATGTGGACTCTCAAGAGTATGGTTGAGTCCAAAGTGCTTAAGAATGGGTGAGGCAAGTCCAAATTTATGAGAAGAAGTGTGAGGGCAATCCAAACACTTGGTGAACCCTTAAATGTCTTGTATAATTGATTCACATGCCAATGTTGTTTTTAAAGTGTCCATAACTTCTACTTTTTCATACATGCATTTGAAAAACTTGTTTGGCACATATTATGTATGATTGAATGAGAGATGAGTTATTGAAATTTTATGAATCCCACTCCCTCCTCTCCACCATCTTAATATGCTAAGTAGACCAAGTGAACAAAGACACGAGAGCCACTAAGCTTGAAGCTAAGAAAATTGGCAAAGGATGTGTGAAATAGCCATCTTGTCACTAATTTGTTGTTAAGAGATGTAATCTAATGATGTACATGTTGTAGGCACTTATGAATACTTGTAAATGGATGTACATAATGATATGTATGAGAATTAGAACTATATTGAATGATATAGCAAGTTTTTGGTATGAATAGCAAGATCTTGGCATTATGTACATGGTGTATGTTTTATAAATATGGGTTGTTAGACATTTGAGCCATATTTAATAGCCTATGTTGATGCTTTTTCACGTGCTCATAGAGCCTGAGGAGTAGGAGAAGCAAATCTAAACCCTTGGAGCCCTCTTTTAACACAAGAATTTGTTACTTTGCCCCATTATGTCAAAGTCTGACCAAATGACCTCTTCTTCACTTGAAATTTGGCATGTGATTAGATCTTGCCTAGAGCTTTCTGGGAAACCAAAGATCAGGTCATTTAGAGGTCTGTGGAATTTTATATGATTTTTCAAAGTTGGTATCAGAATTTTGGATTTGCATCAGTATTGTTCATTTAGTCAGTTGTGTAATTGTGTCATCTGAGGGGCAAACATAGTTCAATGGCTACAAAATTTTAGATGAAGAAACTATACATTCATAGTGACTTGTAGCAATTAGGAGAACCTAATTTGGAGGTCTAGAGAGGAAGATATGAATTTTTAAAATTTCTACCCAGTATCAGTCATCTTGCCTAACCAGAGGTACTGTTCCATCGATTTTTGAGAGCTGGCCTTGATGAACGGATCTGGAGATATTTTTCCTCTCTAGTTAACATCCACAGCTTTTCATAGTGGTATCAATTTCATGTATTGGATTTTTTTAGAATTAATTGAATATTTTTGAAATTCAAATTAGTAAATTGTGACAGCATCAAGACCCAGTTTGACCTCTAGATCAATTCGCATGTCAAATGTCTTATGTGTGGTATTTTATGACTTGTACATATTTTTAACATAAAGTAGACATCCCAAGATTTCTATAATAACCAAGATTACATGTTTTTAATTTTTCTAGATTTAGTTATGATTTTTCAAAGTTTGCCCAAAAATGGGGCCAAGTCTGGCTGAAAATGAAGATACATGTTCCATATCTCTTTTTAGTTTCCATGGGTTAAAAGCATGTTTTTGGGATTGAAATGAGTTGTAATGGTACAATTAAATATGAGGATGCATAGCATGAGCTCACACAATCCATGTGACACCGAAATGAATTTTTAACCATGACGCAATCTAAGAAA